>JAXRKP010000555.1:20000-175000 GCA_037039925.1 Doris montereyensis
AAGTGCATTCATGACTACTCGTCGGCTCAGAAAATTACATTTTCCTGCCTACACACACATACGCTTGATTTGAAGGAAATAAGAAATGGTTTTTAAAATTCCCCATTGGAAAGAGAACTTGAATTTTCAATGAATTGTGGTAGAGGAAATTATGACAGAAGGAAGGGGAAAACCAAAGCAATGGTTTATGGATATGGTGCAGGAAAACGCGACGTTATATGGATATGGTTCAGGAAAACACGACGGTATATGAATATGGTGCAGGAAAACGCGACGTTATATAGATATGGTGCAGGAAAACACGACGGCATATGGATATGGTGCAGGAAAACGCGACGGTATATGGATATGATGCAAGAAAACGCGACGGTATATGGATATGGTTCAGGAAAACACGACGGTATATGATATGGATATGATTCAAGAAAACGCGACGATATATGGATATTGTTCAGGAAAACACGACGGTATATGGATATGATTCAGGAAAGCAACAATGTATGGATATGGTTCAGGAAAGCGTAACAATATATGGATATGGTTCAGGGAAAGCGTAACAATATAGAAAGCAACAAAGATGGATATGGTGCAGGAAAGCAACAATATATGGATATGGTGCAGGAAAGCGTAACAATATATGGATATGGTGCAGGAAAGCGTAACAATATATGGATATGGTGCAGGAAACGCGACGATATATGGATATGGTGCAGGAAAGCAACGGTATATGGAATGCGCGACGATATATGGATATGGTGACAGGAAAGGGCAACGATATATGAATATGGTGCAGGAAAGTGCTACGATATATGGATATGGGACAGGAAAGGGCAGGACAAACAATATATGGATATGGTGCAGGAAAGCAATGGTATATGGATATGGTGCATGAAAGCAGTGGTATACGGATATGGTGCAGGAAAGCAACGGTATATGGATATGGTGCATGAAATCGCAACCATACAGGAAAGCGCAACGATATATGGATATGGTGCAGGAAAGCGGCGGTATATGGATATGGTGTTGGAAGCAATGGTACATGAATATAGTGCAGGAAAGCGACGGTGTATGGATATGGTGTTGGAAAAGCGACTGTATATGAATATGGTGCAGGAAAGCGACGGTATATGGATATGGTGCAGGAAAGTGCGATGGTATATGAATATGGTGCAGGAAAGCGATGGCATATGGATAAGGTGCAGGAAAACATGAAGATCGTTGGTGCAAGAGGTCGGGACGAACAGAATAGAACAAGGTGGAGAAAGATGATCTGCTGCCAGCAACCTAACGGGAAAAGCCGATAGACAAAAGAAGAAGAAGGGGAAATTGTGACAAACGTAGACGGAATTTGGTAAATTTCGTTTTTGGTGAGACGTGGCAAGGGGACTCGGTAGTCTAGAGGCAAGGTGTCTCGGCTTCTCAACCAAAGGGTAGTGGGTACGAGCCCCGCCAACGGTTGGAAAGAATGTTCTTGAGGGTTTTGTTTCGAACAAAATATACCCCTCTGGTCCAAGTAGGCGGATCGATTCCTAGTCTCATCGGAGACGGAAGTTAAAAAGGAGGTTCCGTGTGCAGATCACACTACTACGTCAAAGATCCCGTGGCTGTTTATATGGTAGTTCGGTTTAAATTAGAACTTTACCCCATTAAAATACCAAGATCCCCTTAGTTGTAGAGAACAATTAAATTTCTAATCCCATGACAAATGACAAACTAATGTGACTCAGAAGATCCCCTTAGTCATTATTTGTCCAAAATCAGACTCAGATAATGGTTATCATTCCAAAATTCAATTGGTTGTTGTCTAATCTTAGACATTGGTTATCTCTCCAAACTACTGACAAATGACAAACTAATGACTCAGAAGTGGTTGTCACTCCAAACGCTACTATGACTCAGGTCATTGGTTATCACTCCAAACTACTGTGACTCAGATAATGGTTATCACTCCAAACTACTGTGATTCAGATATTGGTTATCACTCCAAACTTATGTGACTCAGACTTAGATATTGGTTGTCCCTCCAAACTACTGTGACTTAGATATTGGTTATCTCTCCAAACTACTGTGACTTAGATATTGGTTATCTCTCCAAAACTACTGTCCAAACTACTGTGACAGATATTGGTTACCACTTCAAACTACTGACTTAGACTTGGTTATCTCTCCAAACTACTGTGGATGATTAGTTATCACTCCAAACTACTGTGATTCAGATATTGGTTATCACTCCAAACTACTGTGACTTAGTTATCCCTCCAAACTACTGTGACTTAGATATTGGTTATCACTCCAAACTACTGTGACTTAGATATTGGTTATCACTCCAAACTACTGTGACTCAGATATTGGTTATCACTCCAAGCTACTGTGACTTAGATTATTGGTTATCACTCCAAAACTGTGACTTAGATATTGGTTATCACTCCAAACTACTGTGACAGATATTGGTTATCACTCCAAACTACTGTTACGCAGATATTGGTTACTACTCTCCCAACTACTGTGACTTAGATAATGGTTATCACTCCCAACTACTGTGACTCAGATAATGGTTATCACTCCAAACTACTGTGACTGAGATAGTTGTTGTCACTCTAAACTACTGTGACTCAGATAATGGTCATAACTCAAAATTACTTACTCTACTCTAAACTACTGTGACTCAGACTTAGAATGGTTGTCACTTAAAACTACTGTGACTCAGATAATGGTTATCACTTAAAACTACTGTGACTCAGATAATGGTTATCACTTAAAACTACTGTGACTCAGATAATGGTTATCACTTAAAACTACTGTGACTCAGATATTAGTTATCACTCCAAACTACTGTAACACAGATAATAGTTATCCCTCCAAACTACTGTGATTGATATCAAGGTTATCACTCCAAACTACTGTGATCCAAATACTTTTCTTGCTTTTGTTATGTATATATATATACTGGTACTCTATTTACACAATGCATGTGTATGTGTGATATAAAGGAGGAAACACTGACAAAGGACACTTTAAAGTAGAAGAAACAAAATGGAAGCAAGCAATTAAATTCGTACTCTTTCATCCAAAACATGAAGAACAAATCACATTCTGTGCCCTCGTGTTGTACCAATACACGTGCTCTTCCCAGCGGAAAGTGAAAACCGACAATAGATGACAACTCCTAAATACCAGTGAAGGCATCACACAGTGTGATGTCAGAAGAAAAACAGAAAGGATGAAGAAAGAAGAAAAAGAAACGGTGACAATATGAATGTATGGATGGAAAGCGAACACTACAGAGTACCAAGAATGGGAGATTATGATCTAGAAAAAATAAAATGAGTTAACTTAATATACAAATCAGTGAGTAGACCTAATGAGAGAGAGAGAGAGAGAGAGAGAGAGAGAGAGAGAGAGAGAGAGAGAGAGAGAGAGAGAGAGAGAGAGAGAGAGAGAGACAGAGAGACAGAGAGACAGAGAGAGAGAGAGAGAGGAGGGAGGGAGAGAGAGAGAGAGAGAGAGAGAGAGAGAGAGAGAGAGAGAGAGACAGAGAGAGAGACAGAGATATTGACTGACAGACAGCCTTCCTGTCTACCCGTCCTGACGGCTAGCAACGCCAAAATCGAACATTTTAACTTCTTAACTGAGTGACTTTTTAATTTTGTTTTTTTTCTTCTGTTTATTAGTATTGGTATCTGGATATCTAGAATAATAAAAAAAAAAAATAATAGTAATAATAATAATAATTATAATGATAATAATAATAATTTTAATAATGATAATAATATTAATTATAATGATAATGATGATGATGGTGATGATAGTACACGTGAAAAATAACACATTTTTTATAGTACATAATCGTCCAGTCAGGTGCTTGAGGGCACTTTAAGATAAGATAAACACGACGGTTATATTGATTTCGTAAGACACTTGACTTGATCACTGATACAATTTAAAGTTAAAGTTACAAACAAAATATCTATTTTAACATTCAAATATAACTAGAATAGGTACGTGTGTCTCAAAACGAGGTGGGTGAGGGGAGCAAAAAATGGAAAAATTTACTCGATCGTTAACAGTGACGATAAAACATCAGGGGCGGATTTAACCCTAAACACCTAGAGGGACAATTTAAAAAACAGTACTAAAAATGAATAACAAATCACCGAATATGACGTCACAAGCACTTTCTTTTCCTTTATGTGTAGGGGAATTGAGCTCGTTTGTTCTTCATTGATGCAAATCGATTGATGTTTCTTTGGTTTAAAGTATTCACACTCCTTATTAAACCCTTGTGAACAAGCATTTAAATTTAAAACAATTAAAGCATTTAGTTGATCCTGTCCCATAGTGTTTTGGATATATGTTGTTATTCGGTTTTCACATATTATCATGACAGCGTAGACCACATGGATTGAACTACATTGCTACTTCTTAATCTTTTGTTTCAAATGTTTCACGTCCTCGTGACCATTTTTTGACCAAATATTGCATTTAAATAATAAACAATAGAAGCAAATCAAACGCTTTTTCTTTCCTACAATTATAATACTGATGTGATAGTCAACCATTTGACAGTATCATACGTAGACGGGTTTTGAAAGCCGAAAACGCGATGTTTTTCAGCTGATGAGGTCCTAAATGTTTTATTTTTTAGCTTATCCTCATGCTTCAAACTTTTGAAACTATTTTTTAAAAGAAAATCTAACTCATTCAGCATTAAATTAATAAACACAATGATTACAGTAATCATCAGAAGCACACAGATCTATAAATTATTGTAAATTCATCCACGATGAGACTCTACAGTAACAAGTACAAGATCACTGCCGTGATCTGTTTGTAATAGATCTAGATCTACATCGAGGACTACGATATAGTTATTAACGAAGTCCTCGATCTACATACAACAATTATCAACTAGGCAGCAGCTGCGCTAGCCATTACGCTGGCAGGTAAAGTAAATTATCAATCTTTTTTTCAATTCTGAATTTTGGAATTTTTTGTATGTTAAATTCTGATGATTTTAATTGATATTAGTATATAATTTGATGTTAATTCATAAAATGTTAAGATGCACGAGTAAAGCTAAAAGATTAGGCTTGAGATTGTAAGCCAAACGAATAAAATACATACGTTTTGCCAGTTTTCATTTGGCATGCCAATGCGCCATACTTTGGACACTGAACCGAAGTGTCCCAAACCATTCTCACCCACCTTGTATTTCAGTCTTTACTTTGACCTACATTGGTTTTTCATAACGTAGTGAAAATGATCAGTTCTTCAGGACACAAACGCAAAATGTCCCCCTCTAAAATAGACTCACTCTCACCTTTCGCTTAGCATGTCCCCCAAGACGGGGTATCCCATCGTCTGTTCCGTCGCATCACGTGATACTCCTTACAGGCTTTATCTAACTACTAGATCTAGATCTATCTACTATCTACGAGAACGAGCATTTTAGGTTTTCAGCGCCTTCAATAAATTTGTATTATTTTAATTCTAGTTATGATATGAAGATTTATTTAACATTGGTGATTAAATTGTTGATACGTCAGGGAAGACACTGTTATTTTGTTAGATTGTATAGATTGAGGACGTGAACGCATGGATTGGATTCAACATATTTTTATTCCATGACCAACTGTACCTGGGGTCATGATAATGTGGTAAAGAGGAACAGGAAATGGGCAACAGTGCTTATATAATAACATTATGTAATGACTAAGTATATGTACAAGATATGATTATTCATCTCATAACATCCCTCTTGTTAACCAAGGGAAACATCTTAGAGTATAGTAATATCATGAGGATAAAAGTATTGATCTATTAATGATCTGAATATGATCTGAATTATAACATTTTAAAATCTGATGATCTTATATTCAAATGATTCTAAAATATAAGTGTCCAATATATAATAATATATAGATGACATTATAATTCTTACAGAGTTCATGAAAATTTTCATATCATCTTGTCGTTCGCAAAATCAAGGTATCTTTCAGAATCAACCAATAGTGTATCCTCTGTGATCCCTATCTCTATTGATTTGGAGATATGCAAAGATACTATACATATATTTCAGCTCTAATAGCTTTAACTAGTGTTATGGTGCATTTGATTGTATATGATGTTATGTGTGTTAGGATGTATGGACTATGTATCCTGTATGGGTGTTATAATTGTTACCCTGTGTGTATACTTTATTGTTTATTCTAATCACTCCAAGTGTAGCTCTTCTACCCATAAAATGTATGAATTGGATTGTTGTTATTGTAACTGTATCCTGTTCTTCTTCCGGTTTCTCCTACAAAATTGTAGATGTTTGTCCTTCGCTCAATAAAAATGATTTAGATCTCAATCCGTGTCCATCAGTTTCTAGGATGGCGACCCAGCCATCCTTTACAGGTTATGGGGCCCAGGAACATCACCTTCAATGGTGATGAGAGACGCTACGAGCTTGAAGTTCCTTGCTTTTATGAGGATACGTGGTTTGTATGACGTCCTTAAAGACGTGGACAATGATGCTGCTCAGACTGCCGAGATCGATCGTAGTAAAGCGAAGAAGCGTATGCCGAGCTAGTTCAACTGCTCGATGACCGTTCCTCTCTTTAATATTAAGGGACGCGAACGGTGACGGAAGACAGGCCTTACGAATCCTACGGTCACACTACCGGCCGAAAGACACAGCAAGGATAATTACGCTGTACAATGAATTGACATCGCTTGTTAACCATCCTGATGAGTCAATCACCGACTACATCATCAGAGCAGAGACGGCATCATCGGCTCTCAAGCAAGCTGAGAAAATATAAGTGACTCACTTCTAATTGCTATGGTGTTGAAAGGACTGCCTAAGCAATATCAACCATTTATTACAGTGACAACTCAACGAGAGAAATCAGTCGTTTGGGGAATTCAAAGAAAGTCTTCGAAATCAAGAGGAGAACGTTCAACTTCAAAGTAACATTTCTGTCCTTAGCATACATTCTTCGACTTACAAACGCCCGTACCAGAAGTACGATGATTCACGCCGTCCACCACATGCTGCCTCATCAAAATGGTGTACGCATTGCAAATCAAATTCACACAACACCAAACAATGCAGGAATCTACAACAAAGATGGTGTGAAAATTGTAAATCAAAAACTCACGATACAGCATTTTGTCGGAAAAATAGACACAAAACTTCTGCCAAAGCCTTAGCACATGAAAGCGAAAGTGATCAAAGTAAAAGTGCATACTACCACTTTTCCGTCAATCATTACGACGACGACAAAAATCACCCCAATGTCTACGGTGCAAACGGTGGACCTACGAAAATCAGTGATACGAATCACCCCAACAACATAATACTTGTCGACATTGGAGCCTCATGCCACATAATCAACGACAAAAGAAAATTCGTCAATTTTCAATCATCATTTCTACCTGCAAACCACACAATCGAGTTAGCAGATGGCCGACAGATTAATAACCTTGCACAAGGCCAAGGAGATGTTAAAAATTTCACTTCGTGACACAAATGGTGTGGATCATGATGTTATTTTAGAAGATTCTTTATTTGTGCCTATTTTCACTCAGAATATATTCTCTGTATCAGCTGCAATGGAGAAGGGAGCTGATTCATCTGTGATTCAATTCAATAAGAAAAGTGGATTATTATCATGTGGAAATTCACAATTCAGGATAAATAAAAAGGGCAATCTTTATTATTTAGATCTATGTGCCCATACTACAAAATGTGCCACTACTAATCACCAATGTTCAACTCGCACACTCAATGAATGGCACAAAACAATGGGACATTGCAACTTCGATGATATTCTGAAACTTGAACCAGTGGTAAATGGCATGAAAATCTCACAGAAAACCAACATTAAGAATATGAAGTGTGAGACCTGCATTCTGTCGAACATGACCCAAAGCAGGAATAGAAACCCTGATGTTAGAGCAAAAGAAACATTTGAACTTGTTCACTGTGATCTAGCTGGACCGATCGATCCTGCTGAAATCAATGGATTTAGATACGTTATGATTTGTGTTGATGATTTTTCAAATTTAACCAATGTTTATTGTATGAAAAACAAATCCGACTCAGTCAAAGCCTTCAAAATGTATCTGGCAGACATTGCTCCATTTGGCAACGTAAAAAGACTAAGAACCGATGGAGGTGGTGAATTCATGTCTGAAATGTTTGCAAGTTTGTTGATAGAAAACAAAATTAAACACGAAACAAGCTGTCCATACAGCCCCCATCAAAATGGGACTGCTGAACGTCACTGGCGTACAATTTTTGAAATGGCCAGGTGTTTACTGCAACAATCAGGTTTACCGAAAAACCTTTGGTCTTATGCTGTTATGGCATCTGCCTATACTAGGAACAGGTGTTATAACAACAGGACAAAGAAAACACCATTTGAAATGGTTACTAAACAAAAACCAAACATTTGTAACATGCACCCATTTGGTACCACCTGTTATGCCTACATTCAAATCCAAAGAAGTTAGACAACAGAAGCGAGAAAGTGTATTTGTGGGATATGACAAGCGTAGCCCAGCTTACTTGATTTATATTCCAGAGAAGGTACCGTCAAAAAGGTCAGAGTTGTAGAATTTGGTTTCGAACCCCTGCTACTAATGACCAAGTAGATGAATATGATGATGATCAGAATGTTACTTTCATCAGACAACCACAAAATGACATTCGTCCTGCTGATAATGATGCAGATGACAAGAACAACACATTTGAACCTCAACTGACCTGAACATGTCAGATGAAAATTGGACAAATAATGATACACTTGACATATCAGTGCCTACAAACAAGTCAAATGAAAGACCAAACAGAAATAGGTCAAAACCTAAATATTTGGATGATTATTACATTGAAAATGAAGTTGATGATCATTTATTGAATGTACTTGTTCCACATTATTGTTTTGTTGTAAATGATATCCCTACAACCTATAGCCAAGCAATTTCTTGTCTCTCTGCAGGAAAATGGCAAGAGGCAATGAATAGAGAAATGCGTGCTCTGAGAGAGAATGACACCTTTGAGCTTACACCTTTTTACCTCCAGGCAGGAAAACAGTGGGGGAAGATGGGTTTACTCAATGAAAGAAAATCCTGATAAAGAAATTGAGTACAAAGCAAGATTTGTAGCTAAGGGTTACTCTCAAATCCCTGATATTGACTATCAGGAGACATTCTCTCCACGGCACGCATGACCTCCATCAGAACTCTAATGCAATTAGCTGTTCAGAATAATATGACTGTTCATCAGGTGGACGTGAAAGCTGCATTCCTAAATGCTCCCATTGACAGAGAAATTTTTATTGAACAACCCAAAGGTTTTGAAATAAAAGATGACACTGGCCAAAGGCTAGTCTTCAGGCTAAAGAAATCTTTGTATGGATTAAAGCAAAGTGGGAAAAACTGGAATCAGACTTTACATGTTCATCTAACTGAACAGGGATTTTCTCAGTCATTATCTGTTCCATGTGTTTATGTGAAGCCAGATAACTCTGTCAAAGAATCTGATGAAAACCATTTGATACTCATTGTATGGGTGGATGACTTGCTTATTGCATCTCAAAACAAAGAAGCAGTGGAAAATGTCAAAAGCAATCTAAAAACAAAGTTCCAAATGAAGGATTTGGGAGAACTGTCCTATTTCCTTGGAATTGAATTTGATCAAAGGAAAGATGAAATTTCAATTACAATGTCTCAAAAAACCATTACATTAAAAAACTGCTTAAAAGATTTGAAATGGAAAACTGCAAAGCCAAATACACCCCTGGTGAATTAAACACCAATAAGCTGAATAATGAGCTATGTTCTGAGAAAGATGCAAGAAGGTACAGGGGGAAATCATTGGTGGATTGATTTATGTTATGACAGCCACCAGACCTGATCTTTCTTTCGTAGTAACCAAATTGTCCCAGTTCATGAAAAACCCAGATACGTACCATATGGTTATGACCAAACATGTTTTGAGGTACCTCAAGGGTACAGCAAATCAAAAATTGACTTTTTAGAAAAGTAAATCAACCACTTGAGCTGATTGGTTTCTGTGATGCCGATTGGGCAAATTCAGAAGATCGGCGCAGCATAACCGGATATGGGTTCGAACTCGGACATGGTGGTCCATTGATTTCGTGGAAATCAAAAAAGCAACAAACTGTAGCACTATCTACGTGCGAAGCTGAATATATGGCTCTTACAGCTGCAACACAAGAGGAAATTTTCTTTGCTCATTACTTAAGGACATGACAGGGCAGGAAATAAGCAAATTTTCAGTCTATTGTGACAATCAGGGTGCGACAGCATTAGCCAAACAATCCTGTCCACCATCAACGTTCCAAACATATTGATATTAAGTATCACTTTGTGCAGGGTGACGTTTCCAACGGTAAATTGAATTTGCTTTACATCCCCTCAGAGGACAACCTTGCAGATGTCTTTACAAAATCAGTTGCAAAGGCCAAAAAGCAAATTTATTTCCATGATAATGGGCAATTAGATACTGGTATAGTAGTAGTAGTTCTTTTAATACCGGTATGATACTGCTCTTTAAATTTATTTTCATTCTGTTTTGGTTAAGAGATCTAATCAATGAATCTTTATAAAAGTTTCACAATTAATGTTGTGTACAACCAGTTCTTAGCAGTAATCGTTATTTGAAGTAAAATTCTAGTATTCACTCTTTTTATTGAGAATACTGGCACTGTCATTAACTGTCGACAATGTTTAGTAAAATTTTAAAAATTGATAAATCAAGCTCACAGGCTAAAATTAAGTGGGGTGTTAGGATGTATGGACTATGTATCCTGTATGGGTGTTATAATTGTTACCCTGTGTGTATACTTTATTGTTTATTCTAATCACTCCAAGTGTAGCTCTTCTACCCATAAAATATATGAATTGGATTGTTGTTATTGTAACTGTATCTTGTTCTTCTTCCGGTTTCTCCTACAAAATTGTAGATGTTTGTCCTTCGCTCAATAAAAATGATTTAGATCTCAATCCGTGTCCATCAGTTTCTAGGATGGCGACCCAGCCATCCTTACAGGTTATGGGCCCAGGAACATCACCTTCAATGGTGATGAGAGACGCTACGAGCTATGGGAAGCGAAGTTCCTTGCTTTTATGAGGATACGTGGTTTGTATGACGTCCTTAAAGACGTGGACAATGATGCTGCTCAGACTGCCGAGATCGATCGTAGTAAAAGCGAAGAAGCCTATGCCGAGCTAGTTCAACTGCTCGATGACCGTTCCTCTCTTTAATATTAAGGGACGCGAACGGTGACGGAAGACAGGCCTTACGAATCCTACGGTCACACTACCGGCCGAAAGGCACAGCAAGGATACTTACGCTGTACAATGAATTGACATCGCTGGTTAACCATCCTAATGAGTCAATCACCGACTACATCATCAGAGCAGAGACGGCATCATCGGCTCTCAAGCAAGCTGGAGAAAATATAAGTGACTCACTTCTAATTGCTATGGTGTTGAAGGACTGCCTAAGCAATATCAACCATTTATTACAGTGACAACTCAACGAGAGAAATCACAGTCGTTCGGGGAATTCAAAGAAAGTCTTCGAAATCAAGAGGAGAACGTTCAACTTCAAAGTAACATTTCTGTCCTTAGCATACATTCTTCGACTTACAAACGCCCGTACCAGAAGTACGATGATTCCCGCCGTCCACCACATGCTGCCTCATCAAAATGGTGTACGCATTGCAAATCAAATTCACAAAACACCAAACAATGCAGGAATCTACAACAAAGATGGTGTGAAAATTGTAAATCAAAAACTCACGATACAGCATTTTGTCGGAAAAATAGACACAAAACTTCTGCCAAAGCCTTAGCACATGAAAGCGAAAGTGATCAAAGTAAAAGTGCATACTACCACTTTTCCGTCAATCATTACGACGACGACAAAAATCACCCCAATGTCTACGATGCAAACGGTGGACCTACGAAAATCAGTGATACGAATTACCCCAACAACATAATACTTGTCGACAGTGGAGCCTCATGCCACATAATCAACGACAAAAGAAAATTCGTCAATTTTCAATCATCATTTCTACCTGCAAACCACACAATCGAGTTAGCAGATGGCCGACAGATTAATAACCTTGCACAAGGCCAAGGAGATGCCAAAATTTTCACTTCGTGACACAAATGGTGTGGATCATGATGTTATTTTAGAAGATTCTTTATTTGTGCCTACTTTCACTCAGAATATATTCTCTGTATCAGCTGCAATGGAGAAGGGAGCTGATTCATCTGTGATTCAATTCAATAAGAAAAGTGGATTATTATCATGTGGAAATTCACAATTCAGGATAAATAAAAAGGGCAATCTTTATTATTTAGATCTATGTGCCCATACTACAAAATGTGCCACTACTAATCACCAATGTTCAACTCGCACACTCAATGAATGGCACAAAACAATGGGACATTGCAACTTCGATGATATTCTGAAACTTGAACCAGTGGTAAATGGCATGAAAATCTCACAGAAAACCAACATTAAGAATATGAAGTGTGAGACCTGCATTCTGTCGAACATGACCCAAAGCAGGAATAGAAACCCTGATGTTAGAGCAAAAGAAACATTTGAACTTGTTCACTGTGATCTAGCTGGACCGATCGATCCTGCTGAAATCAATGGATTTAGATACGTTATGATTTGTGTTGATGATTTTTCAAATTTAACCAATGTTTATTGTATGAAAAACAAATCCGACTCAGTCAAAGCCTTCAAAATGTATCTGGCAGACATTGCTCCATTTGGCAACGTAAAAAGACTAAGAACCGATGGAGGTGGTGAATTCATGTCTGAAATGTTTGCAAGTTTGTTGATAGAAAACAAAATTAAACACGAAACAAGCTGTCCATACAGCCCCCATCAAAATGGGACTGCTGAACGTCACTGGCGTACAATTTTTTGAAATGGCCAGGTGTTTACTGCAACAATCAGGTTTACCGAAAAACCTTTGGTCTTATGCTGTTATGGCATCTGCCTATACTAGGAACAGGTGTTATAACAACAGGACAAAGAAAACACCATTTGAAATGGTTACTAAACAAAAACCAAACATTTGTAACATGCACCCATTTGGTACCACATGTTATGCCTACATTCAAAATCCAAAGAAGTTAGACAACAGAAGCGAAAAAGTGTATTTGTGGGATATGACAAGCGTAGCCCAGCTTACTTGATTTATATTCCAGAGAAAGGTACCGTCAAAAAGGTCAGAGTTGTAGAATTTGGTTTCGAACCCCCTGCTACTAATGACCAAGTAGATGAATATGATGATGATCAGAATGTTACTTTCATCAGACAACCACAAAATGACATTCGTCCTGCTGATAATGATGCAGATGACAAGAACAACACATTTGAACCCTCAACTGACCTGAACATGTCAGATGAAAATTGGACAAATAATGATACACTTGACATATCAGTGCCTACAAACAAGTCAAATGAAAGACCAAATAGAAATAGGTCAAAACCTAAATATTTGGATGATTATTACATTGAAAATGAAGTTGATGATCATTTATTGAATGTACTTGTTCCACATTATTGTTTTGTTGTAAATGATATCCCTACAACCTATAGCCAAGCAATTTCTTGTCTCTCTGCAGGAAAATGGCAAGAGGCAATGAATAGAGAAATGCGTGCTCTGAGAGAGAATGACACCTTTGAGCTTACACCTTTTTACCTCCAGGCAGGAAAACAGTGGGGGAAGATGGGTTTACTCAATGAAAGAAAATCCTGATAAAGAAATTGAGTACAAAGCAAGATTTGTAGCTAAGGGTTACTCTCAAATCCCTGATATTGACTATCAGGAGACATTCTCTCCCACGGCACGCATGACCTCCATCAGAACTCTAATGCAATTAGCTGTTCAGAATAATATGACTGTTCATCAGGTGGACGTGAAAGCTGCATTCCTAAATGCTCCCATTGACAGAGAAATTTTTATTGAACAACCCAAAGGTTTTGAAATAAAAGATGACACTGGCCAAAGGCTAGTCTTCAGGCTAAAGAAATCTTTGTATGGATTAAAGCAAAGTGGGAAAAACTGGAATCAGACTTTACATGTTCATCTAACTGAACAGGGATTTTCTCAGTCATTATCTGTTCCATGTGTTTATGTGAAGCCAGATAACTCTGTCAAAGAATCTGATGAAAACCATTTGATACTCATTGTATGGGTGGATGACTTGCTTATTGCATCTCAAAACAAAGAAGCAGTGGAAAATGTCAAAAGCAATCTAAAAACAAAGTTCCAAATGAAGGATTTGGGAGAACTGTCCTATTTCCTTGGAATTGAATTTGATCAAAGGAAAGATGAAATTTCAATTACAATGTCTCAAAACCATTACATTAAAAAACTGCTTAAAAGATTTGAAATGGAAAACTGCAAAGCCAAATACACCCCTGGTGAATTAAACACCAATAAGCTGAATAATGAGCTATGTTCTGAGAAAGATGCAAGAAGGTACAGGAAATCATTGGTGGATTGATTTATGTTATGACAGCCACCAGACCTGATCTTTCTTTCGTAGTAACCAAATTGTCCCAGTTCATGAAAAACCCAGATACGTACCATATGGTTATGACCAAACATGTTTTGAGGTACCTCAAGGGTACAGCAAATCAAAAATTGACTTTTAGAAAAGTAAATCAACCACTTGAGCTGATTGGTTTCTGTGATGCCGATTGGGCAAATTCAGAAGATCGGCGCAGCATAACCGGATATGGGTTCGAACTCGGACATGGTGGTCCATTGATTTCGTGGAAATCAAAAAAGCAACAAACTGTAGCACTATCTACGTGCGAAGCTGAATATATGGCTCTTACAGCTGCAACACAAGAGGGAAATTTTCTTTGCTCATTACTTAAGGACATGACAGGGCAGGAAATAAGCAAATTTTCAGTCTATTGTGACAATCAGGGTGCGACAGCATTAGCCAACAATCCTGTCCACCATCAACGTTCCAAACATATTGATATTAAGTATCACTTTGTGCGGGGTGACGTTTCCAACGGTAAATTGAATTTGCTTTACATCCCCTCAGAGGACAACCTTGCAGATGTCTTTACAAAATCAGTTGCAAAGGCCAAAAAAGCAAATTTATTTCCATGATAATGGGCAATTAGATACTGGTATAGTAGTAGTAGTTCTTTTAATACCGGTATGATACTGCTCTTTAAATTTATTTTCATTCTGTTTTGGTTAAGAGATCTAATCAATGAATCTTTATAAAAGTTTCACAATTAATGTTGTGTACAACCAGTTCTTAGCAGTAATCGTTATTTGAAGTAAAATTCTAGTATTCACTCTTTTTATTGAGAATACTGGCACTGTCATTAACTGTCGACAATGTTTAGTAAAATTTTAAAAATTGATAAATCAAGCTCACAGGCTAAAATTAAGTGGGGGTGTTAGGATGTATGGACTATGTATCCTGTATGGGTGTTATAATTGTTACCCTGTGTGTATACTTTATTGTTTATTCTAATCACTCCAAGTGTAGCTCTTCTACCCATAAAATATATGAATTGGATTGTTGTTATTGTAACTGTATCTTGTTCTTCTTCCGGTTTCTCCTACAAAATTGTAGATGTTTGTCCTTCGCTCAATAAAAATGATTTAGATCTCAATCCGTGTCCATCAGTTTCTAGGATGGCGACCTAGCCATCCTTTACAATGTGGACGCTTTACCCTTCAATATCTTATCAATGGCCATGCCTGTATTGTAAATTTTTTGGGTATTATAACACTACGTCCACTTCTAGTCGTGTATGGTTGCGGTGTGGTGTGATGTTCCTGTGGGGACACGTTGTCTCCACGAACAGGTACACGCTCGTGTGTCGCCTGCTCGGCCATAGGTAAGCATGGGGCTTGACCTGTGTAATCGTTGGATTAGTTGGCTCAGCTGTTAGGTGAGTACATCTCTGTGTCGTGAAAGATAGTCGAGGTTTCCAATGCTTTGGAACGCTTCGCAGATGACTCCTATTCCGACGGATTTCTTGTCCGGTGTGCGAGTTGATGTGATAGGATCTCGGGTGTTGATCGTGGCGCGTGATGATG
The DNA here is from genome assembly GCA_037039925.1 of Doris montereyensis. Taxonomy (NCBI): domain Eukaryota; kingdom Metazoa; phylum Mollusca; class Gastropoda; order Nudibranchia; family Dorididae; genus Doris; species Doris montereyensis. The sequence continues at coordinate 36,131 of JAXRKP010000555.1, forward strand.
CCTGGTTCCCATTTATTCGATGATTTGTTCTGAAATACGACCGGTTGCCCTGCCGACAGTGGCGCTAACGGGTGTGCTGTTTTATCATGATGATGCACCTAGTTTCGTTGTCGTTGTTCTAACCATGAGCTGGTATCTTGATCACTTTGACGTTTTACTGGTTTTCTGGGCAGTCCATCGCATATGATTCTACCGAATAGAATTTGGCTTGGTGGCTGTACATTTTGATCAATTGGTGTTGTACGGAGTGCTAGCATAGCTACAAAGGGGTCGGTGTTTGCTTCTATAGCCTTCATTAATGTGCGTTTGACTATCTTGACTTGGCTCAATAAAGCCATTGCTGCGTGCGTAGTATGGTGAACTGGTTTCATGCTTAATGCCGTATGAGGCGACGAATTCCTTGTATGCATTACCACTATAGTGTGGACCATTGTCTGATCTGATGACGCATGGTATGCGTTGCTCACTAATTAATTGTTTTGTGATTGTAGCAATTTTGAGACTAGTACTTTTTCCTCTAGGGATCTTCCTCACGAAGGGAAACTTTGAGTAGTAGTCTGATATCAAAAGGTATTTTCCCCTTTAAAGTAGAATAGGTCGGTTCCTATGGTGTGCCATGGTCGCGGGGGTATATCTGTTGGAATGAGTGGTTCCTTCCTTTGACTGCTTTGGTAAGTTTGACATGTTTGGCATTCTTTTGTCATTGCTTCAATGTCTTTGTTTATGTTTCTCCAGAACACTAATGTACGAGCCCGTAATTGGGTTTTCTCTATTCCCAAATGCGGTTCATGTAGCGTTTTAAGGATTTCTTTTTGTATCGATTGAGGAACCATGATTCTTCTGCTCTTCATCAGTATTCCCTCTTCAAGGCCAATCTCATCTCTATAATTCCAATATGGTTGGCATAACTCAGGGGCTTCTTGTCTTTTCTCAGGCCACCCAGTGTATACAAGGTCTTTGAGTGCGTTTAATTCCGGATCGTGCGTTGTTTCTTCTCTAATTCTATCTAGAATGTTATTGCTGAATTGATTCATTACAGTGTGTATTTTAACATCCAGATCTTTGATATATCCTTTCTCTGGTGATAATCTTGATAATGTATCAGCTATTTTCATTTCCTTCCCTGGAATGTATTTAATCGTCAAGTCGTATTGTTGAATTCTCAGCAGCATCCTTTGCAATCTTGGTGGGGCAGCTGTGAGGTGTTTGAGTTGGATTGACTCCAATGGTTTGTGGTCACTCTCTACGATGAATTTCTGTCCGTATAGGTATGTGTGAAATCGCTCACAACCGTATGCTACAGCTAACATTTCTCTCTCGATATTTGCATATGGTGTTTCCTTGTCTGATAAATGCCTTACTGGCGAATGCAACAGGACGTCCATCCTGTAGCAGTGTCGCTCCTAGTCCTTTCAGAGATGCATCAACTTGAAGGGTGACAGGCTTTTCCCCATCGAAATAAGCTAGGGTTGTTTCGGTTGAAATTGCTTCTTTTATTTTTTCAAAGGCTTGCGTGTGGCTTGCGTTCCATTCGAACTGATTTCCTTGTTTGAGTAATTCTCTTAGTGGGGCTGTCAGTGTGCTAGTGTTTTGTATAAATTTCCCCATGTATGTGGTTAGACCAAGGAATGATTGTAATTCTTGCTGATTCTCTGGTGGTATCATTGCTTTTATCGCGGATACTTTCGATGGATCTGGTTTAATACCTTCTCGGGAACAGATAATTCCGTAGAACTTGATTTCTCTTTCTTTTATTACGCACTTGTCTGGATTGAGTTTTAGGCCCGTTTCTTTGCATCTCATCATCATGTCATGTAAATTTGCATCATGTTCCGCTTCTGTCTTTCCATATATGACGATGTCGTCTGCAATGCCGATTACCCCGTGACATCCCTCAAAGGTCTGGTCTATCTTGGCTTGAAATATGTCTTGGCTCATTTTTAGTCCAAATGGTAACCGTAAGAATCGGTATCGCCCATATGGCGAATTGAATGTTGTTAAATAGCTGGATTCTGTATATATTTCTATGTTCCAGTATCCGCATTTTGCGTCTACGATTGTAAAATAATTTGCACCGGTAAGTTTTGGCAATAGTTCCTCTAGGGTTGGGGTGACGTGATGCTCCATACGAATTGCTGTGTTTAAATCTTTTGGATCCAAACATAGTCTTAATCGGCCATTCGGTTTTTCCTTATATACAAGGCTGTTGACCCATGCGGTCGGTTCTCCTTCCTGTACTTTTGTGATTATATTGAGATTCGTCATCTCGTCTAATTCTTTCTTTATTTTGTCCTTCAGGCAGATTGGTACTTTTCTGGGTGCATGGATTACTGGTGAAACATTCAAATCTGTGTTAATGTGGTATTGACCCTGGAATTTACCAAAGCCTTGGAAAGTGTCTGGATATTGTCGCAATAGATCCGCTTTATTCATGATTTTCTGTGTTTTCGGATTTCCTGTAGTTTCCAGATGGCAATTGATTGTCACCAAGTTCATCTCTTGTGCAGATGGGAGTCCTAATATGGCAGTGCCGCCATCTTCGGTGACATAGAAAGTTGGGCAGCAGTCAATTGTTCCACCCTCTTTCGTACATTGTAGAGTACAAGTACCATAATGCTTTATTTTATGTCCCCCATAAGCGGTGAGTATCTTGCTTGATGATTTTAACGATATTGGATTTCCTTCCTCATTGATATCTGATGGGAACATTTGTCTGTATAATCTTATCGGTAGGGCGTTTCCCTGTGCTCCTGTATCCACTTTAACTCTTAAGGTTGTATTTTTTCCCTTGTAATCAGTTAGCTTCACTTTTAGCTTCGTGAAAATCTCGTCTTTGGTATTGTCATTCAATGTATCAATCGAGATTGTCTCAAATGATACATCCTCCTGTATCTCGTGTACGGTCGTCTCTTTCCTTTGCTTGTCATATGCAAGTTTCCGGCACATTTTACTATAATGATATAACTTCTTACAATAATGACATAATTTATCCTTGGCTGGACACTGAGCGAATGGATGAGGGGATGATCCACAGTTTTGGCATATCCTTGAACTATACTTATTTGGCTGATGATTTGTTTTGTATCTGTTCTCAGTCTTTCTCGTAGTCTTGATTACGTCTAGATCTATGTTTGTAGTTGTTGATGATAAATTTGTCAGCTGCCGTTTTGAGATTTCCATCGATCTCGCAATGTCTGTTGCTTTTGGTAATATAATATCATCTTCTTGTAGGAGCCTCTCCCTTATTTTCTCATCATTCGTTCCGAAAATGATTCGGTCTCGAATGAGTGAGTCTCTAAGTTCTGCGAATTCACAATCGTTAGTTAGTAGTCTGAGTTCTGTTATGAACTGGTCGATAGTCTCATCCGGTCTTTGTATTCTTGAGTTAAAACGAAACCTTGTCATAGTTATATTTTTCTTTGGCTGGCAATAACCGCTGAATCTATCGAATAGATCATCTATCTTCAATTCATTCTCGAGTGTCCACGAATTGTAGATGTCTCTGCCTGACTGTCCGATGTATAGTAAGAAGTAACTGCATTTTTGCTCTTCGGTTTTGTCTGCTAACGGTCCCGTTATAAACAATTTCATGTGTTGTGCCCATCTTTTCCAATTCTCTGCTATATTTCCTGTTTCAAAATTCATCTGACTGGGTTTCATACCGGTAGATTCCATGTTGTTTGCTTTTACACGCAAATCTAAAATTATCGAAACCAGATCCTGATCTAGATCTATATAGGAAATATCTATTGGTATTTATAGTTTTATGTAAAACTTATCTTGTAGACGTTGTTCGATCCTCTGACACCATGTTATTTTGTTAGATTGTATAGATTGAGGACGTGAACGCATGGATTGGATTCAACATATTTATTCCATGAGCAACTGCCTGGGGTCATGGTAATGTGGTAAAGAGGAACAGGAAATGGGCAACAGTGCTTATATAATAACGTTATGTAATGACTAAGTATATGTACAAGATATGATTATTCATCTCATAACAGACACTGTCTTGTATGTCCGTATGGTAAATCCGCCTCTGCAAAAGATATATGCTAGCAATGTTTCATATGGTCAAAGACGTTAAATTCATCAAGTCTATCGAACTTCATGATCTTCCTAATACAATAAATTTTACTTGCAAAATATGTGCAGATGATACAAAAAATGTTTTCCCAGACTGAAAACTATTAGGTATTGCAAAGTGATTTATACTCTTTGTTTAGATGGTCCGGGCAGTGGACAGGTAGGCACCTGTACGGGGAGTAGATGATCCCGCCCTCCACGAGTCTCCTGCTGCCTTGCAGGCCGTTCTTGGCTGACCAAAGGCTAAGGGAGTTAACCCTGACAGAACATAACAATCTCCTGCCTTGCAGGCTGGTCTTGAATGACTAAAGGCTAAGGGAGTTAGCCCTGATAGAAAATAACAAGGCCTGGTAGGGGGCCTAAAGATGGCAGCCCCACCTACCTAGGGTGCAATGGGCTAATCCCCTGCTTATTCAAAAACAAACAGATTCAAAGAAAAAATAAATATAATATACCCGGCTTGATCATTCGAAGACGAACTTTGGAACGAATACGGACTGTGATTTTTGGAACATGGAACGTTAGGGCAATACATGGAAAAGAGTTAGAATTAGTTGAAGAAATGGAAAAATTCAAAGTAGATATTTTGGCCATTACAGAAACAAAGAAAAAAGAACAAGGATATAGAAAATGTAGGACCGAATCATATTTTAATCTTCTCTGGAGTAGATGTCAAAGATAGAGCTAGAGCAGGAGTGGGCCTCCTAGTGCATAAAAGACATGAAAAGCTACTAGAAAGTTGGAAATTTATAAGCCCACGGCTATTAGAGGTAAATATTAAACCAAAAGGAAGAGAAATTAAATTATTAATAGCCTATGGACCAAACGAAGACGCAAGTAAAGAAGAAAAAGATATCTTCGAAAAAGAGTTACAAATAGCTGCAGAGAATCTTAAATACGAACAGGAACTAATGCTTTTAGGGAGATTTAAATGCTAGAGTAGGCAACAATGTAGAAACGTCAGAAGGAGTAATAGGTAAAGAAGGAGAGACAACAACTTCTCCAAATGGAGAGAGACTAATAGATTTTGCTTAAAGAATAACATGAAAATAGCCAACACCTTTTTTCCTCATCAAGATATCCAGAAATATACAAGAGTAAGTGAAGACAGGTGTGAAAAGTCAATGATAGACTACATAATAGTTAGCAGCTCTTTTTTTACAGTACATTGGATGCAAGAGTAAACAGAGGAGCAGAAATATTTAGTGATCATCACCTAGTGATTTCCAAAATGAGATTACTCACTGAAGAAAACAGAAAAGGAAAGAGAAGAAAGCTACTAAACTCAAAAAAGAGGAACTAAATAAACCAGTAGTAAAACAAGTATACCAAACTAGGATAAAAATATTCATCAGTGAATGACAGATGGATCTGAATGATAGCACAATAGAAGAAAAGTGGCAGATGTCTAAAGAAACACTCCTCAGTTGTACTGAAGATGTCTGTGATAGGAAACAAATTAAAAGAGATAGGAAAAGAACAGCATGGTGGAATGAAAAGAAAAAAGGATGCCTAGAAGAAATACTTGCAAACAAAGAGACCAGAGGATAGGATAGATTACGTGAATTAAAGAACTATCGTCAAAGAGAAAGTTAGGAAAGCGAAACAGGAACAGTGGGAACAGTTTGGACAAAGACTTCAAGAAATCTATCAGGAAATCAAAAGCTATTCTGGGGGGGGGGGGGGGCAATGAAAAGCACGAGAGAGACCAAAACATGCCCAATACGACAAATTAATAATGCCAAAGGAGAAATAATGAAATAAGACAGCGAAATCATGGAAACATAGAGAAAGCATTTCCACCAATTACATAATCCCCCAGAACGTATGAAACAAGGAGTAAAGATCAATTAAGAAGACTAAAAAGTAATCCAGAGGAGACAGCTGAAGATGTAGATATATCAATGGAAAAAGCCCCAGGTGCAGATTAAGTTTATCCAGAAATTATTAAAAACGAAAGGAGAGAGGCAGACAAACTACTTCATGCACTATGCCAACAAGCATGGAAGTCCAAACAGGTGCCAGACGACTGGGAATAGGGAACGATAGTACCAATACATAAGAAAGGATCAACTATGGAAGGCTCAAACTATAGAGGGATATCACTACTTAGTGTTCCAGGAAAGGTATATGCCAGGATACTGGAAATGAGACTAAGGAAAAGAGTAGAGGATCAGATTGAAGAGCATCAGAGTGGATTTAGACCAGGAGGAAGTGTACAAGACCACATATTTACACGAAGACAAATTATAGAAAAATTCCTTAAGAAAAACATTATGTTTTATTGACCTAGAAAAGGCATTTGACACTGGGAGGAGGGACGACCTATGGCGTTCCTCGAAAGAACACAATGTAGAGCAAAATTTAATAGAAGCCATTAAAAGTTTTACAATAAACCAACATGTGCAGTGAGAGTAGCTGGAACCATATCTGCAGAATTTGATGTAGATATAGGAATAAGACAGGGTTGTATCCTAAGTCCTCTTTTGTTTAACACATGTATGTATTCAGTCGCAAAGGCATCCTAAAACATGAAGAAAATGAATGAAGGCATGTGGAAGGTCAAACTAGTAAATATATCAATGTTTTCATTTGCCGATGATTTAGTTCGGTTTGGAAAATCAGAAAGTTACCTTCAGTGGAATATCAACATTATGAACAATGAACTAAATAAAAGAGGAAGTAGAGTAAATGCAAAGAAAAACCAAAACAATGCTAGTAACTAGGGAAGCCAAAACACAAAATCTTAAATTAGGCAGGGAGAATTTAGAACAAGTTCAAAACTACAATTACTTAGAAGTAATGATTAACTCAGAGGGAAAACTAAGAAAAGAAATGAGCCAGAGAATCAAAAGGCGAGTGCAATATATAACCATCTAGGAAAGGTATTTGTAGGTAAGCAAGAATTGTCAACAAAAACCAAAATGGCAGTATACAATACAGTTTATTGTCCTACTCTCCTCTATGGCAGTGAAACCTTAGACAGTAGATAATACAGTAGAGTACAGGCAACTGAAATGTAATATCTAAGAAGAGTAGTGGCGAAAACTAAAAGAGACAAAATCAGAAACACAACATTAAGAGATCAAACCAAAGCAGATGGCATAAAAACTAGGATTGAAACAAAGATGGTTTGGGCATGTAAACAGAATGAATGACAATAGAATAGCTAAATTAGTATACATTGCCAAAGCCCAAGGGAAAATACCAAAAGGCAGACCTCCGATAATGTGGGAAGAAGATATAAAAGAGGCATTAAAGCATAGAAATTTAACTTTCACCGAAGGAAACAGAAAATGTCAGGACAGGGCATCCTGAAGAAAGATCATCTCGGGCATCTGGTCGTGTTCAATGGCGATCCACTGTGTCGGTCTTATGTGCTGCACAAGCACCACGAGGATAAGTAAGTAAAGTATCAAATATAAAATATAGTACAGCTACGCGCAATTTCGAAATCATAATCTTGCTTAACATCGTTATCGTTAAATATTCATCACTTGCAATGCCATTGTTGCATTTATTTTGGGATGTCATCAAAATGACATATAGGTTTACTATATTTCCAATTCAGATAACAAAGTTAAGTGTTTGTTGCCAAACAAAATCACAATTTTGAGGGGTTTTTGTGTGCTATATTCCTTTGTTACTTGTTTTTGGATCTTTGGACGGCCAGAACTCCCTTAATATTTTCCTAAAAAAACAAATAATTGTACCACATGAAAGCACTCATCGAGCCCTTTCCTGTTATACTACATTTAAAGCATTTTAAGCCGTTTGAATTGAAGAGGAAACAGATACTCATTATTGTTTAATAAAAGATCTTAATAGTTTTCTTTACGATAAAAATAATAACAAAGCTTTTATTTGTAGAAATTTCTCTCTGTCTCACTCTCTCTCTCTCTCTCTCTCTCTCTCTCTCTCTCTCTCTCTCTCTCTCTCTCTCTCTCTCTCTCTCTCTCTCTCTCTCTCTCTCTCTCTCTCTCTCTCTCTCTCTCTCTCCTCTCTCTCTCTCCTCTCTCGCTCTCTCTCTCCCTCCCCCCTCCCCTCCCCCTCCCCCTCCCTCCCTTCCTCCTCTCCCCTCCCCTCCCTCTTCCTCTCGCTCTCTCTCTCCCTCTCCCTTCCTCCCTCCCTCTCTCTCCCTCCCTCCCTCCTCTCTCCCTCCCTCCCTCCTCCTCTCTCCTCTCTCTCCCTCGCTCTCCCTCCCCTTCTCTCCCTCTCCCTCCTTCCCTCTCTCTCTCTCTCTCTCTCTCTCTCTCTCTCTCTGCTCTCCCTCTCCCTTTCCCTCTCCCTCTCTCTCTCCCTTTCCCTCTCTCTCCCTCCCTCCCTCCCTCCTCTTTCCCTCCCTCTCTCTCTGTCTCTGTCTCTGTCTCTCTGTCTCTCTGTCTCTGTCTCTGTCTCTGTCTCTGTCTCTGTCTCTCTCTGTCTCTCTCTCTCTCTCTCTCTCTCTCTCTCTCTCTCTCTCTCTCTCTCTCTCTCTCTCTCTCTCTCTCTCTCTCTCTCTCTCTCTCTCTCTCTCTCTCTCTCTCAGTGGATAACTCCGACAAATAAATTCACTGATCTCCCCTTAGCTGTGTAGCGTCGACTAAACGGTCTCTATCTCAGCTGGCCCTTATCTGGGCACATGGCCTTTTACTTAGATCGCCTAACCCTTGATACCCTTGCTTCATTGTCGTAGTTGGGAAATCCCGTCAGGTGTATTTTGCAATCCCGTGGGGGTGTGTCATTGCTAGCACAGAAGTATGAGCCAGACGAGTCCGAAGGGTCGAAAAACTAGCCACACGATGAGAAATGGTTTAGTTTTGTTTTTCTTCTTATCTGGCTTGCAAGGTTTGTGTGGGTGGGAACTTAGGTATTATAAAAGATCGCCTCTGATGGTACTGCAATGTACTTCAAACATTATCATTGGCTTTGCAAGTGAATCCAACAGAGAGCCAACCTTTGCTCTTTTGATAAAATCTTTGATAAAATCTTTGTATTTTTATGTAAGTATCATTTGTTTATATATATATATATATCATGATATGTACTTATACATTACGTTATGTCTTTCTTCCCTTTTTTCATCCTTTAATCATAATCACAATCATAAGGTGTGAGAGGCTAGGTAGGTCGTTTGACCTTTAAATGCCCCATAAATCTTAATAAATTTATGGATTTTCAAAAATGATTGAACCTACAATTATCAATCAGGACAATGGACATTCAATCATCATACAAGTAGTTTAAATTATAGAGCTCCTTTTAGGCATTCTTACAAGCATTAAAGGGTGTGGGGGCGGGTTCTGGGAATGCCATTTTTGCCAAAAATGAGACAAATCTAGTCTATCATACTAGTGGATAGAGCAGTTCATTCCCGTCATAATGATATCACAAAGAAGCTCAGTATCGAATCTTTGAATTTATACGAATTTTTTAGAAACAACACAGGCCCATCTTTCAACACAGCTATTATACAATAAAAGTCAGAAATATTATCTAAAGTAAAGCAAGTTGGTCGGCACAATAAACGCTATTCAAAACAAACTTATTTGAGAATCTATTCTGAATATTGCCTTAGATCGGCCGGAAGATACGGGACATATTCCGCGCACCTCAAAATCAGTAAAAAGGTGCTGGTGCACTTGAAACAGTGTCAATAAGAAGTAGTTGAGAGCCTCTCGAAGTGTTATGATGTTTCAAAGTATTATCCTACTCTTTTCTTAGGTTTATGGGAGAAAAATGTATTCATATACCAGAAATAGTACATAAAAGGCATGAAAAACTACTAGAAAGCTGGAGCCCACGGCTATTAAAGGTAAATATTAAACCAAAAGGAAGAGAAATTAAATTATAAATAGCTTATGGACCAAACGAAGACGCCACTAACGAAGAACAAGATACCTTCGAAAACGATTTACAAATAGCTGCAGAGAATCTTAAACACAAACAAGAACTATTGGTTTTAGGAGATTTAAACGCTAGAGTAGGCAACAATATAGAAACATCAGGAGGAGTAATAAGTAAAGAAAGAGAGACAACAATTTCGCCAAATGGAGAGAGACTAATATATTTTTGCCTAAAGAATAACATGAAAATAATCAATACCTTTTTTCCTCATAAAGATATACACAAATATACAAGACTAGATGCGGACAAGTCTGAAAAGTCATTCATTGACTATATACTAGTTAGCAGCTCCCTTTTTTAATAGTATATTGGATGCAAGAGTAAACAGAGGAGCAGAAATATTTAGTGATCATCACCTAATGATTTCCAAAATGAGATTACTCACTGAAGAAAACAGAAAAGGAAAGAGAGTAAAGCTACTAAACTCAAAATAAAGGAACTAAATAAACCAAAAGTAAAAGAGATATACTAATCTAGGATAAAAAATATTTTTCAGTGAAAGGCAGATGGATCTGAATGATAGCACAATAGAAGAAATGTGGCAATGGTATAAAGAAACACTCCTCAGTTGTACTGAAGAGGTCTGTGGTAGGAAACAAATTAAAGGAGATGGGAAAAGATCAGCGTGGTGGATGAGAATGTCAAAACTAAGATCAAAGAAAAGAAGGATGCCTGGAAAAAAAAACTTGCAAACAAAGAGACCAGAGGATAGGATAGATTACGTGAATAAAAGAACTATCACCAAAGAGGAAGTTAGGAAAGCAAAACAGGAACGATGGGAAGAGTTTGGACAAAGACTTCAAGAAAGCTATCAAGGAAATCAAAAACTGTTCTGGAGGGCAATGAAGAGCATGAGAAAGCATGCTCAATACGACAAATTAATAATGACAAAGGAGAAATAATGAAAGAAGACGGCCAAATCATGGAAGCGTGGATAAAGTATTTTTAACAATTACATAATCCCTCCAGAACATATGAAACAAGTAATCCAGAGAAGACAGATGAAGATGTAGATGTATCAATGGAAGAAATTCAAACAGCTATAAGAAAAGTGAAATTAGGAAAAGCACCAGGAGCAGATCAAGTTTATCCAGAAATTATTAAAAACCAAGGGAGAGAGGCAGACAAACTACTACATGCAATATGCCAACAAGCATGGAAATCCAAACAGGTGCCAGACGACTGGAAAACGGAAACGTTAGTGCCAATACATAAGAAAGGATCAACTATGGAATGCTCAAACTATAGCGTTCCAGGAAAAGTATATGCCAGGATACTGGAAATGAGACTAAGGAAAAGAGTAAAGGATCAGATTGAAGAACATCAGATTGGATTTAGACCAGGAAGAAGTGTACAAGACCACATATTTACAATTAGACAAATAATAGAAAATTCCTTGAGAGAAACATTGACTTGCACCTGTGTTTTATTGACTTAGAAAAGGCATTTGACAATGAAGAGCAAAATTTAATAGAAGCCATTAACAGTTTTTACAATAAACCAACATTTGCAGTAGTGAGAGTAGCTGGAAACATATCTGCAGAATTTGATGTAGATATAGGGGTAAGACAGGGTTATATCCTTAGTATCTCAGTGATCCATTCGGTTCAGGAAATTTCTGAAAGCATTTATTGTTGTTAAAAGTTGGGTTTTTGTTTAAATCCATTGTTGGTTGTATTCTTATTATTCATTGATTTCTCAGCATATATGTCAGGGTGCTCAAAGGCCATTTGATCTAATCTTTAGCCCTTTATTTATATGACATTTAATCTTTATGATAAAGTTTGACAACGACTGGTGTCTGAATTTGTGCCAAACAAAACAAATACCAGCTTCCTATCCAAGGTTATAAAATACGATTTCAAAATAAATTTTACCTGTGCGACTGCATGTACATCAATTATAATGTGAAAATTGTTTCTTTTTTTCCTCGGAAAATTCAGTTGCAACTTGAGTGAACAAAACAAGCAAAATGGCGCCAGTTCATGTCTTTGTGGGAGGGTGTATCTTTGCTTTGATAGCTCTGGCAATGAAGATTGTTGGCCTTATTACCACGAGCTGGCTTTTTGACAACAACTACTTTAATGTTGACAAAATATCTATGGGGCTCTTTGAGTATTGTTTCATTGGGGTGTGCCATTCTATTGACAATCCCACAAGTAAGTAAATTCACCCGTTTCGTTTTCGTTGTTTTCTTGACGGTAGATTTTTGTATTATATTATAATTACATTTGAGGAGGGCATGCGATTTGGTGAGCGGGGAGGGGTGGGGTGGGTTATGGTTGGCAGTGTGAGTAACATGCAAGACAAACATGACGCAGAATGTGCACCCAAAAAAAAGAGTCCTAGATAATACATTTAAAACCCCCTAGAGGATACACCCCCCCAGAGATGATACACTAAAAAAACACGAATAATACACTAAAAAACCCAGATGATAATAATAATAATAATAATAATAATAATAATAATATTAATAATAATATTAATAATAATAATAATAATAATAATAATAATAATAATAATAATAATAATAATAATAATAATAATAATAATAATAATAATAATAATAATAATAATAATAATAACAATAATAATAATAATAATAATAATAATAATAATAATAATAATAATAATAATAATAATAATAATAATAATAATAATAATAATAATAATAATAATAATAATAATAATAATAATAATAATAATAATAATAATAATAATAGTAATAATAATAATACTTTATTCATCTAAAGAAGGAAATTACGTTCTGTTCTTCATAAGTAAGTTTAAAAATCATAATACATAGATCTATTCATTATTAAAATTGCTAAACATTAATGCAGTAATATAATAAGAGTATTAGTATGACAAATACATCACAAAAATGCGTAAGATATACAACATCATTCGAGCCCTCTCACAGTCGCCCCCCTCCCCCACCCACACACACACACACACCGACCCCCTCATACACGCCCTTGGTCAAAGCTCATTCATCCATGCTAGGGCAATTAATGGAAAGGAGTTAGAATTAGCTGAAGAGATGGAAAAATTCAAAGTAGACATTTTGGCTATTACAAAAACAAAGAAAAAAGGACAAGGAATAGAAAATGTAGGACCAAATCATATTTTAATCATCTCTGGAGTAGATGTCAAAGACAGAGCTAGAGCACGAGTAGGCTTCCTAATGCATAAAAGCCAAGAAATGCTACTAGAAAGTTGGAAATGTTTAAGCCCACGGCTATTAGAGGTAAACATTAAACCAAAAAAGAGAAATTAAATTATAAATAGCTTATGGACCAAACGAAGATGCCACCAAAGAAGAAAAAGATATCTTCGAAAATGATTTACAAATAGCTGCAGAGAATCTCAAACCCAAACAGGAATTAATGGTTTTAGGAGATTTAAACGCTAGAGTAGGCAACAATGTAGAAACATCAGGGGGAGTAATAGGTAAAGAAGGAGAGACAACAACTTCTCCAAATGGAGAGATTAATAGATTTTTGCCTAAAGAATAACATGAAAATAGCTAATACATTTTTTCCTCATAAAGTAAATGAAGACAGATGTGAAAAATCAATGATAGACTACATAATAGTTAGCAGCTCCCTTTTTTTACAGTACAATGGATGCTAGAGTAAGCAGAGGTGTTGAAATGTGATTATTAACTGAAGACAACAAACAGAAAAGGAAAGAGAAGAAAGCTACTAAACTCAAAATAGAAGAATTAAATAAACCAATAGTAAAACAAATGTACCAATCCAGGATAAAAATATATATTAGTGAAAGACAACTGAATCTGAAGGAAAGCACAATAGAAGAAAAGTGGTAAATATATAAAGAAACACTCCTCAGTTGTATTGAAGAGGTATGTGGTAGGAAACAAATTAAAGCAGATAGGAAAAGAACAGCATGGTGGAATGAGAATGTCAAGACTAAGATCAAAGAAAAGAAAGATGCCTGGAAGAAATACTTGCAAACAAAGAGATCAGAGGATAGGATAGATTATGTGAATAAAAGAACTATCGCCAAAGAGGAAGTTAGGAAAACAAAACAGGAACAGTGGGAAGAGTTTGGACAAAGACTTCAAGAAAACTATCAAGGAAATCGAAAGCTGTTCTGTGGAGCAATGAAGAGCATGAGAAAGACCAAAGCATGCCCAATACGACAAATTAATAATGCCAAAGGAGAAATAATAAAAGGAGACAGCGAAATCATGGAAGCAGGGAGAAAGTATTTTCAACAATTACATAATCCCTCCAGAACATATGAAACAAGGAGTACAGATCAATTATTAAGAGTAACAAGTAATCGAGAAGAGACAGTTAAAGATGTAGATATCTCAATGGAAGAAATCTAAACAGCTATAAGAAAAATGAATTAGGAAAAGGCCCAGGAGTAGATCAAGTTTATCCAGAAATTATTAAAAACCAAAGGAATGAGGCAGACAAACTACTACATGCAATATGTCAACAAGCATGGAAATCCAAACAGGTGCCAGACGACTGGAAAAAAGGAACGGTAGTAGCAATACATAAGAAAGGATCAACTATGGAATGCTCAAACTATAGAGGGATATCACTACTTAGCGTACCAGGAAAAGTGTATGCCAGGATTCTGGAAACGGGACTAAGGAAAAGAGTAGAGGATCAGATTGAAGAACATCAGATTGGATTTAGACCAGAAAGAAGTGTACAAGATCACATATTTACAATTAGACAAATAATACAAAAATTCCTTGAGAGAAACATTAACTTGCACCTGTGTTTTATTGACTTAGAAAAGGCATTTGACACTGTGAGTAGGGACGAACTATGACATTCCTTAAAAGTGCACAACGTAGAGCAAAATTTCATAGAAGCCGTTAAAAGTTTTTACAATAAACCAACATGTGCATTAAGAGTAGCTGGAAACATATCCGCAGAATTTGATATAGATATAGGAGTAAGACAGGGTTGTTTCCTAAGTACTCTTTTGTTTATCACATTTATGGATTCAGTCGCAAAGGCATCCTAAAACATGAAGAAAATGAATGTAGGTATGTCGAAGCTCAAACCAGTAAATGTATCAATGCTTTCATTTGCTGATGATTTAGTTCTGTTTGGAAAATCAGAAAGGGACCTCCAATCAAATATTAACATAATGAATAATGAATTAAATAAAAGAGGAATGAGAGTAAATGCAAAGAAAACCAAAACAATGCTAGTAGCTAGGGAAGCTAAAAACAAAATCTTAAATTAGGCAGGGAGAATTTAGAACAAGTTCAAAGCTACAATCACTTAGGAGTAATGCTTAACTCTGAAGGAAAACTAAGAGAAGAAATCAGTCAGAGAATCCAAAAGGCAAGTGCAATATATAACCATCTAGGGAAAGGCATTTGTAGGTAAACAAGAATTGTCAACAAGAACCAAAATGGCAGTATACAGCACAGTTCATTGTCCTACTCTCTTCTATTTACTCTCCTCTATGGCAGTGAAACCTGGACCTTAGACAGTAGGGAATACAGTAGAGTGCAGGCAGCTGAAATGAAATATCTAAGAAGAGTAGCAGGAAAAACCAAAAGAGACAAAATCAGAAACACAACAATAAGAGATCAAACCAAAGCAGATAGCATAAAAACTAAGATAGAAATGAATCAACTGAGATGGTTTGGGTATGTTAACAGAATGAATGACAATAGAATAGCTAAATCAGTATACAGTGCTGAAACTCAAGGAAAAAGACCAAAAGACAGACCACGGAGAAAGTGAGAAGAAGATATAAAAGAGGCATTAACGCAAAGAAATTTAACTTTCACCGAAGGAAACAGAAAATGTCAGGACAGGGTAGCCTGGAGAAAGATCATTTCGGGCATCTAAAACCCATACACCGGAAGATAGAATGGGAACTGATAAAGAAAGAAAGAAATGCGTAGGAACCTTAGTAACCATTATAGAATACAACTCGTTATGCCACCACCGCGCATCACCACCCTCTTCTCCAAAGTGATGCAAACGGTTATAAGTAGAATCTAGTTTGGCTTGATCACAAATCACGCAGTCAAATACACACACACACACACACACACACACACACACACACACAAGAGTCACTGACATGTGTGTCTTAGCACTCTTACACTTTCAGAATTGACACTGACACTAGTGACACAAAGCTTCACCTTTATGAGAATGAGAGTATTGGAGGTTTTGAGAAAACGTTTGTCGTCCAATGCTTAGGGCTAGGTCAGCCAATTGGAGAGTGACATCGACATAGGCCCATATCGCGTCATCCTGACGTTAGTGTGGTGGGGTAGGCATGGCTATGATTGGGTCCAATTGAGTGACGAAAACTAAATCTAGCAGTGTCATAAGCTAGTCAATCCATTTTTAATTAGGGATGTTGCTGATAATGTTATTTTTAGACTACATTAGTTTGATTTGATTTGATTTGATTTGATTTGGTTTACCCACACCTACAACTAAAGTGGCGTCGGTGGCCGAGCGGTTGGGCTGCCGGACTGGGGATCATGAGGTCCCGAGTTCGAATCCTAGTACAGCCAGATCTGACGTTGTGTTCCTTGGGAAAGACACTTAACACGCATTTCCCCACTCTACCCAGGTGCAAATGGGTACCAGCTTGGGAGTAAAAATATGCATCAGACTAGCGTCCTGTCATCACCCGTTCCATTTCACGCTATAGAAACTGGGATAAGCTCCGGCTCTATGGGCCTTAAGGGCCTTGGAAGAACTTTACCTATTTTACTTACAATTAAGGTAGGAGTTTCAATTTTGCCCGGATTGCTCTGTAGACAGCCAAGGGATCTTTATCGTGTACAGAGTGTTATGATCTGCACACGGGACCTCCTTTTTATCGTCTGTCTTCGATGGGACAAGGTGTCGATCCACCTACCCAGTCTAGGGAGTTAGATTTGCTTGAAAAACTTGAGAAAAATGTTCAACTGTTGGCGGGGTTTAAACGTATTACTGTTTGGCTGAGAGGCCGACACCTTGCCTCTGTATTACCGTTTGGTTGAGAGGCCAACACCTTGCCTCTGTATTACCGTTTGGTTGAGAGGCCAACACCTTGCCTCTGTATTACCGTTTGGTTGAGAGGCCAACACCTTGCATTTGTATTACCGTTTTTGCCAACACCTTGCATTTTACCGTTTGGTTGAGAGGCCAACACCTTGCCTCGTTTGTATTACTCTGTATTACCGTTTGGTTGAGAAGCCAACACCTTGCCTCTGTATTACCGTTTGGTTGAGAAGCCAACAACACCTTGCCTCTGTATTACCGTTTGGTTGAGAGGCCAACACCTTGCCTCTGTATTACCGTTTGGTTGAGAGGCCAACACCTTGCCTCTGTATTACCGTTTGGTTGAGAGGCCAACACCTTGCATTTGTATTACCATTTGGTTGAGAAGCCAACACCTTGCCTCTGTATTACCGTTTGGTTGAGAAGCCAACACCTTGCCTCTGTATTACCGTTTGGTTGAGAGGCCAACACCTTGCCTCTGTATTACCGTTTGGTTGAGAGGCCAACACCTTGCCTCTGTATTACCGTTTGGTTGAGAGGCCAACACCTTGCATTTGTATTACCATTTGGTTGAGAAGCCAACACCTTGCCTCTGTATTACCGTTTGGTTGAGAAGCCAACACCTTGCCTCTGTATTACCGTTTGGTTGAGAGGCCAACACCTTGCCTCTGTATTACCGAGTCCCCTTGACTACATAAGCGACTGGGCAAATCAACTATCTATATATTATATAAAGCTGACTTTCTCTAATTTAGAGCCCTTTAAGCTCAGGCACTACTACAGGGGTGTTACTGTTAATTATAAGAGCAATGCTCTTCGGAGCTTTGTTGTCCAAATTGCAAAGGTGGACACTCTGCCTCATGCAAGGACTGTCCGAAATGGCAGGAGTGCAGCGGAACGTTTTCCCAGGCTAAGGCGGCTTTTCCCCCGAGTTTAGCTGTCTCTGTGCAAGAGAAAAGGCACGCTGCTGCTTTTCGGGGCATGATACTGCGACTTGTCAGTAGCCACCGACTACTGGATTCAAAACCAATTCAGCCCCGTCGCCCATACAGATCAAAAAGAAGACCAGACCAGTGGTCAACGGGGAGAAATCTGTCCCAACCAAGAACAAATTTGCTGATTTTTTGTGGGTGAGGAAGTCATGGATTTCGATCCATCGTCTTCACACACCCCATCTCCCACTATCCTCCCTCTCTCACGCATCCCCTCCCCACGTCCCTCTCCTACCCCCGATACATCCTTTCCTCCCAGATCACAGTTCCTTTGTCACAACTCACTCTCTCTGACCCCATTCCCCCACCACCTCCCTCTTTCCAACGAACTTCAACCCCTCCCCTTCCCATCCAAGTCCACCCTCTCCTACTCCCCCCCCCCTCGTAATCCCAAACCTCCTTCCACAGTCACCACTGAAGCCACCGGTGGCAAAAAAATCATGGGGGGGGGGGGGGTCTAAAGCCTGGTGCTCAGCCCTCCTTCGGCAAAAAAGACTAGAGTTCGGCTTTAAATTATGTACACTAAAAATTAATTTCAAATGGATACCATTCTGTAGTGGAATGTGGAAGGCTTTATGCCAAATTATGGAGCGTGTTTTGTTGTGTGGTTCAAAAAGATCGCTTGCCCTAGCACTGCAGGAAGGTAAAAATAACAATAAAAAGTTGTCAGTAAAAGGATACACCTGTATACAGGGTAATAACACTACGCTTTTACTCTGTGATTCCTGTCGCTACACCCATTTGGAGTGAAACACCAGTATAGATATAATAGCTGCTACTATCAGCCATCCATCTCATAAATTTTTTCACTGTCTGTTCTATATATACCTACCACCATCATTTAACACAAGCATTTATGAAATGGAAAACCTTATATCTCAGCTTCCGTCCCCATTCTTTCTACTTGGTGATTTCAATGCCCATTCTTCCCTTTAGGGCGATTCTCGACTAGACAACCGTAGTCGAATGATAGAGAAATTGATCTCTGACTATGATTTAATTCTCTTAAATTCAGGAGAAGTAACATTTCTTCATTCAGCCTATCAATAGCCTCTCCCTCTCTTGCTTTAGATTTCTAATAACACACTCACCACGATGACTGTGGTAATGATCACTACACTATCGTTTTAGGCTTTCAAGCCAACGGAACAGATTACTCTAATGCATATTTCAATTTCAATAAAGGAAACTGGACCCTTTTCAAAACGTTACGCTCTTCTGACATAGACGATTCTATTCTATCATCCAATGGCCCCATGTCTACATTCTCTGAGAAATTGATTTCTTTGGCAAAAAAAGGACAATTCCCTTCCATCCCCGTAAGCGCCACATATTTCCAAGGGTCCCTTGGTTCTCCAGAGAATGTAAGGAAGCAATCAACAGAAGAAAGAAAGCTCAAAGATCCTTTTTTAAAATCTTTGTGTAGAAAATTTGAAAAGTTTCTAAAACGAACAGGCCAAAACAAAATACGTAATAAAACAAACCAAAGGATTTCCTGGCAGAAATATGTTCTCTCTAAATTGTAATGCCACCACCAAAACTGTGTGGAAGGCAGTCAGAAAATAAAAAGTAAGACAGCGTGCGCAAATATCCACCCTCTAAAAGGACGGCAAGTTAATTACCAATGTCAGAGATACAGTAAAACTACCTTGGCCAGAGTAATTTCCCCTTAACTCTTCCTCTGGATATTACTCCATAGGTTTTCAAAAATAAAATAAGTGAAAGAAAAAATGGTTACAAATTTTACGAGGGACAATATAGAACCCTATAACAAACTCTCTCTCCCCCCCCCCCCCCCCTGGAAGAACTAAGGACATCCCTAGCAATATCACGAATCAGCAGCAAGACCTGACTGTATTCACTACCAATTCATCACCAATCTTCCAAACTCTCGTCTTTCCACCCTTTTCAAAATATTTAATAACATCTGGACTACAGACCGAATTCCCCCATCCTGGAAAAAGGCGTTTGTGGTAACTATTTCAAAACCTAATCCAGATCTCAGGGATCCATTCAGTTAAAGACCAACATTCTTAACTAGTTGCCTTTGTAAAACCATGGAAAGAATGATGAATAACCTCCTTATTTGGGTCTTGGAAGGAAAATAATCTTCTTTCTGAAGACGAATGTGGCCTTCACAAAAATCCATGGTACTAACGATCAGCTTTATTCGGGAAGCCGGTGAACCATCTTTACATTACCGACGCCTAAAACTGTTAATGAATAACCATTTGAAATTAGTTACTACCCCAATACCCTGCCTACAAAAAGGTATTTGAAGCTTCCTCGTCTTTGATATTTGAGACATCGTCTGGCATTCGAATTCTCCCTTACATAATACAGGGAAACATAAATTGCAAGGAATTAATGATAGTAACTTTCCAAATCCCCCCACCATGGACTAAAACCAATATAAATTTTGATTTTTCATTATCCAAATTCCTAAAAGACATGAATTACTCCAACAGAAATTCTTGCAGATGAAGAATAATTTTCCTGACAGTTATCATATCTATACAGATAGCTCGAAAGAGAGTGAAACGGTAAGCACTGCAATTTACTATCCGGATCATCCGGAATCCTCGAAGAATGTGCGTCTAAAACATAATACATCTATTTTTCAATGCTGAATTGCACGTCATTCTTTTGGCTTTGAAGATTTAAAAAATATGTCGAGGAGTTACAAAGATCCAGAATTCTATAATATGGACGGATAGTCTGTTTGCCCTTCAGTGTGTGAGAAACTCAAATATAAAAAATCAAGTCATGGTACTAATTAGACTTTGTTGAAAAACACACTACGTTTGTCTAAATACTGGGGTACGTGGGCTTCAATGGAAATGAAAGTGCCGATAAATTAGCAAAAGAGGCACATTTCAATGATGTCAGCCCTAATGCTTTACTTGAATTTACAGATTTAAAATTTGTAACAAAAAGTATAATAACACAACGTGGCAGGAGGAGTGGGACCAAGAAGTTAATAACAAGCTTCATGAAGTGGTCCCAAAAATGACAGAAATGTCAAATGTAAAAGTAAGAAATAGGGAAGAAGAAAGCGTGTTAATGTTAAGCCGCCTACACATTGGTCACGTGGCTCACGCAGGATTTCCTTTTGGTCAATCCTGTAATTGCTTTTTACTATTAAACTTGTTTTAATAGAGTGCTCTTATCTGGTCGATATACGAATGAAATATTATTCCAAAAGAAACATACACATTCTTTCGGAATATTGATCCAGAAACCATTCTTGCATTTTTAAAGAAATTGGAGTGTGTCGACAGATTCACTGTACTAAATATTAATCAATTTCTAATTCTTGACTATTTTTATCCTATTAACAAATACTTACGAAAGCTTTAGAATTGTTTAAGTAATTGATGTTCTACCTGGACAGCTTTCAGAAACATAAGATTCCCTTGTTTGTAATTTGTGTCATTGATGAGATTCTCTTGATTGTAATTTGTGTTATTGATCAAATTCCCTTAATTGTAATTTGTGTTATTGATCGGATTCCCTTGATTGTCATTTGTGTTATTGATCAGATTCCCTTGATTGTAATATGTGTTATTGATCAGATTCCCTAAATTGTAATTTGTGTTATTGATCAGATTCTCTTGATCGTAATTTGTGTTATTGATCAGATTCCCTTGATTGTAATTTGTGTTCTTGATCAGATTTCCTTCATTGTAATTTGTGTTATTGATCAGATTCCATTGATTGTAATATGTGTTAGTGATCAGATTCTGTTGCTTGTAATTTGTGTTATTGATCAGATTCCCTAGATTGTAATTTGTGTTATTGATCAGATTCCTTGATTGCAATGTGTGTTATTTATCAGATTCCCTTCATTGTAATTTCTGTTAGTGATCAGATTCTGTTGCTTGTAATTTGTGTTATTGATCAGATTCCCTAGATTGTAATTTGTGTTATTTTTCAGATTCCCTAGATTGTAATTTGTGTTATTGATCAGATTCCTTTGTTCGTAATTTGTGTTATTGATCAGATTCCCTTGATTGTAATTTATGTAGTGTTATTGATCAGATTCCCTCGATTGTAATTTGTGTTATTAATCAGATTCCCTAGATTGTAATTTGTGTTATTGATCAGAATCCCTTGATTGTAATTTACGTTATTGATCAGATTCCCTTGTAATTTGTGTTGATGAATTTCCATTGATTGTAATTTGTGTAATTGATCAGTTTCCCTTGTTTACAATTTGTGTTATGTATCAGATTCCTTGGTGACGTAGCATATTGATCAGCTTCCTTTGTTCGTAATTTGTATTAATGATCATAGTCCTTTGTTCGTAATTTGTATTAATGATCAGATTCTTTTTGTTCATAATATGTATTATTGAGCAGATTCCTTTGTTCGTAATTTGTATTATTGATCAGATTCCTTTGTTCCTAATTTGTATTATTGATCAGATTCCTTTATTCGTAATTTGCATTTTTGATCAGATTCCTTTATTCGTAATTTGTATTATTGATCAGATTCCTTTGTTCGTAATTTGTATTATTGATCAGATTCCTTTGTTCGTAATATGTATTATTGAGCAGATTCCTTTGTTCGTAATTTGTATTATTGATCAGATTCCTTTGTTCGTAATTTGTATTATTGATCAGATTCCTTTGTTCGTAATATGTATTATTGAGCAGATTCCTTTGTTCGTAATTTGTATTATTGATCAGATTCACCTGGTGACGTCTTATTGATCAGATCCCTTGGTGACTTGTTTTATTGATCTGATTCCCTTGTGTGTAGCTTGTACTGTTGATCAGATCACTTTGGTGACCTGTCTTAGTGATCAAATCCCTTGGTGACTTGTCTTGTTGATCAGATCCTTTGGTGACTTGTCTTGTTGATATGATTCCCTTGGTGACTTGTCTTGTTGATATGATTCCCTTGGTGACTTGTCTTGTTGATATGATTCCCTTGGTGACTTGTCTTGTTGATATGATTCCCTTGGTGACTTGTCTTTTCGAAAAAGATCCCTTGGTGACTTGTCTTGTTGATATGATTCCCTTGGTGACTTGTCTTGTTGATATGATTCCTTGGTGACTTGTCTTTTCGAAAAGATCCCTTGGTGACTTGTCTTGTTGATCAGGTCTCTTGGTGACTTGTTTTATTGGTCTGATTCCTTTGTTTGTAATTTATATTATCGATTAGATCCCTTGGTGATTTGATTTTTGATCAAATCCTTGGTGCCTTGTCTTACCGGTCAGACCCCTTGAAGATGTCTTATTATTAATTAGATCCTTGATCACTTGTCTTATTGGTATGATTCTCTTGTGTGAAATTTGTCTTATTGATCAGATTACCTTGGTGATTTATGACTTGTTTAATTGATCACACCCTTTTTGGTCTTTGTGACTTGTTTAATTGATCATACCCTTTTGGTCTTTTATCGTACCGATCAGATTCCTTGAAGATTTGTCGTTTTGATCAGATCCCTTTGGTAGCAATTTCTTATCTATCGGATGCTCTTCTTATTGGTTTGTTTTATTCATTACGTTTTCTAGATGACTGACATCATAAGAAAAAAAAACTTGACGTTCTTCAAATAAACCAAAGACATTGTCTTACCAAACCTAAATCACCAAACCCACTTTGTTGTTTGTCACTGACTTGTAGCTGATTTCCTCATTAATTCTATCTGAAGGTTCTTTGAAGGCTGTACGAGCTCTGGAAATCATTGGGGCTGCAGGAACCTTTGTCGGCCTGGTTTTAGCCATTGTATCTTTGGTGCTTTTGAGGAGGGAAGTGACAACCATACCAATCCATTCACTCGCTTCTTCCTCTCAATCCCTTGCTGGTAAGTTCACCGCCCCTCCAACCCCCCCCCCTTCCCCATCGAAAGTAGCGGCATTGGTAGCATTGGCATTATCATACATTAGGCTGCTAGACTTGCGATTGTAAAATTCTACATTTGAACTCCAGCAATGGTACGAAGTGAATCTAAGAAGCATAATATATACATGTCCATGTATGCATATACATACATATATTGAATATATAATTATATATATATATATATATATATATATATATATATATATATATATATATATATATATATATATATATTTTTGTGTATATATATATATATATATATATATATATATATATATATATATATATATATATATATATATATACATTTTGTGTGTATATATATATATATATATATATATATATATATATATATATATATATATATATATATATATATATATATATATAAAATATGGCGGTCCAAAAAATAAATGCGCCGAATTTAAGACCGTCTATCGTAAAATGTAATGAGTGGATTTCATTGACGTTAGGCAAGAGGTGAAAAAGACAGTTAAAGCTTTGTCATGTACATTTTTAATGATTGTTAAATATAAAATGAAGGCATCAACGACTGTGTTAAGAAGACAGAATAAAAGATTCATATCACCCCTTGGCATGAAGGGAATCAAAATTTTACCCACCAATTTAAACGGCTATATCTTGTAAAGTATTTCATTCCTTTTTATGCTGTTCCACATGAGGCATCTATGATTAATTATCAGTAAATGGTAGCACTATGAATTTTGTGTGTGATAAAAATGATTTTAAGTTATGAGGAACTGTGTGACATAAGGTCTGAATATGAAATGTCATAAGAAAAAATGCCAATAGTGCGTGACATTTATAATTTAGCTTTGAGTGAGGCAGTAACGAAGCCATCTTATCTATCATTACTATCAAGCCGTACCGCCGCGTTTATGGCCTACAACCGAAGAGGGCGTATCATTAATATCAAGCCGTACCGCCGAGTTTATGGCCTACAACCTAGGAAATCTCAGTAGGTAGTCCCAGCCTACAACCGAAGAGGGCCGCCAGCCATCACCTGATCGCACTTGTCGCTGACGATTCGGTCTAAATGCGCATCGTGTAGACCTAGATGTGCTTGATCTACATAGATATAGATTTCTATTATAGTATAGTTCTAAAATCTAGATCTAAACTGCATTTCTATTTCTAGATCTGCCTCTCATTTCTCAAATTGATTCGGTAGATTTCTTTTCCCTCATATCTAATTTAAAACAATAGATCTAGAAAAAAAGAATTTAAGAAAGAGCGAAAGACCGTCAGAGAGAAAGGAGAGTGACAATAGTGACATTGAGAGAGAGAGAGAGAGAGAGAGAGAGAGAGAGAGAGAGAGAGAGAGAGAGAGAGAGAGAGAGAGAGAGAGAGAGAGAGAGAGAGAGAGAGAGAGAGAGAGAGAGAGAGGCAGGCAGACATATTTTATTTGATAATTACCTTCACTTCCGACATGCCCCTTGCCTCACTGTTTGTCTTTATCTAGTAGTAGTAGTAGTAGTAGTAGTAGTAGTAGGCCTAGTAGTAGTAGTAGTAGTAGTAGTAGTAGTAGTAGTAGTAATGAAGCTTATACTTTATGTTTTCGTTTCTCTCTTGGTTTTCTATCTAAAACAGGACTGTGTTCAACGATTGGAGTTGTTGTTTTCAGATTTGACACTTTTGAGAAAGTCTATACCAATAAGTATGATTCATCTTTATATAGTTACGGTTACTCTTTTTACTTAAGCATGCTAGGAGGGACTATAGCAATGTTGGGTGGTGCAATAGTCTCCTATGCAGGAAGGCAAATGATTGCAGCGCGTATGCCTCCAAGCTATTCTAATAATCCTATAAAGAAATTCACTAATCCAAATATTGAAATAAACAAGTGATCACCACAATGTATTATGGGTCAACATGGATGTATCTATGTAAAAGATTATGATTGAGGAAATTGACTCTCTGTTTGCCTGTCCGTCAGCCTGTGTCTGTCTGGTCTCTCTCTCTCTCTCTCTCTCTCTCTCTCTCCCGATGATAGCTCTTGCTCTCTGCCCCTTTGTGTCCATATTTAAAATGGGGTACGTGACTTGTGTATATGTTTTCAGTCTTTTTCCAGTGTGATGTCTGTTATAAAATATCTACCAAAGAAGTAAAGTTTTGTTTCGTCCAAGATGAATAAAATTAGAAATGTATGTTTAGATATCGCCTATTTATTTCTCTTCAGTGATCGTGAACTAACAATCCATTAATTAAATCCACACACGTTTGATTTCATTTGCCCTGTTGATTTTATCATCATAAATAAACTCGTTTTAAAAATCAGACTGTTTCATGTTTTTAATTTTAAGTCTTTAAATCGTTGGTTTTGTTCAAACCTCTTGGTTTGTTTCGCTCACCAGTCCCTGGCATATTGAAAAACATAACTGCCGGTTCGCCACATCAGATACAATAGTTAAAGAACCACTATTGTCGAATATACTTAGTATAGTAGAGGTTCTGGGCATGCTAATGATGGTGGGGGTATATCCCTAAATTACGTGTCGTTCATTTCTGTTTTTGCTTTTCTTCACATTTATTTAACTTTTTTAGGTTAAAGTAGTGAAAGTTTTTTTTTTAATAAGAAAAGACTAGAGGAATATCTACAATATTTTCTTTTACGTACATTTCCTGAAAAAGTAAATTATTACACCTAAATCTAACCAAACGCTCTCGCTACATTGAAAACAAAATGTCGACCTACAAAAACATTTCGATTCAACAGATTGTTTATCGCTATTAGGTTAATTCAACTATCTGAGCTAAAAAACTGTAAATTTGATTTCGAACTTGCATGACCTAATTCCCTCTTCTGTATAAGCAAACATCTTTAAGTAAACAAGTTATAGATCTATATAATGTATTTTCGAATAAACTAAAAAAAAACAAGTCATTACATGTAGTTATCGAAATCATAGCCCAATTCTAATGGTCAAGTTTAGGTAACTGGAGGCAACAATAACTGTTTTATGTTCGATTTAAGGTAATAAAAACAATTTAACTTCATTTAAAATCGCTAAAAATGTTCCTTAGGCAAGAGATAAGGCAAGATGTCGGTCTCTTAACCAAAAGGTCGTTGGTTCAAGCCCCAACGGTGGTTGCCTCTCAACTAAAAAGTAGTGGGTTCGAGCTCCAAGTTTCACTCAAAGTTTGAGTCAAACAAAGTATCTCTCAAATCTTTAGTGGAAGAACAATGAGAGAAGTGCTCTGTAAAAAACATGTGTGCGCTTGATAGTCCATTGACTTTGATAGATTTCTCTTTATTCTAATGGAGATAGTGGTGACTGTGTGGTTAGGTTGCTGGACTTTGGATCATGAGGTCCCAGGTTGAATCCTAACAAAGCTAGTTGCACTAGTTGCAGCGTTGTGTTACTTGGGAAAAGTTAACACGCATTTTCACCACCTAACCCAGGTGCAAATGGGTATAGCCACTAGCTTGGGAGTAATAACCTGTGTCAGACTAGAGTCCTGTCTGGGAGGTGATTATTGTCACCAGTTCCACTTTATGCTATAGAGAAAAGGATATATGCTATGGCTCTATGGGATATAATGGTCTTGAAGAAATGTCACTCTTTACTTTTATTTTTTACTTAATAGAGGTAAAGAACAAAGTCTACAATTTCAATCAGAGGTTTACGCAGCTGGCTTTTACATCATGTGCATCTTAAAACATGCAGAATTCAAAAAAATGCAAAGTTTGATGTATATTTCATCAGTAAAACAGATATTAAATGAAATAAATATGAGTATTGGCCTTCGATGTAAATTCAAGAAAGTAAAACAGACTCATGCCCATATAAATTTCAAATACAATGAAATGTACACATATGTATATTTTTTTAAATGTTTACACACACACACAACTACATTATATGTTATTATATGAGAATATACACATGCACAGAGTCAACCCATAGCTGCCAACCTTTCCAAATCGAAAAACAGATTCTGACGACACAAAGTAGTTCTAACTTACATGATGCCCCATAATATTCCAGAAAACATTGATAATTAACTTGAAATTACCTCCCCTCTAAGGTAAATAACAAACAATCTTCGCATCGCTGATCTTTCTGGTGCAGTGTGACGGTAGTTTTGCAAACTCAGAAAGGCATCTCCCGCATACAAATTGCAATCTCTCTAAAATCAGTGCGGTTGACCTAAGGTTTCTTTAAATAAAAATTAATTAGTTAACCTTAATACACATACTTTTCAATGTCAGCACAGATTTTAGGGCTCAATCACAAAGCCAACAAAAAAAAAGAAGTACTAAATATGTTTCTTTACGTACTACTTAGCAGCTATGTCCTCAACAAAAATGTATATGCACTTCAGGAAAGGAAGTGGATATCACAGGGACACTGGCTAAGACGAAAAAATTCAGTTGAGTTCCCCCATATTTTCCTGATTTAACACCTTACACAGACTTTTACCTGTAGAGGACTGGGCAATTGGCGAGCACTACTCATCAGTCCTATTTATTTCCCTTTAACTCTTCAGCCTATCTTTCATCTTGCTATTACTTCTTAATTGACCCTTAGATCATACGTAAGATCAATGCGGTAAATTTACATTATACAAACAAACTTATGGGGATCCTAAAATATGTTGTGTACCGCAGAAAATCGATTACAATTACACCGGCTCTCACCAGACAAGAAATCGAAAAATGCATGTGTAGTGAGCAGCATAGAAACTTTGGTTCACATTGCCTAAGCAGTAGTTTCCTGTACAATACGTTATGCCTAGATTTTGATTTTATTTGATTTACCCCATCCACAACTCAGGTGATCTCAAGGGTCTTTGGTAGGATTTTTAATTTTGCCTGGACTGCCTTGTAAACAGCCAAGGGATCTTTAACATGCACAGAATGTGATCGGCACACAGGGCCTCCGACGGGACTAGACTAGATGTCGATCCACCTACCCGGACAAGGGGGTAGATTTTACTCAAAACAATTTGAGAAAGTTTTTCAATCTTCGGCGGGGCTTGAACCCATAACCTTTGGGATAAGAGGCTGACACCTTGCCTCCGGACTACAGAGTCCCTTTTAAATCTGGAAGCTAATGGCCACCACTTTGACCATCTCTTATGACTGTAGAGTCAAAAGGTAACTTTTATAAGGCTTGTGCCTGTTTGAATAAAATATATGTTACAACATCTATACATTTCTCTCTTTTCCTGAAAGTGTGTCTCTTATTTAAGTTGACATGGGGAGGGAGGGGGGGGGATTTTGAATGAAATGAAAGACTGGACAGCCAAAGTTTAAAGTTGTTTCTTCTGCAAAGATAAAATTCTCTGTGCTGATGCTGAAATCTCTTAGACCTTAGCTTACTCAAAATCATAATGTATCAATAATAGGAAAAGGAAATAAATTATTAGAAGAATCAGTCACGCTCAAGTCTAGTACAAAAAATTGTATAAACATAATCAGTGTAAAAAAGCAGAACAAAACCACCCCCAAAAAATAAAAAAATATATTTTAAGTTGTGTAATAATTTATCCAATACTGATAAAAAAATAAAAATAAGCATGAGTTGATGAGAACACACTGTCAGTGTAAACCATTTCAAAACAATTCGCTCATCAGAAGACATCATAATCAATATCACATTAATATTGTTACAAAAAACCATGACGTAAGAGAACATAATCTGAAATGTTTTTAGACATGCTACTTTCACTAGCATAAGAACAAGGAAAGCAGAGGTTATAAACGATGATAAATAAAGATATACCCAGTAATATATATAATATAGATAAAAAAACTAGCACAGAAAGTAGTATCACAGAAGATTTTTAGCTGAGTGAAGTAATTGCATTGCACAGCCACAGTGGTAAATCTTGCATCAATATTACTGCTAGAACAGGTTACATTGAATTTTGCCTACATTGGTCAGTGTATGTAATATGTATGCATGTACACGTATATATGTATAAGGGTATGGAGGTATGTTGATACAGGGCTTGGAATAAGGTATGGTAATGCTTGACTTCTAATAAAGCCCAATGGTATTTGACTTCAAATGACGTGCAGAGGTACTTGTCTTACAATAAGCTGCAGTTGGGTACTTAACTTCAAATAACGTACTGTGGTACTTGATTTCAAACAAGCCGTGGTAGTAAAGGACTTTGAACAAGGCAAATACGATACAGTGGCATTTAAATATGAATACGGTGCAGTGATATTAAATATCAAATTGGAAGTTACGGTGCTTCACTTTACATAGAATGCAGTGGTATTTGACTTCAAACAAGGTGTGGTTTCACCCTTCCAAGGCCCAAATGGCCTGATTTCCTTTAAACTTTATTGGAAGATGTAAGGAATGCAATGGCAATTGTTTCTTGCTATAATGATCATTCTGAGAATCAGATTCAAGAGTTCTATGAAGCATAGGACATAAGCCAGCTGCCCTTGCATTACATTAAGAAACCACCACTGTCCATAAAAAATCTAACGGATTTCTGGCCTTGATTTTTTCACTCTTCCCTCAGGAAGAAACATACTTTTGGATGGAGTTCAGGTCAGTCACACACAACAACAACAACAAAATAAATCCAACCGAAAACTATGCACATATATCATTATCATTTTGTATATATAAAAAAACTTACGGTAAAAAAAAAAAGTGATAGAAAAAATGTAAAATGTAACAGAGTAGCTGCCTTTAGCATCTGAACTTACATAAGGTTTTTAAAAAGAACATACACTCAATGAATTTACAAAAGATAAAAATAGAAATACACATTTTGATTCGTTCAATATAATCAATGTCAGATTCATCAGTATACACACCTGGCAAGATCACAGGTCCTGAAATGACGCCAGCACAGTACTATCTTATCCTGCCTGCATGTTTCATGTTTCAAAAATGAGCTTATTAATGTTTTGACTTCCTTGCAAAGTATATGGACGTGGAACAAAATGCATTTATTTTTTCAATGTCACAAATCAAGGGCGTTATCGAACAATAAACGTCATTGAAACAAATAGCGATTTAAAACCTGTCTTTGTACTTACACAAGGTAACAATATTTGTTAAAAGAGCAAAACTGGAGACAGTAAAAGTTAGCAGTGAGCTGACAATGTTTAAATTGAACAATTGTTCAAGTAGAAGTAGAATTAGAAAATATGGGGAGATCTATACATCTTCCTGCAGCATATCTCCCTGTATTGGAAGGTCATTTTTTACAATATATGATTTTTGTTTAAGGCTTAAGTAACAAGTGCTCAAAGTAAGGCTTTCATAAGAACAACATCATGAGACAAATAGTAGCAATAAACATTAACAAATTATATGTAGACAGCAGTCTGCCCATAAGTGTAAGCCTTTCCATGTCTATGTACCGTATTCTCTCTTTGTGCTACCCCTTCAAAGAAGTCTGATAGGACAAGGCACTCCTTTTAACCTGCCTACCACAGGATAAGGGAGCAGAATTTCAAATTCAAGCCTGCTCGGCCGGGATTTGAAGTAATGACCCTTGGCTCGGAAGCCAAGTGCCATACCTACTGAGCTATTTGCTCATTGTGTCAATGGGCCAAGACAACAGAATGTCACTGTTATACCTCATGAGCAAAAAACACAGATCATGTGGTATTGTGACACGTCTTGCTAGTCTCAGCAAGCAATTTTGAAGCTTTATTTCAGCTCTAATAGTAGTGTTCTCTTCCACTTGGACGCGTCCCGTAGTTACTAATAGAGAGAATACAGTATGTAAAAACATGATTTATCATTGCATATTTTACATAACACATGAATATGAAAAGTATACAAGTAAATTTTTATAATTAAATTTGAATAAACACAAAGAAATTAAACTCCCCCCCCCCCCCCCCCACGCTCTCGCTCTCTCTCTCTCTCTTTATTATTCTATCTATCAATCTGTCTTTCTTATCTACTTCCCCTTTAATAGGCATGGCATAGGGAAAATTCATATTTGCTTCATGTTCAACTTTTCTTTTCACTTTAAACACTTCATATTATTAATGCATAGTTTTCCATAACATTGAGAAGGCAACATTTTATTTATACACGATTAAAAAGCAACAACAATTACAACAACGAAACATTATAGATCTAATAAGAAGTATTTAAATAATAAGATACCATAACGCTGTTATAATTTCTGAGGGCGAAGCATGATAACAGTATGGCTGAACAAGTCAAAGCCTCTTCATATCTGTCAAAGACAGAACGTGATAAAATTAACAAGAGATGTGTTACTATTATATTGCTGAACCAGTCAAAGTCTCTTCATATCCGTCCGGTACAGAACATGATAAAAATAACAAGACATGTGTTATTATCTTATGGCTAAACCAGTCAAAGTCTCTTCATATCTGTCAAGAACAAAACATGATGAAATCAACAAGAGATGTGTTACTATTATATGGTTGAAGTAAAGGAAATAACATTATATAACGTGAAAGCCCGATAGGAACAAAGATGAGATAAATACAGGAATGAACAGGAAAAAATACTGCCAACCATGGGGATCGAACCCGTGACCTCTGGGTCGGCACCTATCACCTCACCATGAAAAGAAAGCATAAACAACTGAGCTAATTACGATTTCTTTTCATGGCGAATCAATCAGCGCCGCCAACGCAGAGGTCGCAAGTTCGATCCCCATGATTGTTTTCTGTCCATTCCTTGTATTTCTCTCGTCTTTGTTCCTATGGAGTTTTCATATCATTTAATGTCATTTCGTTCACTTCCAACATGCCCCTTGCCTCATTTTTTGTCATTATCTATATTATATAGCTGAAACTCTCAAAGCCTCCTCATAAGATGGAGGGGCAGCTGGCTGGGCATCGCTAGAATTCCACTTGGGAGTTCTCCTGCGGCAATGTAATCTTCCACAGATTAGGCTTATACACAAAACGGCCAACAAAATCCCAACAACTGGAATGAAAATTCCCAGCAAGATGTTTCTCGTATGCGTGCTTTCATCAGCATCACCTGTACGAAATAAAACAAAATTTTTGTCTTGATATTAGGTCCTCTTGACTCTAGATAACGTATAAATTCTTGATTTTATGAGCTAAGTGTCTCCTTGATTTCATGAATTGAGTATCTGTTTGATTCCATGAGCTAAACATCTCACCGATTTCATGAGCTAAGCATCTCCTTGATTTCATGAGCAAAATATCTCCCTGGTTTCATGGGCAAAATATCTTCCTGGTTTCATGAGCTAAGGATCTCCTTGATTTCATGAGCTAAATATTTCCTTGATTTCATGAGCAAATTTTCTCCCTGGTTTTATGAGCTTAGTATCTCCTTGATTTCATGACTTAAGTATCTCTTTCATATTGTGAGCAAAACATTTCCCTGGTTTCATGAGCAAAATATCTCCCTGATTTCATGAGCTAAAAGTATCTCTGATTCCATGAGCTAAATATCTCCTTGATTTCATGAATTAAGTATCTCTTTGATATGATGAGCTAAATATCTCAATGATTTCATGAGCTTAGTAAGTATCTCCTTGATTTCATCAGCAAAATATTTCACAAGTTTCATGAGCTAAGTATCTCCCTGATTTCATGAGTTTAGTATCTCCTTGATTTCATAAGCTAAGTATCTCCTTGATTTCATAAGCTAAGTATCTCCTTGATTCCATCCTTGATTCTATAAGCTAAGTATCTCCTTGATTCCATAAGCTAAGTATCTCCTTGATTCCATAAGCTAAGCATCTCCTTGATTTCATAAGCTAAGTATCTCTTTGATTCCATAAGCTAAGTATCTCTTTGATTCCATGAGCTAAGTATCTCCTTTATTTCATAAGCTAAGTATCTCCTTGATTTCATAAACTAAGTATCTCCTTGATTTCATAAGCTAAGCATCTCCTTGATTTCATAAGCTAAGTATCTCCTTTATTTCATAAGCTAAGTATCTCCTTTATTTCATAAGTTAAGTATCTCCTTGATTTCATAAGCTAAATATCTCCTTGATTTCATGAGCTAAGTATATCCCCGGTTTCATGAGCTAAGTATCTCCTTGATTTTATGAGCTTAGTATATCCCTGGTTTCATGAGCTAAATATTTCCCTGGTTTCATGAGCTTAGTATATTCTTGATTTCATGAGCTAAGAAGTTCTTTGATTTCATGAGCTCAGTATCTCCTTGATTTCATGAACTTAGAATCTCCTTGATTTCATGAGCTAAGAAGCTCCTTGATTTCATGAGCTTAGTATCTCCTTGATTTCATGAGCTCAGTATCTCCTTGTTTTCATGAGATCAGTATCTCCTTGATTTCATGAGCTTAGTATATCCCTGATTTCATGAGCTAAGTATCTCCCTGATTTCATGAGATAAGTTCTCCCTGGTTTCATGAGCTAAGCATCTCCTTGATTTCATGAGTTAATTATCTCCTTGATTTCCTGAGCTCAGTATCTCCTTGATTTCATGAGCGAAGGAGAAATAACAAGCATTCATCTTTACCCCTGAGACTAGCCAATGTGTAAGGTTGGAATCGATACTTGGTTGACATAAGATATAAGAACACATTTGATGTATGAACACATTGGATATAAGATCACAATGGATATAATATAAGAACACATTGGATATAAGAACACATCAGATATAAGAACACATTAGATATAAGATCACAATGGATATAATATAAGAACACATCGGATAAGAACACATTGGATATAAGGAAAGAATGAGAGATAGATAGATAGGCAAGAACAATATGTCATAGGTACATAATGATATTATGATCAGCCCAATGAGAATGAGGCCATTCATACAACCAACTATCATTGGCACCGGCAAATGAACAGTTCAAGACCCCTTTGTCAACATATGGACACAAAAAAATCCACAAATTAAGAGCCCAAACACCTCCATAATTTTCTCAAGTTTGAGACACTTTGGAGTAGCCAATACAAATGCTACAGATACAGAAACAACCTGATGCAGGTTGATGAAGCATACCTTTGTCTGTAGTAGCTGTTGGCAAGGTGTACAGGACAGTCATACCAGTCCGATTGGCTTTACAGAGGTACTGGAACTTTGCCCTCTCACAGTCTTTCATCATTAGTCGCTGGTCGGCAGTTCGAAATGCCCCACAGTGGTAGAATTCAGCAGGCAGAGGTAAAGGCATGCTGAAAATGTGACCAATAAAATGTGTCAATGTGGACTTTAGGCTATGCGTTAGATGTGTAAAAATTGATAAAGAAGAGTAAATACATAAGAAAAGGTGTGAATGACAAAGTGTCACAGCAGTTTATACATCATAGAAGAGTCTTTCATTATGGTGTAAATGAACTCAAATATGATTTTTACAGTGGTGTAAATGTGTCATTTAGGAGTGTTTCACCATGATGTAAATGTATCATGAAGGAATGTTTTAGCATGGTGTGAATGTGTCATGAAGGATGGTATCACCTTGATGGTAATGCGTCATGAAGGAGTGTTTCAAGTTTCACTATGGTGTAAATGAGTCAAGGAGGAGTGCCTTACCATGATGTAAAAATGTCGTGGAGAAGTGTTTCACAATGGTCTAAATGTGTCATACAGGAGTGCTTCATCCTGGTGTAAATGTGTCACGGAGAAGTGTTTCACTATTGTGTAAATGTGTCATGAGGGAGTGTTTCATTATGGTATAAAAGTTTCATGGAGGAGTTTTTCACCATGGGAAAATATAAATGCGTCACGGAGAAGTGTTTCATCATGGTGTAAATGTGTCTTGGAGAAGTGTTTCACAAGGCGTAAATGTGTCAAGGAGACGTTTTTCACCATAGTATAAATGTGTCATGGAGAAGTGTTTCACCATGGTGTACATGTGTCATGGAGAAGTGTTTCACCATGATATAAATGTGTCATGGAGAAGTGTTTCACTATGGTATAAATGTGTCGTAGAGGAGTGCTTCACCATGGTGTAAATGTGTCATGGAGAAGTCTTTCCCCATTGTGTTAATGCATCAGAGAGAAGTAATTCACAATAGTGTAAATATGTCATAGGGGGTGCTTCATCCTGGTGTAAATGTGTCATAAAGAAGTATTTCACAATGGTGTAAATACGTCATAGGGGAATGCTTCATCCTGGTGAAAATGTGTCATGGAGAATTGCTTCATCATGATGTAAATGTGTCATTGCGAAGTGCTTCACAATGGTGTAAATGTGTCATAGAGGAGTGCTTCATCCTGGTGTAAATGTGTCGTGCAGGAGTGTTTCACCATTGTGTAAATGAGTCATGGAGAAATGTTTCACCATGGTATAAATGTGTCACGGAGGCCTTTTTCACCTTTGGTATAAATGTGTCACGGAGGACTGTTTCACCATGGTGTAAATGTTTTATTGAGGTGTGTTTCATCATGGTGTAAACGTGTCATACAGGACATTTTCCCTGTGGTGTGAATGTGTCATGGAGGAGTGTTTCACCATGATATAAATTGTCATGGAGGAGTGTTTCACTATGGCATAAATGTGTCATGGGGGAATGTTTCATTAGTGTGTAATTGTGTTATGGAGGAGTGTTTCACTCTAGAGTTAATGTGTCATGGAGGAGTGCTTGATCAACGTGTAAATGTGTCACGGAGGAGTTTTCACCATGGTGTAAATGTGTCATGGATGTTCATTTCACCATGGTGTAAATGTGTCATTGAGGAGCGTTTCATCATGGTGTAAGCATGTAAGGAAGTTTTCCCCGTGGCGTGAATGTGTCATAGAGGAGTGTTTCACCATGAGGTAAATTGTCACGGAGCAGTGTTTCACTATGGCATAAATGTGTCATGGAGGAGCGTTTCACCATGAAGTAAATTATCACGGAGGAGTGTTTTACTATGGCATAAATGTGTCATGGAAGAGTGTTTCACTATGGCATAAATGTGTCATGGAGGAGTGTTTCACTTTCACCATGAAGTAAATTGTCCCGGAGGAGTTTTTACTATGGTGTAAATGTGTCATGGAGTAGTGTTTGACTATGGCATAAATGTGTCATGGAGGAGTATTTCACCATGAAGTAAATTGTCACGGAGGAATCTTTTACTATGGTGTAAATGTGTCATGGAGAAGTGTTTCACTGTGGCATAAATATGTCATGGAGGAGTGTTTTACTATGGCGTAAATGTGTCATGGAGGAGTGTTTCACTATGGCATAAATGTGTCATGGAGGAGTGTTTCACCATAAGGTAAATTGTCACGGAGGAATCTTTTACTATGGTGTTAATGTGTCATGGAGGAGTGTTTTACTATTGTATAATTGTGTCACGGAAGAGTGTTTCACTATTGTGTAATTGTGTCATGGAAGAGTGTTTCCCTTTAGAGTTAGAGTTCATGTATCATGGAGGAGTGTTTGACCAAGGTGTGAATGTGACATGGAGGAGATTTCACCATGATGTAAGTGTGACAAGCAGGAGATTTCACCATGATGTAAATGTGGCATGGAGGAGATTTCATCATGATGTAAATGTGTCATTGAGGAGATTTCACCATGGTGTAAATGTGACATGCAAGAGATTTCCCCATGATGTAAATATGACATGGGGGAGATTTCATCATGGTGGAAATGTGATAAGGAGGAGATTTCACTTTGGTGTAAAAGTGTCATGGATGAGATTTTACTGTGGTGTAGATATGACATGGAGGAGATTTCACCATGATGTAAGTATGTCATGGAAGAGATTTCACCATGGTGTAAATGTGACATGGAAGATATTTCACCATGGTGTAAATTTGTGATGGAGGAGATTTTACCATGGTGTAAATTTGTGATGGAGGAGATTTCACCATGGTGTAAGTGTGACATGGAGATTTCACCATGGTGTAAATGTGACATGGAGGAAATTTTATCATGGTGTAAGTGTGACATGGAGAAGATTTCCCCATGGTGTAAATGTGACATGGAGGAGATTTTATCATGGCATGAGTGTGACATGGAGGAGACTTCATCATGGTGTAAGTGTGACATGGAGGAGATTTCACCATGGGGTAAATGTGACATGGAGGAGATTTTATCATGGCGTGAGTGTGACATGGAGGAGACTTCATCATGGTGTAAGTGTGACATGGAGGAGATTTCACCATGGGGTAAATGTGACATGAAGGAGATTTCATCATGGTGTAAGTGTGACTTTCTTTCTTTCTTTATCAGTTCCCATTTTACCTTTCGTTGTATGGGTTCAGATGCCTGAGATGATTTTTCTCCAGGATGCCCCGTCCTGGTATTTTCTGTTTCCTTAAAAAACAAGTTAAATTTCTATGCTTCAATGCCTCTTTTATATCTTCTTCCCACATTCTCTGAGGTTTGCCTTTTGGTCTTTTACCTTTAGCACTATATACTGATTTAGCTATTCTATTGTCATTCATTCTGTTTACATGCCCAAACCATCTCAATTGATTTGTTTCTATATTAGTTTCTATGCCATCTGCTCTGGTTTGATCTCTTATCGTGTTTCTGATTTTGTTTCTTTTAGTCTTCCTACTACTCTTCTTAGATATTTCATTTCAGCTGCCTATACTCTACTGTATTCTCTACTGTTTAAAGTCCAAGTTTCGCTGCCATAGAGGAGAGTAGGACAATAAACTGTATTGTATACTGCCATTTTGGTTTTTGTTGACAATTCTTGCTTCCCTACAAATGCCTTTCCTAAATGGTTATATATTTCACTTGCCTTTATGATTCTCTGGCTGATTTCTTCTCTTAGTTTTCCCTCTGAGTTAATCATTACTCCTAGGTAATTGTAGCTTTGAACTTATTCTAAATTCTCCTGCCCCATTTAAGATTTTGTGTTTTAGCTTCTCTAGTTACTAGCATTGTTTTGGTTTTCTTTGCATTTACTCTCATTCCTCTTTTATTTAGTTCATTGTTCATAATGATAATATTCGACTGAAGGTCACTCTCTGATTTTCCAAACAGAACTAAATCATCAGCAAATAAAAGCCTTGATACATTTACTGGTTTGAGCTTCCACATACCTACATTCGTTTTCTTCATTTTTGAGGATGCCTTTGCCACTGAATCCATAAATGTAATAAACAAAAGAGGATTTAAGATACAACCCTATCTTACTCCTATATCTACATCAAATTCTACAGATGTTTCCAGCTATTCTCACTGCACATGTTGGTTTATTGTAAAAACTTTTAATGGCTTCTACTAAATTTTGCTCTACATTGTGTTCTTTTAAAGAATGCCATAGTTGTCCCTTCTTACAGTGTCAAATGCCTTTTCTAAGTCTATAAAACACAGGTGCAAATCAATATTTTTCTCAAGGAATTCTTCTATTATTTCTCTCATTGTAAATATGTGGTCTTGTACACTTCTTCCTGGGCTAAATCCACTTTGATGCTCTTCAATCTGATCCTCTACTCTTTTCCTTAGTCTCATTTCCAGTATTCTGGCATATACTTTTTCGTGGAACGCTAGGTACTGATATCCCTCTATAGTTTGAGCATTCCAAAGTTGATCCTTTCTTATGTTTTGGTACTACCGTTCCCTTTTTCCAGTCGTCTGGCACCTGTTTAGACTTCCATGCTTCTTGGCATATTGCATGTAGTAGTTTGTCTGCCTCTCTCCGTTGGTTTTTAATCATTCCTGGATAAACTTTATATCCTCCTGGGGCTTTTCCTAATTTCACTTTTTTTATAGCAGTTTGGATTTCTTCCATTGATATATCTATATCTTCAGCTGTCTTCTCTGGATTACTTGTTACCCTTACTAATTGATCTTTACTCTTTGTTTCATACGTTCTGGAGGGATTATGTAATTGGTGAAAATGCTTTCTCCGTGTTCCAAAAATCAGTCCATATTTGTTTCCAAGTTCGTCTTCAAAAAATCAAGCCGGTTATATTACTTTTATTTCTCTGAATCAGGCTGTCATGGAGAAGATTTCATCATAGTGTAAAAGTAAATGTGTCATGGAGAAGATTTCATCATAGTGTAAAAGTAAATGTGTCATTGAGGAGATTTCATCATGATGTAAACGTGTCAGGGAGAAAATTTCATCATAGTGTAAATGTGTCATGGAGATTTCACCATAATGTAAATGTGTTATGGAGAAGTGTTTCACCATGGTGTAAGTGTTGCAAGGAGAAATACTCATAAGTTGTCTGCAACTAGAAAAAATTGCACATTTATATGTCTTCAACGAAAAAGTGTATTTGTCTGTTTAATTTAAAGAAAAATACAAAACTGACCCCATAATCCTGCGGTGGGCTGTTGAATCTATCCATTTCAATGTGCCGGAGACTGAAATGTCATTGAGTCCAGTCCAGAAATAGTTATCTTGAGAATTATTCAAAAATGCTGAGGGAGAAAAAGTGATGATAATAAAAATTTTATTTGTATAGAGTCTTCCATCGAGAAGTCAAAGGCGCTGTACAATCGGCATAGCACACTACACAATTTAACTAGCAAACAACAAATGCCATGATACTAACAGAATTAATTATAAAACTAGGGGGAAGTATGTCTAAGACAGTTATATTACAAAATCATTAGGCACTTTCGAAATGTTGTTACACATTATGTGAGCCTCACCGACACCAAAAGCGAGTTCCAAACGGGTCCCAGTTAGAAAAAAGGTCTTTCAATTTTGCTTTAGGAACTGTTAGTAGATTCGAGTCAAAGGCTTAAAGTTGTCTAGAAAGGGCAGAGGGGAACGATTAATTATTGAATGTAAGTTGAAGAAGGAGACTTCAGCGCATTGAGATACATGAGGGCAATCTTATATTCGATTCTGGCCCTTACTAGCCGGTAATACAATGGTCTCAGATCCCACCACCTAACACTTCAGTCTGTCTACCATCCTACTCTTTTTCAGGATACCAAACTTTCCCATATAAATTCACCCCTAACATTCAACTTCAGTCCGGCTAGCATCCAAGGCTAACATTTTGGGGCAGAGTCAAAGCATATTTAATTTAATCATTGAAACGTTGTCATGTAATCTTTTCACAAAAGGTGACGAAAATGATTTGAAAAAAATGAAAGAAGATAATTAAAATAGTCACATGGACATGATACATGCAATAACCTATACAGGGTGATGCATGTAGATGCTAGGCTCTGTCTTATTGGGTGGAACAAAAGGAATGTTTTTCACTCTCGTCTATCACCTGCTTAATTGTTTCATAATGTTCTATAGCTCAGTGCAAACGCATTGAACAGTAGACTCACTGTAGACAGTGATTAAATTTACAGCTCAAAGCTGGCCATTCTTTTCATGCATGATTGTCCTGTCCTCTCAGATCAGATGGAAGTCGCCCTTCTATCCCCCATCACCACACATATCTCGCTAATTTCAGGGTCGACAGAATGATTGACAGGTTCGGCCCATATGTCGGTCAGCCTTCCATCCTTCATGCCCACACATAGCTTCATTATTTTGTTGGTCTTCAGAGGGACTGTGAAATATGCAAATTAGGCCAGTCCAGCTAACATTCCAATTCGGCTAACAACAGTCCCACTTTTAAGCTTCCATCCCCAGGGTGGGATGTTAGGTGAAGACCATTGTATATCAAGACTGATGAATTAGGCTTAAAACAGATTTTCATATTTAAGTTAAGTAGTGTTGCCTCCCTTTTTTTTTTTCAATTAGAAGAAATGGAAGTAAAAAGAAAAGAGTTTGTTTTTTTCAGAAGGGAAAGTGGGGTTATAGTTGCTCAGTCACATTATATTGAAAAGTGTATTATCATTAACTCATGTTAGTGAGATAGTTTTCTGTCTAGCACTAGCAGACATTTGTTTTCCTGGAAGTTTTGCTGTGGTAGAGTAACAGAAGAGAGGACTTTGGTAATATGGTTTAATGGACTACTTTTTCAATCTCATTTACGAGTAGTAGGTGGTATGTGTAATAAGGATCAAAATGACAGCTTACATGCAATCAAAGATTTAGATATTTTTTCCATGAATCAGAGAAATAGTCTGTCAGATTTGAATATTGATTGAGTTCGGTCATTTATCTACATAAGTCATATTAGAGTGTCAGTAGCCAAGTGGTTAGGCTGCCAGCTTAAGATCATGAGGCCTCGGATTCGAATACTAGCAAAGCCAAGTCCGACATTGTGTTCCTTGGAAGAGATACTTAACACACATTTTCCCCACTTGATCAAGCTGTAAATGAGTACAAGCACTAGCTTGGGAGTGAAACCTGCATCAGACTAGCGTCCTGTCCAGGAGGTGATTCTTATTATCACCTGCTCCGCTTCATGCTATAGAAACCAGGATAAGGTATTTTCTATGGGCCGTAATGGCTTTGAAGGATATTTGTAAAGTCTGTATTAAGCCTGTATTAATATAAAGTTTTAAAAATTAAATATAAATTCACATCATCCATTTTCCTATCTTTGCTTTTGAAACTCATTGACAATAAACATTTTAACACATTTTGCCATTGTGCTATTGATGTGTGGGTATATATATTTTTGTGAGGTTTGATTTCAATTCATCATATCAAAATTTACTATAGCCTGCATGGCGCCTGGTTCAAATACTCAAAAGTCTAGAGCTTAGGAGCAGCCAGCCTTATGATCATGTGTTCCTTTGAGACACACAATATTCAACTTGACCTCGGTGCAAATGGGTATCCTAGTTCAAGCATCAGCTGGAATGTAAAATTTGCTCAGGAGTCGATGCAACATCACCTGTTTCACTTCATGCCATAGAAACTAGGACACAGTCCCAAGTTCTAACAGCAGGGCCTTAAAAGAACTTTACTTTTGTTTCAAAGAACATGATTTAAATCAGTTAACTGACCACTTGCAAGAGAAAATCACATTTCTTATCATTGTGTGACCACATGTGACTATTTTCTTTTGTTTAATATTCTAATAGGAGGCTCTGTGACAAATGATGAATTTGTAATCACGAAGGCACTGGTTTAAAATCATGGTTTTTCCCAGGTGTTTTTTCTCATGACGTTGTACTCTTAGGAAAGGTTCTTCACTCTGCTTTCCTCACTAGACTCAGCTGTGAATGAGTACCCTGATATAGGTAGAGAAAGATCTTGTCAAAGAGTTAGTACGAAGTGTCTAAAACTAATACTGGCAACAGGCTGCTGAACTGTGTCCCGTATATTCACCAAGAAAAAGAGAAAAACTGCAAACGAAATCACCTGCTTGGAGATAAATGATGTACAATCGGTAAGCCTGCATTTGAGTGAGGATGATATGACTGTAAACATATTTTTATCATTATGTTTAACATGTAGTACAATGAAATGTAATTTTATACAGACAAAAGTACCTTGAGTTATAAAGGCGAACTCTTCTTCACTTGAAAGAGACAATAGGTTGGCCTGGCCATAATTACACCAAGACTGACTGGATGACCAACTGCTTTCTTTGTGTCCCTTTGAGTAGCAAAAGTCTCTGTAAATCTTCCAGTCAGGAGGACATGACGATTTGTCTTGAGAAAAAAACAACAACCAAAGAAATTATGGTCTCGCTTGAAGAGAAGGAAGTCAAACATGGTCCCATTTCAACGGAGATAACTCTCCTGAAGTGATTTCTTTTGCTTTTGAGTTTGGGTTTTTTCCTTTTAGTATATACATGAGTAACTGTAAAAGTAGTCATTCTATGTCATTGAAAAGTTTGTAGCGTCCTTGGTTTCCATAGAAACAGCCGCTATCTGGATTTTTTGATCCAATTTTCAAAATCTATTTCCTTACTTAGTTATGCAAAATTCACTCAAAACCTGTGCTGCTTGTCTTTTCCATTCAATGTCTAAAGAGTGACGCGTCGTTTTTTTTTTATATAGATATTTTGGATAGTTTGTTTAAATGAATTTTTGAAAATACAGTGGAACCTCTCTAATCGGGAAATCATAGTGGATTGTAAAATCGTCCTGATTTGCCGGGTTTCCCGATAACCCGGGGACCTACAGATTTTTTGTTCTCTCTTTCTTTCTTTCTCTCACTTCCTCTCTGTTTATCGATTTGTCTGTATGTCTTTCTCTCTCTCTCCCTCTCTTTCTCTGCCTGTCTGTCTCTCTGTCGGTCTGTCTGTGTGTATATGTCTCTCTCTCTCTCACACACAGACACACACACAATCTCTCTCTCTGGCTCTTTCGAAAAACTTATTATAACCAAAGACTAGTTGTTCAAATCAAACATGGCATGCATTGGTGGTGTCACTCACACTACTCACAGTCAAGTGTTATTGGATGGTAGAAAGGTAAGACACGCAATCAAGAATGCATGGTGGATCGTTAAATCTCCTCACGGGTCCATCCTTGTGAATGGCAGGTTAAGCGGGCAATGAAAGGCAATGACAGTGCAGGAGTCTGCTTTCTAAGCACCGCCCCATGTCAACACAGTACCGTATTGGCAACTTGACAATCAAGGCCAGATTTCACACCTTTGTAATGGATACCTGGTGTGTCTGGCTTATGGTCATCGTGAACAGGCACCCAGAAAATTCTCCCGATTGGCTGGGGGACCCTTCCCGTTAAAAGAGGTAAAATATATAGAAAACGTTCTGTTCCTTAAGATTTCTTTCCGATTGCCCGGGTTTCCGATTTGAGAGGTTGCACTGTAATATATATATCTATGTTTATATACACAAAAATGGCATTTTGATTACAAATATTATTTTTTTCTCCAAAAGTTTAGATATCAAAAAGGTAATTCTATTAAAATTGACAAGAGGAACCTGTGTGCCAATATTATACAAATCGGCCAGTATCTGACAGAGGACATAGAAGTTTAGTGTGAAAAAATTACATTTCGAGAAAAATGCAAGTAAAGAAATTAAGAGAAAATAACGCAAAACAAGACTCTTCAGACTGCTTTCTCTTCTTGTAGCAGCCCCCTTACTCTTTTGACAGGCTCTGGCATTGTTACTAATGTAAAGAGGATTGTAAATCTAGGTTTAAATGTACACTGTTGTGAAAAAGACATCAAAACGACCAGTTTTTGGTTTTTTTTCTATTCCTATACTATTACTTGTGCACGTGTTTACAAACACACTAATCGGCAACGCATGCCATCCACCTATTATGTACTCAGCGCTCTGCCAAATCGGCGAACGACTTGTTGACAGACAGCCGAATACCATGTCGCCA
This sequence comes from Doris montereyensis, assembly GCA_037039925.1. Taxonomy (NCBI): domain Eukaryota; kingdom Metazoa; phylum Mollusca; class Gastropoda; order Nudibranchia; family Dorididae; genus Doris; species Doris montereyensis. The sequence continues at coordinate 80,994 of JAXRKP010000555.1, forward strand.
GGTTTGGCGATAAGCTCTCACATTACACTGTTTTTCAGTGCCATCTGCTCGGTCAGTGTTAGGGTAATTGATGTCAAAATTTTTACTATTTTTACTTACCCTCGTCTACAAAATATTTTGTAATAAAAAAAAAAAGAAGTAATATAGACATTTTTCTCCCATAAACTTGTAGATATATGATCGTTCTAACTGGTAATGCAAAAAACAAAAAATCTACATTTTGGTCCCAACCTCACTAATCTAAAGCCAAAACACAATTTGATCTTATCATTGTGCAATATAATTCGTTTTGATAATACAATAGTTGCTGGATAAACGCATGCCCTTTAAGCACTGAGAAAAGCGGGCGTTTATGTGTACCGTGTGTTTATGCAAAATCACTGGGAGATAACTCTTAATTAAAGGTAAGATGTCAGGGATTATTATTTATTGCGCCCCTGGACTATCAGTATCACGCACATTAGCGTGACAAGACAGGCCTTTTCATTGGCGTGTAAGTGTAATAGTAATACTGATTACTTGTTCACTTTTGCTTTTTGTTTCTTTGGGTTTTTGTTGTTTTTCTTTGTTGTTTTTTTAATTTGACATCTCGGAAAGCAGATCAGAAGTCATACAAATTTTCAGAAGATAATGCTTTGGTTCTCAGTTTTGTAAAAGAAGTGACTATGCAAAGGTAGATCTAGATCTATCAATAATTATCATGCTCAAAACAAACCCTTTGTACACTCGGCGCGAGAGCCAATCACTCGTGGTCTGTGAACATTAAGCCCCACCCTGCCACCCTTGCTCTCTTTCAGTGAGTGTGTGCATCACCTGTCACTGTCATCTATCGTAATCTATTCCATTGCATGAATTCTCCACTACTAACAGCCACAGCCAATCATAACGCATCTGGGTCGATCGAAAAATTTGCGTGCCACAGAATAATGTTTGGATAGACAGCCTTTGACTTTGAACATTGAGAAATCAGAGACTAGGAAGCTGTCTGACACTTTCATCTGGGCAGTGCTTGGACTCGGACAGACAATGAAGTTAGACATGGAAGAAGACTGACACTAGTGACTCGTTTTCCCTAGATCTAGTATTGCTCGCTACAGTGTGTCATCTGTTCTCATGTTATTGTTAATTCTGACAAAAACTCAACAAAATACTCGTTTTAAGGCCTCTAATGGATGGGTATGAAGTTGCATTACTACAGAGAAAAAGCGTGTTTTTACAGTTATTATATAGTAAAAAATCGTTTATCCAGCGACTACTGTAATAATAATTCATAATCTATATAAGTGCTTATATAACAATATGCGCAAACTCAAAGGTGTTTTACAATAACAGTGTGATCTGGAACTTACTGAATACTTCAAAAACAAGTCTAACTCCTCGATAGGTATATGATGACGGGTTGCTGGCATCTGTTTTAAAGATGATTTTCACTTTGTTCCCTCTACTGTTGATAACTCTAGGAAATTCCTCACCGCACCACGAAGCCAGGATAGTTTCTTCTGAGAAAATGATTTTAAAAATCAGACATAGGTCAATAGGAAAGGGTGTGACAGATCTGATTGTCAATCGAAATCGTTTTTCCTTCAAATTTTATATGTCAGTTCTGGTGACATCTAATAATTTACATCTTTATCAGGAAATTCATCTGCACCATTTTTCTTGTTATAATACCACATGTTTGAACTTACAAAGATCTTACATGAGTTTTGGACACGCTAGTTATGATTTAGTGCCTTTGGGTTTTCAAATGACCTATTGAATTTGATTTTGAGAAGTTCAAAAACAGATTTTAAAACTTAAGGGAATAGTATATCGGTACAGATAATATACGGTAAGGGATTTTTTTGTTTTCTATTTCATTGATGGTGTTTTTGATCGTTCTTAAAAAAAATATTTTTAATACACCCACAGAATTGTAGTAAAAATTAATAGAAATATTAACTAATTGACTAATTAAGACATCTTACATGTGAGGCATGTCATTACCATCTACGCTTGTAAAAAACTAGTTTCATCTTCACTTCTTTCTAAAACTTGGTTACTGCAACTCCATCCTATGGGGTCTATCAGAAAATAAAATTAACTGTTTGCAGGTCGTTCAAAACATTGTACGGCTCACAATGAAAAAACGCAAATCGGAAAGAGTAAGTTCAATTTTAAAAGAACTCCATTGCTTTCAGTTTCCAAAAGATTTTCTTTCAATATTAGTACTTAAGTTTTCAAAAGTCTCCATGGCTTCATGCCTTCCTATAGAATCCATTTTTTAGAAACGTATCCGCTCGCAACCTCAGGAGCTTTGAGTGTTCCTAGCAATAAAAAGCAAGCACTGTCTAGTTCCTTCTTCCACTTTGCAGCCATTGTCTGGAATGACTTGCCTCGAGTTTTCTAAAAAGAATTTAAAGACATTTCTTTTTGTCAATTGAAAAGACTTGCCCAGTGTTTTTTAAGGTGATTCTTTATTGTCCTTTTTGCCCGCTTAGAATGCTTCATCTTGTCATTGTTGAGCATTTGTATATTCTGCCCATTTGTAATATCATGTTTATGTATATTGCCTATATCATTATGTCCATTTAACTTTTTTCGTCAATGTAGTAGGATTTTAATGCACAGCACCTAGAAATTGTTCTCTCAAACGAGATATGTGCGCTCTATAAATGTCCATTTTATTATTCTTTTTATTTTGTATTATTGTCTTTATTATTTTTTTATATGGTAAGCCCTATTTGTAGTACTACTACCAATAGGCTATAAATTCCTCTATAAACCATTCTCTCCCTATTTGTAGTACTATTACTACTACCAATAGGCTATAAAGCCGTCTCTCCCTATTTGTAGTACTAGTAGTACTATTACTACAACTACCAATAGGCTATAAAGCCTTCTCTCCCTATTTGTAGTTCTATTACTACTAAAGTACTACCAATGAGTACCAATAGGCTATAAACTATAAAGCCTACTACTACTAGTACTACAAATAGGGAAAAACTGGCTTTTGGCCTATTGGTAGTAGTACTACAAATAGTCACTCCGTTTTATTATTATTAAGCATATCCACTTCAAAGTAGTCTGGTTGGAAGGCTGCAAGACTTTGGCTCGTGAAGTGCCAAGTTTGAATTATGGATATGCTAGATCTGACATTGTGTTCTTTGGAAAAACATTAAACATGCATTACCTCACTCAACCCAAGTTCAAATGTGTAACAGCATCAGCAGGGGAGTAAAATCTGCCATGTATCATTGCCTGTTCTGAAGCACACTATAAAAACTGAGATAATATAGGGTGGCTCTATGGGCTGTAAATAGTGTAAACAGCTGTGAAGGAACTTTTCTGTAAGAAGAAGGGAAATGCTGTTCAAACACTGCATTCATGTGGCATCGGTGACCTAGTGGTTAGGGTGCCAGACTTATGATCACAAGGGTTTGAATCCTAGCTATGATGTTGTGTTCCCTGGGAAAGACACTTAACATCCACACACACCCCCCTTGTCTTAGGTACAAATGGATACTGGTATCAGTTTGGGAGTAAAAATCTGCGACAGACTAGCGTTCTGCTCAGGAAGTTGTTACTATCCCCCATTCTGCTTCATGTTATAGAAACTAAGACAAGCTCCAGCTCTAAGGACTATGAGGGCCTTGAAAGATCTGTACTTTTTTACACTACATCCTACCCTTTACCAAAGGTACAAATCGAGTAATGTTGGAAGGACTTTACTCCATAAACATACCGTCTTTAACATCGACATGATCATACCCATCACAAATGGATTCAGGAGGAGACCATTGTAATTTAGATAACTCCACTCTCATCTGAATGCGTTTGTCAGGGTCACTTTCTAAAGTCCAAGAGCACTGCATGTTATTTCTGTAAACAGTCTCCCCTTGATGAAGAGTGATGATACGTCCAGTTTCCTCTCCTTGAATACGAACATTAGTGTTATCCTCAGAGCAAAAGAAATCTTCTGCAAAAACTGTTTAAAGAAATTGAATATCACATAATATGTTAATAAAACATATAACACACTGAAAGATCTTACAGCTAAAAAGACAAAAAATAATACAAAAGGAAACAAAACAAAATTCACAACTAATTGTTCAAATTGAAATGAGAAAATTAAATTAGTTAAAATAAGCCATCAACAATGAACAAGTAACTATTACAGTAAACCTTAGATTGTTGTAGTAATCAATGCAATCTGTATGTGTATGGCAATTTCTGGGAAGAATGAAGTGAAAGCATGACCACCAAACAGTTTTATTTGATTTTCTCAGAACTACTGAAAATGACTTATGCCACTATACTAGCATAGGCGTGATATTACATTATAGTACAAATTTTGACAAATCAAATAGAATGTGTAAGACATTGCACAGATTAGTAGTGTAGTCATCATGCACTCCTCCATCCACCCTTAACCCTAAAGCTGCTATGGACGCCAATGGGTGTCAAGACTTTTGCAAAACGTGGCCTGCGAGCGACGCCCATTGGCGTCTGACTTTTGCGCTACGTGTCAATGAGCGACTCCTATTGGCATCTGACTTTGCACTACCTGTCCTGCGAGCGACTCCTATTGGCGTATATACTGTTATAAAATGCTGTTATCTGCATTTCTTTACCAATTTAAAACATGTACGACCAACTTTTGTTGATTAAAATCAATATTGTATTATATCTACTTATATACCTCGTTCTAACCCTATGTTGGGTATTACTTTAACCAAATAAATTACATGTGAATAATCGACAAAGGCACACGATATTAAATCAAGCTTCGCTCCACTCAATTTAAGATGGGTGTGACTGGCTGTGTCAAACACGTTGTAGTAGTAGTTTCAAGGACTGACATTAGTGACATTTATTTATCTTGGTTGTCGATTGTTTCATCATCACATCTAATTAGAACAATCAATTGACGAAATACAGAGAAAGAAACAGGCCTCTGTTTTATTGCTTTCACAAGCGCTTACCACCCCAATTACGACGACACTGTCAACCTAACACCACTCCTCGGAAAATGCTTTTCACTCTTTTCAACACTCCTCCCTACCCTTTGGCTGCTGCCCATCCGTCTCCTTTACAAATCACACATGTCCAATGTGTGACCAGCATTCAAATTTGTGTAGTTCCCTTCCTACAGTCCAAATCAACAATCCTCTTTCTCCCATACAGTCCCAACTCCTTAAGCAATACAGTGGTTTTTCACATATTCCTCCCACCTCTCAATGTTAGCCTACCACTGACCATCAAAGTTCATCCATAAAGTAGTAAGACAGAGTAATGTAGTCTATATTCTTCAAACATTGACTTTCTCTTTGGTTACAAACCACATGTTATCTTGGATGTGTAAAATGACCTGTTTGAGAGATCAAAGTCCCTTCGTAGCTCATCGTTATACCCCCATGAAAGGCTCAAGTTTCCTTCTAATTTCCCCCTCCAGTCTTCCTTCGGAGTAAAAAAAGAGAAGGAGATACATTCTGATGCACTGGATGTAACCCTTAAAACGTCTTATGATTGGTCAATACTGAACAAGGTTCATCCTGAAGGTCACGCCCCACACCTTGACAAGCCTATGGGTGGCAACTGATTCCACATTGATGCCAATCATTGCTTTGTCTGTACTTGTGGGTGGAGTTTATAAACATAATAATTGAAAAGACCTTTTTAGTTACATCATTTGAGAATTTGAATCTCTGGCTTAGTCCACTTTGCAGAGGGTACAAAGCCTCCTGTTCTGGAAGCGTCTGTGTGTGTTTGTATGTCATAATTTGATATCTATCGAATGTGATTAAATATATATATCGATTGTGTTGGACTGATCAGTTGTGTTGAGTTAGCGATCACTTTCACCCTTTTAGAAAAGTAAGATGCTCTTGGTATGGCGTGGGCATGTTACTATTAGGGATTCAAATACGTGATTTCAGTATTGTTTAACGAATAAGAGAGAGGGACACCTTCCTAACTGGTCATTACTCAGCTCGATACCTTTTTGACCTGTACTGCCACTGTTGTGATTTTTCGTCAAACAAGTACAAGTCTTACTCAGTAGCTGCTAATCGCTACAACTTACTAGCTTTATTCTTCATTGCCCATGATCCATTTACACTCAATGCCATATATATGCGTCATAATTTATAACTCAAATAATACTTAATAACATGTATGCGTGATGAAGCATGATTAAATTATTTTTTTAAAAGGAGGCGGAAGCGTGTATGAGTTGGGAGTCACAGGTTTCATGATGACAACCGAATGTGCTTACTCTGCAAATAATGAGAAAATCAAAACGAAAATCCAGGTAGCTATCCCCAGGCAACCTCGCTGGCTGGGGTTATTACCTGTCAGGCAAGACCAGCGCCAGCGTATACTACCTCACAGGCACCACATCAACTCGAAGAGCAACAAGATGCATATCGATTGAGTTTGAAAAAGAATGAAAATAATAGTAGTAGTAGTAGCCTTATATCTAGTATTCAAGATAATAGTTATTTATAATGAAGAAAAGGGGTTTTAAAAACTCAGACAAAAAGTAGGAAAATACACCGTTCATGTCATGTTTCATTCACATAGAATCTATACTTTTTATTATGATAGAATTTATCAAATTGCATCAAAATATCTCTCCTTTGCACTTAGCTTTTAACAGTAACACTGAGTAAAACAAGCAGTTGGACAGAGAAAGTAAAAATTTACAGAGAATGAGAAGGTCATATCTATAGATCTAGATTTTGATGTTCAATTGTTTCTTCTGCGAGACTAAAATAAAGGATGTTTATTAAATTCACTCAGGTGATACTAAGAATAAGAGTATTGAAATTAATTTTATTTCATTGACATTCTTTATGTGTTGCCTGTATACATGTCACCTTAAAGCGCTCAGGGGTTGATCTAGTGTTGATGATGAGCGCTAGGCCTGTATAGAAATGTATTTTATTATTAAGAGTAGACCGCGACCTGTTTCAAACCCTGGGCGAAATCAGTCGTATTATGAGTTTTCAATCATAGCTGCGAAGCGCCTAGATCTAACATGTCCTCTTTAAATTTAAGGTATTTTCTCTGTCCATCTACGATAGAGATCTAGATCTGCATCATACCTGGATCAAGGTAAAAATGTGCCACTATAGTCAAAGAGAGCATCCACACTGCTGTTGAGAGCATCGGCATTCTCTAATATTTTAGAGTATCTAAATGGTTTGGTTTGCTAGTTAACCAACTTTTTCAAAATCTTGAAAAAAGACACAAAAAAGAAAATGAGAATGAATAAATAACAACTGAACACGAAGATACTAAACTAGATCTAGACATCTACCTGGATCTAGAATATAGATCTTTGCTTCGTGGCTAGGCCACACGGACTACACTAGATATATATGTATCTAGATCTAGATTATCTAGATCTAGATCTAGCTAAGAAGAACAAAAACTCGAATAGGCTATGCTTTTTAGTGGTAGGCTACTCGGATAATGAAATGGGGAAATCCTTAAAACTAAAACTCAAAACACTGGACCCAAAACGAGGCAACCGAATGACAGCATTCAGGTAGCAACAAAAGCGATCATCGATTATTTGAGAGAGAGAGAGAGAGAGAGAGAGATAGCTCTATGACGTGCTGGTTTATTATTTTGAATTTTTATGTTCATGTAATAATCGCTTGCTTTGAATGAAACCTTTTTGGTGTGGAAATCGCTATAAATAAATAGAGAGAGAGAGAGAGAGAGAGAGAGAGAGAGAGAGAGAGAGAGAGAGAGAGAGAGAGAGAGAGAGAGAGAGAGAGAGAGAGAGAGAGAGAGAGAGAGCTCTATGAACAACTCTATTAGATTTAGATTTAATGATAAAATGCTGTTTTGTCTTGTTCTGATCTGATCTCTTGTTGGTAATTTTACAGTTTAGCGGCGTAAATTTGTTTTAATTCCTTAGTCAAACAATGACAGTACTTCTATTTATAGATTTTTGACGTAACAGCCAATCTTAGTTAACAAAAGTAACAGTTTCGAGGAAACTGATCTCTACGTTCTGTGAAAAACACAAAAAATCTTCTTTTTTTTTTTAATATTGGCTAAATTTGGGTTGTTATTGTTTTTATGGTGTTGATATATGTGTTAATTATGATATTTCAAAAGATATTTCGTTGATTTTTACCAAACGCAACTCGTAAACGGGGTCTTTCTGGGTCTCAGGAACCCAAAATGAGCAAATTTTGGACAGCTTAATCTCCCTTATTCCCTGTATGAATTCAATTAAACTTGCTGTGGAAATTGGTACCACTATTGTATATGGTATGTCAGAGAATTGTTTGTCTAACTTCAAAAATAAAGATTTTACATCAAAATTATGAAGGGAAAAAATAAAGACGGAAAATTTCCCACATTTTCACAAATATTTTCAATTAAGACAGTGACATCTTGAACAGTTTTAATTTTTTTTGGCAAAAAGGCACTGAAGTGTCATAAGTACACTATGGATAGATGATCATGCAAAAGGACAAGGAGATTGGACAGGTATTTATAGAGATAGCCTTTGGCCAGTAACCCTACCCCTAAGGAAAATATGCGTTTCGAGAAAATGGGAAAAAACGAATTTGACGAGAGATTAATTGAAATTTAGCACTTTCAAACCCTACAATGATGTGAAAATGCATTCAGCCACATATTTCCAGTTGAAAAAAAGATTAAAGGTTAGTTTTGGGGTGAATAAAAAATTCTACTTATAAAATCCGTTTGAGTCGGCTACATCAGAGTTGTCGAAGACAGCAACATCAGAAGCTGCCTGCAGCATACTGCGCATCGCCTTCCAACTGAAGTAGACGCTCATCCTCTCTTGTCTGTGCTATCCATCTAGTCTCCCTCCTTTTGATGACAGCCTCACATGCGCTTTCTGCCTTCCTCTTCCTTTCAGTCCCTTTTATATCCGTACTTCACACATTGGTTTCCGATCCCAAGTCCCAGTGCCGAAATAAAATCCTGCGATGCCCTTGATCCCTTGTTAAATTCTCCTACACCTATCGCTACTGCTACTTCTAAACGCTGCCTTCCAACAAACGCATGCTTTGGACACCGAGACCAAATTAAGGCATGTATTGTGTATGCTTTCATTGACGTTTTGAGTCTTTCCTTCATCACACCTACCCAAGAGATCATCATCTGTCAAACGTACAGCGACGAAAGAGCTGATGAATGTTGACGAATGCTTTTCATGATTTGGTGCCGGTAGTCCTTTTGCCACTGCTTTCTGAAAGAAGCACCACGAATCAGCTCCTTTTGGACAATCTGTGGGTTTTCATTCGTCGATGATCAGTGGTTGAAGGATGCCCAAACTGCCTGTCTCATGCCCTCGACAGTGCTGTTGGATCTAATTGCTCTAGTGAAATATTTTTGAAGTTTGGTCATCTTTAGTTGGGTCAGCTTTCCTTTCTCATTCCCTCTTAAAGTTTAAAGTCACCTTCAATTTCCTCTTGTTATCTACAGTACTTCTCAATGCTTTCCCTAATCTCTTTGCTAAATGGTTTACACATTCCCTCTTTTCGATTGCCATCCCTTCATACGGATCAGTGCTGACTAGCTGCTTCATAGTGTTGCTATCTCCATCACTGATAACTGTCCTATATCTAAGTCCGTTCCTATCTCTACAGACCTCTTCCACATATTTACTGCTGCTACCTGTTCCTCCATACTACCAGATGACCCTACATGATTCCTATCACACTTTTTCTTATGACTACTCAAGAATTCCTCAAATTTTTCTCTATCATCCTTGAGCCTCACCTCTGCCGTTGAACATTTATGACAAAACTTGGATAACACCTCGTAGTCCACCACAAGACTAGTCCTATTCTCAATCACACATCCAATACCACACATGGATTTATGCCCTCGGGTATGCCAACTACCATCATAGGAGACATCAATGTCTATGATAGATTTTCCGGCCTGTTCCGGATACGCTTGACGAATGACGTCTACGGCCTCTTGACGAATCTTTGATGAATAATTGGCACGTTGGCGATGAATGGATTTCTGATGACGAAGAAAAGTCTTCTGGTGGGAGGCATATCCATCATTTCGCAGAAGGAGGCTAATCCTGCCTGTCCGCTACCGTTGGCGAGAGAGCTCGCAACTGCTCAACGATTGGTGTCAAATACCATGTCCTTTTTCTGTGATGTGTATGATGAAGACAAAAGTCTGGAACACAGTTTACAAGTTACACGAAGTAAAACAGAAAGTCCACACGATGAAGTATCCTGGGACAGTTCCAAGGTTGGCTTACAACAAAACGGACACAGAAGAACGTTGAACAGCTCCTGTAAGCAGACCAGTTGCACGATGGTTGAACAATACAGCGAAGAAGAAACAGAGGATGATTGAGAAGTATTATGAAAGAAAGCTAGCTTCCGAGCTGATGCTGAAAGTGAAGACGAAGACGAAAGCTGGGGTGAAGACGAAGATGAAGGCTGGGGTGAAGACGAAGACAAAGGCTGGGGCGAAGAGGGCCTGGGTATTCCTTGTGACTTCTGGAGCTTGGCAGTTCGTGCTTTCGCAAGCGAACCACACCGCAATCTTTTGGTCGACTTCAAAGCATTTCTCTTCGTGGACACTTATACTTACTTGCATGAAGAGATGTTTCTACTGTAAGAAAAGAAAATAAGAAAACACAATGAAAAACTCAAATGTTAGAGGTTTAGGCTACATACAAAGTCTACACATTTCACTTGTAAAACCAAAACAATCCATCTCAGTGATAAAAAGCACGTGCGCTCTTGAGCATTATTTTATCACAACACAAAATCTTTAAAAACTCTTATCTGATCATAAATATTTGTGCTAAAATCTTAGACATAGATCTAGATCTAATCTTATATCTACAAACTAAAGCAACAATGAAATGATTTCGTCTCTCACACACAACTCACTCACTCTCATTACACCATTGAAGCACACTATGTGACTGATCAGCAAACTAGATCTAGATCTCTAAACAAGTAAACAATAGAGAAAAATACTTACAAAGAGACAATGAATCCAAAGGTAGTGTTATTGGGCTGTCTTGAATCACAAGACAATGTCAATTTAAAAGCTGTTATTGAGAAAATAATGTCGTGAAGCGATAAAAAAACGTTGTTGAAAATGGATTCCAAACAATCCGAACAGCGCGGGCGCTAAATCACGTGAAGCAAAAACAACGCCGCAGTTGGTTGAAGCTTACTGTCTAAATTAACGGAAGTAAAAGTTTCGAGGAAACTGATTTCTACATTCTTGGAAAAACAAAGTTATTTTTAGACCAAATAGTTTATCTGATTGTTGAGAGATATAATGAAATGTGAATACGCTATGCAATTGTTATTAGATTTATATTTAAACATGAGTAAGCGAAATTCAGAGATCACCGCGAGGTAAACTATGAAATAAGTTGGTTTCAGTTTCCGATTCAAAAAATTCCTGATTCACTTTTCAAAACTTGACGTGCTGTTAGCTCTTTGGGTAAGGCCGAGGAGAGCTTCGGGTAAGGCCTAGATTCTAGTCGACTTTCAGTTTTAGAACTAAGATTCAATCTATGCTATAACAGTGAGGTAAAAATAAAGCAAGTAGAATCTATACTATAGATCTATTATATTCTATCTAGATCTAAAAATCTAAATTTAGATTAGTCTAAATTATATGGACTCTATCAAAATTGAAGTCAAGATTCAGTTACAGTGAGTTAGAATCTAGATCTAGATCTAGGTTTACAGCCTATGTTTAAGCGCTCATAACACTCTGTTTCCGATCTCGATTGTATAAAATCATGCTTAAAATGTATCCTTATAATAACTAGATTTAGATCTAAACTCATCTATGATAACGTTCATATACAATATAGATCTATACATGACATGTCTTATTTCTTTTCTGACAAATACATTTTCATTACCTTAATTTTTTATAACCTCATAACAATGTATTTTTGATAGATAATCATTAGATGCGCATTTAGATATTGAGTATGTTTTATATGTGTGTATGTATGCAATGTAGACTCTATATATGTACGTGTGTAGATCTATTCACCAACAACAACAACTAATTTTAATATTTCATTGTTCTGTCGATGTATTACCTAATATATTCATATGATTTTTTTACGTCTGTAACAAAATTTTCCCTTGTGGGATGAGTAAAGTATTATTGTTATTATTATTATTATTTATTATTATTATTATTATTATTATTATTATTATTTGCAAAAGTTACCTTCCAGGAGTGAGTCGACCCTAATGATTTCTCACTAGCTTGAAAGTTTTTACCCTGAGATTCAATGTCTTATAATAGATCTAGAGATCTAGACAATGTGCAGTGAACAAGTTTGTGAAATATTTAGATCTAGAATCTATCTTTTTAGGGATATATGAGGGATGATAGGGAGAATTTTTTCTTTGCGATTTGAAGGACTCTCATGGTCAGTGGTCGGGCCCACACTATATACAGCAGTGACCGCATAAATGCCTGCCGCTATACTGCCTTTTTGCCTAAATGCCTGCAATCTCAATGAAACCTATTTTTTTCTGCATAAATTGTCCCTCTAAATGCCCGTTCAAAACCAAAATTTTTGCCTAAATGCCCGGTTTCAACGGCAGCTACAGGTATCATTTTCTCCATATTATCATAATTTTTTCTGCATAAATTGTCCCTCTAAATGCCCGTTCAAAACCAAAATTTTTGCCTAAATGCCCGGTCTCAACGGCAGCTACAGCTATCATTTTCTCCAAATTATCATAAAATACGTCTGAAATTGATTTAAAATGCTTTCTTTTTTATCGTTTATGTAATCCCATTGCTAATATTATGGCTTATGCCCGTCAAATGTGTCATGCACTGTAACCAACCTTCATTACCAATCAATTGTAATGTAATAAAAGATGACCAGTCTTCCCTTCATAACTTAACTCCACCCACGGTATAGCACAGCCTTTGTTCCATTGAATCATTGGTTTGTCACTGGGCAATTAGAATCTAAGTCTACGACTCTTTCCTGGTGTCTCAAGTTGCATGCCATCACCCGCCGTTTTTAATTGACCGGACACGCATTGCGATCGAAGGACAAGGTGTGAACAGTTGAATTACTCCTCTGTCTTGCATTGGCTGTATCCATTGTGCCTAAATGGTTTCCAGGTTTCCCTGTTTCTCGCATTAGATTTTTCGTAACAATATTGAATTTCTGCACCATACTGAACGAACTCCCTTGATGATCACCCCTCCTCCCAAATTGTTGCCCTGACCTCCTTCGCCTAAATGCTTGTTTTGCTTCTCTGCTTTCCAAGAACCGGGCATTTAGGCGGCCACTACTGTATCACCATCCCTGAGTGCTGACCCATCTCTCACCACCTCCCTCCAATCTCCTACCCCCTCCTCCCCTTTCATCTGAGGCAATATTAGATTCTTCCAGCAGCTCATCCCAGCAAATATCACACCATGTGACATACTATGGGAATCCTCTCTATTCAACTGTTCAAATTACATGAATTAGACCTGGCAGGAGAGGGCGAATTTTATCTGAAAAACTTGAGAAATTTTTCAACCTGCCAGGGCACAAATCCACGACTTTTTGGTTGAGTTTGAGAGGCCGGCACCTTACCTCTGGACCACCATGTCCCCCCTCACAATACACACGGACACACACACTCACACACTGTACCTCTCTCCATCACTTCCTAGATCTAGTTTTGACTGCATGCTATTGAGTTCATGATGGTGTGAAGTTCATATAGTGTATGCGATGCATGGCGAGTAATTAAATCATGAATTTCTAAAATCTGATATATCCATACCACAAACACTGTACCATATATTTGTTATCAACCAAATGGTTACTTTGAGGCTGGACATGAATTGATACTTAAAGAGAGAAAATATTCACTTTGATATAACGTTTTTCCTTCTTCACGCCATCAATCTGCAGGACTCAGAGAAAATTATTTGGAAAGGTTTAAAATCTGTGTTGAGGCTGCTCCTACGATGTTGTGGTATGAAATTAACCTACACACATTCATTTTTTTGCCTGTTTTGCAGATTTGGTGAAGACTGACATTGAGGCTGCTTCCAAAACTGCGCTTCTGTAGAGGAGCCTTTAATATGGCACATGCCAACAAGACGTTTCCCCACACAGAAGACAAGGAAGATTTTGAATGTCCCATTTGTTTTGAACTCATTAAGGAGCCATTATGTCTAAAACCATGTGGCCATTTGTAAGTATCCCAATTTGAATGGCTTTGAACATTTATAGACACATCCATATAATATATATAATAGAAAAAGGCATAGATTACGTACACATCTGCTCAAATATAGTAAGTTTGCAAACATTGTTACGTTTGTGGGCCTACACTACATAAATAGGATTACCTCAGTTTAAAGACACAAGTAAAAACTTGTTGATTTGCTGCTTTTCTCTTTTATACGTCCAGAACGATCCTAAATTTAGATAAATGAATATTAGTTCTTCTGAGGACAAGCTGTTACTTCTTTTTTGATAATGGGCCTAGGTTGGTTGAGCTCCTAAAGTACCCTTTTAAAAAAGCTACCTCCGCTGCTTACTTGGATCAGCTGTTACTCATTTTTGTATCTTTATTGCATCTTCTTACATTCAAATTTTGTTTGAAAGACAAAAGATTATGAAGAAATCCTCAAGTCATTGAAGCTACTTATTTTTTCCAGACAAATTCTGTTTCGTATTGAAAAATTCCTACACATGTTGTATAAAAGATTGAGTTTTGGAAAGGAAACATGTTTTTTATCATTAAAAAACAATATATGCACCACCAATTTATCCAATTCTGACTTTGTAGAAATGATATGAGCATACTAGTCTTATGTAAACAATCAATCTAAGATTTAAAGAGGATAGCTGACATCTATTTAGAAACTTTCAAATTGATTTAACTTTAACTTGTTGAACAAAAGAAAGCTTCCATTAAAATAATTTCAAATGGAATGATTGTGTAAAGAGGGACGGTGATAAGGAAGAAGAAGCGGAGCTGGAACGAAGTAGGAAGCCAATCATACTCCACTGGCTCACACAGAGCTCAGGACACACAAACCAAAGTCACACAACTGGTGGCTGGCTGGTTTGCGAAGTTTAATTCATATCAAACTAACTAGATTCAAAATCAAAATGATCCCTCAATCAGGAGATAGTGGTAGTAGACTAATACATCAATGCAATTTAACAACAGAACAAATCTACATCAGGCAGTCACTGGCTAGTGCTCCTAGTTCTAATCTATCTACGTCTATAAGGCATCCTCATCCCAGCTCAGATCCTGTCAGAAGTTCCTGTGATTCCACCACCAGTTCTTACTTCAACTGTTTCCATTCCCCTTTATATTACTTTTTTTATAATTCAGTAAAATGTGTATTTGTATAAGTACTAGTGCGCACACGTCGGAGAAAGCTATGACCTCACATGAGCCCGCGAAACTGTAATCTGATAGATCAACCAAGACAGACTGAAAATAAGCATCAATATAAAATTCGATAACAAATCCACTACATGCACAAACACTAAGAAATTCAAACCAGCACATAAGAACAACATGGATTACTTCATAGTGAAATATCAAAGTCTACTTTCCTAAATTAGATATAAAATAGATTTAAATCTATTGCATGCGTCTGAACCATAATAGAAATATCTACTACGAATAAGAATGTAAAATGATAGGAGAGACAGATTATTATGAAAATTTATAATGTCTGTAAATGGGTATCATGAGGTCCCAGGTTCAAATCCTGGCAAAGTTAGTCTGACGTTGTGTTCCTGGGGAAAGACACCTAACACACATTTTCCACACTCTACCGAGGTGCAAATCAATACAAGCACTAGCTTGGGAGTAAAATCCTGCATCAGACTAGCATCCTGGCCAGGAGGTGATATTTGTCAACTGTTCCGCTTCATGTTATTTAAACCAGTATAAGCTCCTGCTATATGGGTCATAACAGCCTTGAAGGAACTTACTTAATTAAAGTTACCACGTTCTTTCAAAATAGCACTGTGGACATGGCCTAGGAGAGGATATACAAGGTGACATCTTACACACAGTAGTCTAGAGAAGGATACAATAGGCACACTAAGCATTGGCATTGTACAAGTACAACACTTTCATACATACTTCGCTAAACGTAAAAAAACATGCAATATGGTTCCTGTTGCATTTGTAGTAGAATGGCCTCACAGCCAATAAAGATGCTTGCCCTATACTGTGTATTCTGATATAATGCTGGTCCTAAAGAATCTCCTCTGTGTTCATTTATATGTTTTGTAATGTCTCTCCATGTGTATCTATCCTGTCCTAGAGCCTTCATAGCACGTAAGTCACTTTCTGTTTTCAGTAGTGCTGGCATGTTTGTGTCTTCACCATTTGGATTTGACGTTCCTGGGGCCAGCTGTTAGTATATTTTGTGTGGTTGAGTGTCGTTGGCAATGATATCGGTGTTCTTCCTCTGCATTTTGATCATTTGCTAAAGTATGCATTCATTACTGTTTGGGCTGTTACTTTCTCATCTTTCCTTAGGATGTGTTCAAATAATCTCCACCACTGTTCTTTGACTCTTGGACTATTAGGCCTAATTCGCCAGCGGTCGTATAAATCATTGTTACTGATTATTTCAGGCCAGTGGACATCTATGATGTTTCTCATGTGTTTCTTATAAATGATGTCTAGACTTTCCAGATTTGTTTTAGCTAGGCCCAAAGTTCCGCTGTTATATGTCAGGATTGGAATGACAAGAATTTTGTAGAGCTGAATTCTGCGCTGTTCTGTGATAATATTTTTCTTCTCCAGATTTTCTTCATTTCAAGAAAAGCATTTTTGTGCCAGTAACTTTCTTCTTTTGATGTCTTCATTTTCATTGATAAGATTGCCTTATTTTCACATATGACAAAATATGTTAAATATCCTATTACGAAGGTCAGGGTTTTAAAAAAATAAAGAAACTTTATCTCTTCATTAATATTAAATCCAACATATTAAAAAATGAAAGGTACGGTTCCTTCAAGGTCGTTTCAGCCCATACAGCCAGAGCTTATTCCAGTTTCTATAGAATGAAGTGGAATGGGTCATAGTAATATGCCTCCTGGATGGGATACTAGTCTGTCATAGGTTTTACTCCCGAGCTGGTCGTGGTACCAATGTGCACATGTTAACTGTATCTTCCAACGAACATAACAATGGATCTGGCATTACCAGGCTTTAAACCCAGAACCTCATGATCCCAAGTCTGGTAGCTTAAACACTGGGCCACTGTTGCCACAATAAGCCTTGTATGAAATGTTCAATACATTGTTATTTGCTTTTAAAGGAAGACAATATAAAAAAAACCAGAACAAAGAAAAATTTACCATGAAGAGAAGATCAAGAGAAAGTACCCAGCAACTATTTATTTAAATGTTTCTTGATCAAGTCATTTTGCAGGATCAACAAACTTCATCCCTCAATGACTTGCCTTTTTATTTAACTTCTGTTTTTGTTTCTTCTCATGGATTTTTGTTGTAGGTCTTTTTAAAAGTTTTGCTCTGTTTGAAAAAAAAAGTATGTGGAAAAAACTTTGGTAAAAGATTACACATCTCTTTAAGTAGGTATCATTTTCTCTGAACACTAAAGATATCATCAGATACATGTAATGTCATAGATGAAGGAGCTATGAAGCCATTAAAAAGATCTTGAAGATAAAAATGAAAATAAAAAGACCACTGCAGAATATGGACTCCCATTACTTTAAAAGTTTGTAAAGAGTAGAACTTAACAGAAGCAACAAAATTCGTCATCAGATCACTGAAGTTAAGCATACTAATTTTATTTCAGTCTTTGTAAACAGTGCCATTTACAACTAAGGAGAGTTGTTCGATCAAAGAAATGCCCAATGTGCAGAGCAGAAATACAGGATGCAAAGCCCTCTGTTGAAATTGAACATAAAGTGGCTCAGCTCAAGGGTCAATGTCCTGGATGTGACGAGCTGGTAAGTCGTATGAATTCACAAATACATGGGCTTTTTAGAAAATGATGTCGCCTATGAAATTATTTTGTAACTATTGAAGTTATCAACAGAAGTCATATGTCTATATAATGCTCATGATGTTTACTATCAGATGATGTTATTATTTTTTCATGTTAATGCTACCCATGTCCCACCTTTTGCATAACCAATAGGTCTATCTGCGCAACTTGTTGACAGAAAAAACGACAACCCCTATATCTTGACTTGAAATAAAATGAATTGTTTTCACAACTCTGCAGTATGTATGACTTATTTTGATTAAAATGTGAAAAAGGAAATAGAGTTAATAAGGCCACACCACAAATTTGCAAGCATGTCTGTCCATGCTTCATTTATTTTCTCTCATTAGGATATATGTCCAAAATCTGGCATTTGTAAATTTCCAGGACTAGACAGCCAGTTTCAAAAAATAATATTTAATGTTGTACATAACAATTAAAGCGTTTAAAAAACAAATTATGTCTTTGCTCAGGAAGCCATAATATACATTAATTGTCTTCTGTTGTACTCAAATTGCATTTCGAGCAAAGCTTCATGAAAATAGTAGCGGTTTCCTGTTTGAAATAAAGATTTTTGCACATGGTCAATTTCTATTTTATCCAGTTTTTCTTTCAGTTTTGTTATGCCATCTGGTTGCTTTCCTGTCTTGTTTTCTTTTCTGTGTACTGAGAATATAACCAATTCATCTAGTTTTTCCTGATATTATTACAATAACCAGAACTAAAGCTGCTTTATGTAAGTTTAGTTCTTTCTTTAGTTATATTGTGACCATCACAATTTAAAAAGAACATATTTTAACGTTTTATCGCTTTCATGTGTGGATGCACATCACACCTCTACCAGAGCTTGTCCCTACTGTCTGTTATCGTCAATCTTATATACTCATTCGCAAAAAAAACTACACACCTGATATTTTTTACTCTTATGTACCCATTTTAAAGGATATGACATAGATTTTAGGTAGATAATGAATCATGTCAAATTCTGTATTGATAGATAAAAAAGATTCACATACTGTTGACCTTGTTGTCTTGTGATTCCACAATCTATTGCATTAGGTACATTTTTGAAAGTCCATCGAGTATATCCGCCTCTTGGATTACTGCGGTGACGCGATGTCTCATAGAGCGCGTAAGCCTTTGAATTTGGGCCTGTGGAATAGCATTCCAAGCATCTGTGATGGCCCTTTGAAGTTCTGGTAGATTTCTTGATTTATTGGGTAGAGCCTTCACTTTTACCTTGATGATATCCCATAAATGTTCTATGGGGTTGGGATCAATAATCATTGCTGGCCATAGGTTAAGTGTATTCACGTTGTAGTGCTCAAGATAGCCTCTTGTACGAAATGCCCTATGAGCTAGTGCGTTGTCGTACATGAAGATGTGGTTTTCGTGCTCTTGCATCAAAGGGACAAGGTGGTTCTTGAGTATTTCTGTAACATATCTCTGCACCGTAAAGTTTCCATGGATAACAACCTGAACCAATGGGGTGCAAAATTTCTCTGAGATTCCTCCCCACACCATAATACTGCCTCCACCAAATGGACGTGCATGAGAAATACACTGAGGATAAAACCGTTCATTTCTCTGTCTGTAGCATATTAGTCTTCAACAGTGTGAATTGATTCGAAATCGAGACTCATCCTTATAGAATATTTGACCAATCGTTAGGTATCCAATTGCGATGTTGTATCGCCCATTTCATCCTAGCAGCGAAATGACGAGGTTGCAGAGTGTGTCTTCTAACTCGACTCTAAACTCGAATGCCACCCTCAGCCAGTCTTCTTGCAACTGTCCACTTGCTGACATGTGTTGACAAGTCCCTCGTAGTCTCTGCTACCGTCTGGAAGCTTTTATGGAGATGTTGAAACGATCGACCGCAGGTGTCGTAATGTGAGGTCGTCGAGGTGGCGCATGGCGTTACAAGTCCAGTTGCATTACATCGTCTTTGCAATGCATAGACAGTATATCACTGAACATTAAACATTCATGCTATCCCAGATATACTTGTTCCAGCATGTAAATGTCCAAGGATTTGATTGCTCTTCACTACTGAAAGGTGTGGCATAATGGTATAGAATCAAATTGAAAAGTTAAATGGGGTTTATGAAAGCCAGGAAGCTAAATCACCAGTTTGACAAAAATTACATTTATATACCTTGAGTGAGCTGATATGTCGGAAAACAGCAAAAATATGTGTTATGCACATATACTACACATGAGTGCATCGAAAAACTGTCCTTCAATGTTGATTTAGCTTTTTGAATTTAGCAATGATCACAAACGTGAAAAAAACAGTTCACCCATAGACAATGTTTTCATGGGAAAAAAATCAGAATTAAAAAGAGTGCAGTATTATTTGCAAGTTAGTATATATTTTTCCCCTATTGAGACTATTCCTTTTTATTTCGTTCTCAGCATTTCTCCATCATCTCTCTTGGTCAGCCTTTCCTCTTTTCTTTTTTATCTGGGATTAATCTGAATGCCACCTTTCTGACTAGCTGGAGGTATTCAAAGCACATGACCCATCCATTGTCATCTTCTGCATTTCACTGTTACAGTGACCCTTTCTGACACAATTCTTTGATGGAAATTGTCTTTGATTTGACCAGAAGATGTCAAAAATTCTTCACAGACATCTATTTATGACAATTTCCAATTTACTGCTGATGGTTTTGATCATCATCTTTGATAAATCAGCTGATTCGTTGGAGAAAGATATATATCGACGGTGAAAGTCACAAACCGTGTCAGTCTAGAATTAGTAACACTTTTTTTCTCTTGCTTTTTTAACATTAGGAAGCTTCTATGCCCCAACTAGTTAGGATTCTGTGGCACAAGAACTAATAGAAAACCATATGAGCAATCCACGTATTTCTATTGAGTCTAGTTTTTGACACTTGCAAAACATGCATGTATGTGAAAATAGATTAAAATGCATATCATCATTTTCTTTGATTTTCTCAAAACATGCAAAATTGGACTTACACGGTTTGCAACTTTCACTGTTGATATATACAGTCGACTCCGCTTTATTGCAACTTGATTAATCACAATTGCTGCTTAATCGCATCTGTTCCTAAGAAACAGAATGAGTTCTATATAAAAGTCACTGGTTAATAGCAATTCATTTCGAATAATCGCAATCCCATAATGATACAATAATGTTACACTAATTGTGGGATTAGTAGACAGTAAGAGGGCCAATTGATCTTGCCTAGAGATGATGCAGACAGCTGGGAAGAGTGGTTACAATAAATGACTCATGACTGTCCCCACCCCATAAGCCGAGTGGACAGCCGACGACCGACCACTGAGGTCAAAGGGGAACGCCACTTAACACAGGCTGCAGGTGTTGTACTTTACTACACCACTAGCTCAACATAAATAATGAGCCGAAGTATATTTACTGCAGTATGCTTTATTTGCTTTGTAGTATCTGTTTAAAGCCATACAATTTTGACAATGATACAAATGTTCATGCCGGTCGCAAGTCTGTGAAACACAGAGGGCTTAGTTAAATCCATGCAAAAAATATTACAACAGACATACCTAGTCGTATTGCAAAGGAAGATCTGTGGCACAAAACAAAACAGACACCAATAGAAAATGAATTTTTAAAAAGGCGTTGGTGATGGATTAGATACAATTTGAGGAAGCCACCAGGAAACATAATACGACAATCTTTAGTATGGAATCTGCAAAGCTACAGAAAAAGGGAAGACTAAGAAATACATGGGAAGAGAATTACAGAGGGAGTTGAAGGACCTAGGAATGTTTTGGAAAAGATTGAAAAGATGTCACAGGATATAGGGATCGCTGGAGGGCTTTTGTTGCTGGCCTATGCCCTACAAGGGGTGACAAGGCATGATAATGATACCTAGTCGTCAAGCAGTGAAATGACCCTAGATATTGGGCCCATGGCAAAATCTGGTTTATCGTAACTTCAGGATAATGGCAACACTTTTGCCACTCCCGCCGATCTAGATCTAAAACTATGCAGATCTGAAATTGGGTCATTTTGTTGATCATGATTAAATTAAAGTCATTCTAGAAAGAGGTTGAAAGGGATCACATTTTTACCTTATTGTAAATTTTGGAACTTTTAAAGTTAAATTGCTCACAAATGGGATTGAAATTTTAAGCACGATGGGTTGCGTACACTGCACTATAACATTTTGCAACTATGGTATATATATAACGGCAATTTTTAAACCCCTACCTAGATCTGTAATCTTTGGCAAAAAAAAAGCATTGGATACGGCTCCCCTGATCTGATTATTATTATTTTTATAATAGATTATTATTATTATTTATAATAGATTTTATTATTGTTATTATCATTATTGTTATTGTTATTATTATTTCCTTATGATTGTCTGTTTCTTTTTGTTTTCAGATAGCATTAAGTGGTATGAAACAGCACATTGCAAAATGTCCTGTTTTGATGGATTTACAAAAATATAACAAAAAACCATCATGGCAAAACCATGCAAAACATGAGCCAAGATTAGTTAACCAAAAAGCCCAGAGGTTTGGACAAGCACTTAATTGTCATGCATATCAGAATAAAAATGCAATTTCTGCAGATATCCCTGAGTTACAAGTGGAAGATTGTCTTTATGATGAACAGGAATTCGGTAGATTTAACAGTCCAAACTGTCAATACAGTAAAATAGCCAGGCCATTCAAAACACCACATGTTTCACCAGGAGCTGCACAGACTCCATCCACTAACAATGCACCCAGACCAATCAAAACACCAGATGTTTCACCAAGAGATGCACAGACTCCATCCACTCATATTACACCAAAAAAGACAAGAAACAATCGGTCTGCGAGGGGAAATGAAAATCCGGACAGCAGCAATCAATTTGATCTATTACTAAATCCTAATGAGAAGGCTGGTGATGTCACTGGGGCATGTGGGGGAGCGAGGCAGAAGCATCCGTCAATGAGGAAATGTAATAATCGTGTCTTGCAACAGCCACAGCGAGCAAGTTGCGATTCAGATTCTGACCATGAGTCAGAGCAAGCAGGTAAAATATATAATGTAAATGCACCAAAAATTTGAATTCAATTTTGGGGGGGGGGGGGTTGTTTTTAAGCGTTTTTTATTATTTTTTATGGTGATACTTACCTTTCAAGTGATATAATTATAACACAGTTATTGTGAAGGAAGAGGTATTTACCAATGTCTTACTTTTCTAAACTAGGCCGCTAACTTTAAGAATCCCTTTTTAATAAAGTGATATGGACAATGGTCCAATGCTCTGATTCCCAGTCTGGACAAATTTTTCTGACCCTCCTGCTGACCCAGCAGCAAAATGGGTGTATTCAGGCTTATCGAAAGTAAAGGCAAGGTGGAAAGCAATGGAAAACTACCACAGGACTGTACTCCTGATTAGGCCTACCCTTCACTCAAATCCTTTAAACAATCAAGTAAAACAGAGTTGTTCCACTTCACTTTCGACTCACATAATATTTAACTTATTGGTATTTTCTAAAACCTGTGTTAAGGGTTTAGTGTTTTTTTTATATATGGTATCTTTAACACTGTTATGTGTACGTAATTATTTTTAGATTTCTTAGTTTGACTTCAACTATTATTATACTTTTATATACAGTCTTTTAAAATGACATTTAAACGACGTATCATGGGGTGTGAGGTTGGCACCTGCAATGTGTGTGTGTGTGTTTTCAAGATCATGTATAGGGCCATCTTGTAATTAGCACATATCGTCAATTATGTACTGTTCATCTTAATTGTAACATTTTTTATGTATGCAGATGTCATGATTTTATAGTAATTGTAAATATTGATTACATTATGCAAGTTATTTTATGATGTATGTCTTGGCCTTTGTAAAGCGCAACTGAGCATGACCCTCATGGATAGGGGCGCTATATAAATTTTGTACTATTATTATTATTATTATTATGATTATTAATTATTATTATATATTATTATTATATATTATTATTATTATTATTATTATTATTATTATATTATTATTATTATTATTATTATTATTATTATTATTATTATTATTATTATTATTATTATTATTATATATTATTATTATTATTATTATTAATTCTGAGTATGAGACTTGCTTTCTTTATCAGCTCCCATTCTACCTTCCGGTGTATGGGTTTTAGATGACTGAAATGGTCTTTCTTCAGGCTGCCCTGTCCTGACATTTTCTGTTTCCTTCCATGAAAGTTAAATTTCTTTGCGTTAATGCCTCTTTTATATCTTCTTCCCACTTTCTCCGAGGTCTGCCTTTTGGTCTTTAACCTTGAGTTTTAGCACTGTATACTGATGTAGCTATTCCATTGTCATTTATTCTGTTAACATGCCCAAACCATCTCAGTTGATTCATTTCTATCTTAGTTTTTATGCTATTTGCTTTGGTTTGATCTTTTATTGTTGTTATGTTTCTGATTTGTCTCTTTTAGTTTTCCCTACTACTCTTCTTAGATATTTCATTTCAGCTGCCTGTACTCTACTGTATTCCCTAATGTCTAAGGTCCAGGTTTCACTGCCATAGAGGAGAGTAGGACAATAAACTGTGTTGTATACTGCCATTTTGGTTTTTGTTGACAATTCTTGTTTACCAACAAATGCCTTTCTTAGATGGTTATATATTGCACTTGCCTTTTGGATTCTCTGGCTGATTTCTTCTCTTAGTTTTCCCTCTGAGTTAACCATTACCCCTAAGTAATTGTAACTTTGAACTTGTTCTAAATTCTCCCTGCCTAATTTAAGATTTTAGCTTCCCTAGTTACTAGCATTGTTTTGGTTTTCTTTGCATTTACTCTCATTCCTCTTTTATTTAATTCATTATTCATTATGTTGATATTTGACTGGATGTCCCTTTCTAATTTTCCAAACAGAACTAAATCATCAGCAATTGAAAGCATTGATACATTTACTTGTTTGAGCTTCCACATACCTACATTCATTTTCTTCATTTTTGAGGATGCCTCTGCGACTGAATCCATAAATGTGATAAACAAAAGAGGACTTAGGATACAACCCTGTCTTACTCAAAGAAATTTTTCTATTATTTGTCTAAATATGTGGTCTTGTACACTTCATCCTGGTCTAAATCCACTTTGGTGTTCTTCCATCTGATCCTCTACTTTTTTCCTTAGTCTCATTTCCAATATCCTGGCATACACTTTTCCTGATACGCTAAGTAGTGTTATCTCTATATAGTTTGAGCATTCCATAGTTGATCCTTTCTTGTGTATTGGTACTACCGTTCCCTTATTCCAGTCATCTGGCACCTGTTTGGATGTCCATGCTTGTTGACATATTGCATGTAGTAGTTTGTCTGCCTCTCTCCCTTGGTTTTTAATCATTTCTGGATAAACTTTATCTGTTCCTGGGGCCTTTCCTAATTTCACTTTTCATATAGCTGTTTGGAGTTCTTCCATTGAGATATCTACATCTTCAGCTGTCTTCTCTGGATTACTTGTTACGCTTACTAATTGATCTGTACTCCTTGTTTCATATGTTCTGGAGGGATTATGTAATTGTTGAAAATACTTTTACACGTTTACATGATTTGGCTGTCTTCTTTCATTATTTCTCCTTTTGTGTTCTTTATTTGTCGTATTGGGCATGCTTTGGTCTTTCTCATGCTCTTCATTGCTCCCCAGAACACCTTTTGATTTCCTTGATAGCTTTCTTGAAGTCTTTGTCCAAACTCTTCTCATTGTGCCTGTTTTGCTTTCATAACTTCCTCTTTGGCGATGGTTCTTTTACTCACATAATCTATCCTATCCTCTGGTCTCTGTGTTTGCAAGTATTTCTTCCAGGCATCTTTCTTTTCTTTGATTTTAGTCTTGACATTCTCATTCCACCATGCTGTTCTTTTCCTATCTGCTTTAATTTGTTTTCTACCACAGACCTCTTCAGTACAACTGAGGAGTGTTTCTTTATATATTTACCACTTTTCTTCTATTGTGCTTTCCTTCAGATCCATCTACCTTTCACTGATAGATCTTTTTATCCTGAATTGGTATATCTGTTTTACTATTGGTTTATTTAGTTCTTCTATTTTGAGTTTAGTAGCTTTCTTCTCTTTCCTTTTCTGTTTGTTTTCTTCAGTCAGTAATCTCATTTTGGCAATCACTAAGTGATGATCACTAAATATTTCTGCTCCTCTGTTTACTCTTGCATCCAATGTACTGTAAAAAAAAGGAGCTGCTAACTATTATGCAGTCTTTGATTGACTTTTCACATCTGCCTTCAGTTACTCTTGTATATTTGTGAATATCTTTATGAGGAAAAAATGTGTATGCTTTTTGATGTTATTCTTTAGGCAAAAATCTATTAGTCTGTCTCCTTTTGGAAAAGTTGTTGTCTATCCTTCTTTACCTATTACTCCTCCTGATGTTTCTACATTGCTGCCTACTCTAGCATTTAAATCTCCTAAAACCATTAATTGCTGTTTAGGTTTGAGATTCTCTGCAGCTATTTGTAAATCATTTTCGAAGACATCTTTTTCTTCTTTGGTGGCATCTTTGTTTGGCCCATGATCTATTAAAAATTTAATTTCTCTTCCTTTTGGTTTAATGTTTACCTCTAAAAGCCGTGGGTTTATAAATTTCCAACTTTCTAGTAGCATTTCTTGCCTTTTATGCATTAGCTCCTGCTCTAGCTCTATCTTTAACATCTACTCCTGAGAAGATTAAAGTACGATTTGGTCCTACATTTTTTATTCCTTGTCCTTTTTTCTTTGTTTCTGTAATAGCCAAAATGTCTACTTTGAATTTCTCCATTTCTTAAGCTAATTCTAACTCTTTTCCATTAATTGCCCTAACATTCCATGTTCCAAAAATCACAGTCCATGTTCTTTTACAGAGGTCTTCGAAAGTTCAAGCAGGGTTATCATTGTATATATTTCTTTGAATCAATTTGGTTTTAGATAAGCATGGGATTGTCCCACTGTACCCTAGGTAGATGGTGGGGCTGCCATCTTGAGGTCCCCTTCCGGGCCTTGTTATTTTCTGTCAGGGTTAACTCCCTTAGCCTTTGGTCAACCAAGACCTGCCTGCAAGGCAGTAGGAGACTCGTGGAGGGCAGGACCGCCTAATCCCCGTACAGGTGCTTACCTGTCCACTGCCCGGGTATGGGACTTACTTTACTTTATTTTAAGGCGGCTGCTTAGAGATGATCTCCAAATCTGTAGTGATTAAGTATTTAGGTTGAGTTTGAGTTTACATTTATGCTTTTTAAATAAAGGAAATAATATTCTTACAGCATACATTTATATTCATTACTATCAACTATCATGCACATTTGTTGAGTTGTGTACCTTTTCCATTGCAGTGCCCAAGATAACAAACCAAAGTATGATTGTCCATTTTGTGGACAATCTAGTCTAACCCTGTGTGAACTTATGAAACATTGCCAAGAGCTTCATGCATCTTTAAACCAGCAAGTGGTGAGTATGTCAGTGTTTTGCTATAACATTTATCTGCTTTTATAGCTTGCTTTGGAGCAATATTGGTCTCTATAAACAATTTCTCAACCTATCTAGAATCTATTGGTGAGAGAGGCCTGGACCTCCATAGTTGGGACTGAAAAGATCCTTTCACAATTTTCATTGAAATTTGCATCTGAATACACGGGAGATGGAGTAGGATGATATATCAAGAACTGCTTTAGTAATTTCCCATCTCATATTTATAAAATATTTCATGTCAATTACACACAAACTGGGTTCATAGCATAAGATAATGAGAGAAATAAAATAGTTCAAGGAGAAAGAGAATGTGCACGTCTTATTTCTTAACTAAATTTTTCAGTATTTTAATACTGTTCTTTTATGTTTGTTTTGTCAAGTTTTCATATTGTCTTGTATTTCATGTTTTGTTTTAATGCATTGTTGACATTCCCTTCATGCAATATGTCTATGTCTGACTCTGAAGCCTTTAATTATATATTGTTTCGTGATCCAAATGGAAAATAAAGAAAATTATTATAAACATGACTAGGAATTAGAGGGAACCAGATGTGTTCTCATGTCAAGCCCTGTATTTCAAGTGACCCTTTTCTTCACTTAGCTAGTATAGTACACACACAGATGTTGGGCAATCACATGACAACTCACAAACCTCATACAATAACAATAAAGTACACACACACAACCAATGGTCTTTGTAAGTCATGTGCATGTGTGCACACACACCAGGGAGAAAAGGTGCGCATAGTTGAGAAATACCTGCACACACGATTTTTTTTTAGTTTCTGGTCTACCGTTCATTCTCAATGTGCACACAATGAAATTATTTTTTATCATTTTTTTTTGTACAACACCAAACAATGTGCGCAAACAGACTAGAAAACAATTTGAGGGAAGATTGTACACAATATCACCCTTTCTTTAAAATGAATATGCACAATGGTTCTTGTTCTACCTAAATGTATTTAAACCAACAAGAACAGGAAATAAAGATTGGATATAATGGTGGACAGTGTTTTATCATTATAGTTTTTTCTTGCTTTGACATTTAACATATTATATAGCTTTAAGAACATCCATTTCATTTAATTGTTATGATTCTAAAATAAGAGATATGACAGAAGTAATTTGTGTCCATGTCGATATTGTCACATATGGGAAAAATGAACAAGAGCATGATGATAAAACCTCTCCTTGTTCCCTCGATCTCCTAGTAATATTTTTTTTTTTTTTTTTTTTTTTTTGACTATGAAACATAATGACAGTGGTACAATGAAATAATGTTGTGTTTTCCATTCATCTCTCAGCTGTAGGTGTCCCTTTATTTCACACTGTGTGTCAATATATCAGTTAACACTGATGCATATGAAATGCAGATTTGATCACGGGTCTAGGACCACCTGACAAGCTCAGTTTTCAGAGGAAATTGTAAAGAAAATTGAATTTATTTTTACAAAGATGGGAAAATTACGTAACACTAGAGAAAATCAATGCACAACCACAGAATGTACAAGTGTTTATTTACCTCTTAGATGATGATGCGCTCAGAAAATACAATTTTTTCCAATTATGATCCCTCCTGAAGAAAGGATGATAAAATTAAAAGAGATTATAGAATTGTTTGAAAGATATGCTATTGGGGAGGTAAATGAAGCTTATGAAAGATTCATATTTAATAAAGACCTTGAAAAAGAGGGTAAATCTGATTTGAGGAGGAAAATAAGACCAAGAACTTCTGTGACCACTGCTGTGAGTCTATGTTGACGGTGAAATTATTCTTGGAATCAAATTTTCTGAAACCCAAACAGAATTGGTAAAAGTGGCAAAAAGAATGTCACAGTTCTCATTGAAAGCAGTTAATATACTAGCACAATCAATCTGAGGGTTCGTAACTGACCCTTATTACTCACAACTGTCTGGGTGAGATAGTAAAGAATTTAAAAAATAAAAAAACTTTCATAAATATTTGTTCATATTATATTATCAATATTGTGTAGCCAAAGAAGTTACATTGATTATATTCTAGACTGATGTTAAGGAGTACGCATAATTGTATTCTATCGCGATATTTTCTAGATACTAGACTCTTCATCTGATAGGATATAATTATGCTCACTCCTTAGCATTATCATTGAATATAATCAATGTAACACTCCTGGCTACACAATATTGATTACCGAGATGTCTTGCCAGACGGATCGGCATCAATACATTTGAGATCTCTCTCCTAATTTATTGCCATTGGGCTTTCCATCATCTTAAGATAAGTTATTTATGTGAGACTCATTATTTAATCCTAATATTTGTATACTTTCCAAACCTTTATTGTGTGTATTTTTTACATTATTGATACTTCCCTTCATCTACATTTAGATCTGATTTATTCTTGTCTTAGTCTTTAATATTTTCTTCATATACACATCTCTTCGCTCTCTCTTTCTCTCTTTCTCTCTCTCTCTCTCTCTCTCTCTCTCTCTCTCTTTCTCTCTCTTTCTCTCTCTCTCTCTCTCTCTCTCTCTCTCTCTCTCCTCTCTCCCTCCCCCCCCCCCTCTCTCTCTCTCTCTATCTCGATCTAGACCTTTTTCTTCTCCTGTATTTCTTTCACTCTTTCTCCTTTGACTTATCATATCCATCCCTACCTAGCCCCCCCCCCCTCACCCTTTTTTTCTATCTATCTCTCTCTCTTTTTTCTCCCTTTCCCTTATATACTCATTCTTATTTTCACCGTCTTCCTTTTCATGATTCTTCTCATCTCTACTCACCTACTCTTTCCTCATCCTTTTTGTTTTTCCTTTTGTGTTATGTCAGAAGAAGAAATGGCAATCAAAACTATGAAAACAGAAAAGACAACAGGACCCAAAAAAAATAATTGTAGAAATGTTTGACGTTCTCGAGGAGTGGGAAATGGAAGAATTTACACAATTATTAGCTATTATATTTGACTCTGGAGAAATCCCCAAAAATATGAAAACATCTAAATTTATAACGCTTCCAAAGAGACCAGGAACAACAGATTATGACTGCCACATAACGATCAGCCTAATGAGTCATACCATGAACCTCCTCCTCAAAACAGTGATGACAAGATTACGGAGCAAGATAAGGCCATAAATTTAAGAGACACAATTCAGTTTCATAGCAGATAGAGGAACCACCAATGCACACTCGCATGTTAATAGAACGAAACTAGAGGAACAGAAGAATCTTTATATGTGTTTTATTGACTACTCCAAGGCTTTGACAAATGAGACATGAAGAGCTTCCATGATACTGAATGAACTGGATATGGATGGGGAAAACCTACGGCTTCGGGGAAACCTATACTGGGAACAAACAGCAGCAATTAAAATTGATAGTGAATATGGTAAAGAAAAATCAATCAGAAGAGGGGCCAGGCAGGGGTATATCCTGTCGCCAGATCTATTCAACCTCTACAGTAAAATGACATTGAGAAATCTTGGGAATACAGATGGAACAAAAGTTTGAGGAATAGATGAATTTAGATAACCTGAGGTATGCAGATAACACGACGTTAATTGCCGAATCAGATTGTTGCAGAGGAGAGTGCAGCCAAAGAACTAGAATTAAACAAAGGAAAGATGAAATGCATTGTTACAACGAAGAAACATATTATTCCAACAGGCAACATTGAAAGAAACTGACAGGCAATTGAACATACAATATACCAATTCAAATATCTTGGATACATAATGACCTCTGATAGATGATGTGATACAGAAGTTAGGAAAGACTTGCAATGGCAAATTAAAGATGCTTTCGCAAAACTAAATCCAGTTATGAAGAAACAGAAATGTAACAATGAATACAAAGATAAGAGTTTCGAAGGCCTGTGTATGGTCAGTGCTTATATATATGGCTGTGAATGGTGGCAAACGAGCAAACAAATAATGAAGAGATTTGAGGCAGTAGAAATGTGGTTCCTCTATAGAATTTTCCATTCTATTTTATACATACGTTAACTGATGGTTTTAAATATGTTGAACAGTAAGTGAAATATTTATGAGATATATAGGGCTGATTGATAGAAGCAGCCACTCTATCTACACTGATGATCAATTCAATGTGGTGTAACGAGAGAAGTTATGAAGTAAAAGAACAGGGTTTTTTCCCTGGCAAACGGGCATACCCTTCACCGACAACTTTCCATTTGCATTACAAAATCAATTCATCATAATTAGATCTAAGACCTCTAATGTTCCACTGCAATACAGTGTTCATTTTGTGTATTTGGTTATTTGTTCATAATCTACAATCTACAATTGCCAGGTGTGTCCAGTGTGTGCTTCCATGCCATGGGGAGACACTAATAGGAAAAGCACCCATTTCATACATCATCTGAATCTTAGACACAACTTTGACTACCAGGCATACATGGTAAGAATGCATGATTATTTGGCTAGACATCTGAATTTGAACAGCCTTTGATTTTTCTTCATCTTCTTTTTCTTCTCCTTTTTTATTATTATTATTGTTATTATTATTATTATTATTATTATTATTGTTATTATTATTATTATTATTATTGTTTTTTTACTCCTTCTTCTTTTTTCTCAAATGGGCTTGGGACATTTGAGCTCTGAAAGAGCCCATGAAACAGCAATCACCATTGCCTACATGCCTCAGTTGGCTTGGGGTCAATTAATGATTAGAGATC
The DNA here is from genome assembly GCA_037039925.1 of Doris montereyensis. Classification (NCBI taxonomy): domain Eukaryota; kingdom Metazoa; phylum Mollusca; class Gastropoda; order Nudibranchia; family Dorididae; genus Doris; species Doris montereyensis. Next base: position 113,168 of record JAXRKP010000555.1, read on the forward strand.
AACAGATTTTTTTAAATTAGTGCCGCCCGAGCGGTGTTGCTTCTGGCATTCCAATTATTTAAGAAAAAAGAATATAATAGACTATAACCAGAGTCACACTTGATGCAACAGGAGTCACCCACGTTGACCAAGTGAGCAATGAGGGTAAATGTTCTTGCCCAAGGAAAAATACAAAATGCCTGAAGTGGGGCTCAAACCCAGTGCTTCTGGGTCGCAGTGCATTCCTTTTAAGTATTCAGCCATCTCATTTACGGATACCTGCAGCGGCAATCGGGGGGCCCCATAGTTGTATTGGATAAAAATCCGCCCCCCCCCCCTTCCGATGCTAAAACTCTCTTAGCTTGATTTATTTCTCAAGATATTTGTTTTCTTTTGTAATAAAATGAGTAAAAAAATACAGCACAAGAAAGTCTTAAGTTTGTATTATATTTTGACTTTTTTTAGTGTATTAGTGTTAAAAGAATATTTATAAATCTCAAAATCTTTATATTTTGATATAAATCAGAATGAAGCGATAACACTAAATGAAATGTTAGGCCCTGTGCAGTACAGGGAGTTACAGGTGTGACAGAGAGAAAAATTAGCCTAGCTTAGCCCCTGGACAAGGTTGTGCCAGTAATTAAAATCATTTTTTGCAAGATATCAAAAAATAATATGATGTAATTCTATTAACATTGACTAGACAAACATGTGTGCAAAATATTATACAAATCGATTCGGTAAATTACGGAGCAGATAGAATTTTAGTGTGAAAAAACTACATTTCGAGAAAATGCAAGTAAAGAAATGAAAAGAAAATAACGTAGTAAACGCTTCAGACAGGTTGCCTTTTTGTAGCAGCCCCCTTACTCTTTTGACTGTCTCTGGCATTCTTACTAATGTAAAGAGGATTGAAAATCTAGGGTTAGATGTGCATTGCTATGAAAACAGATGTCAAAGCGACCATTTTTTAATTTTTTCCCTCTATTCCTATACTTGTGCACGTGTTTGTATACACATCAATGCGCTACGTTAGCTTCCACCTCGTATGTCACAAAGTGCCGGGCCGAATCGACATGCCGTGTTCTCCGAAAGCCAAGCAAAAGAACTGGTGTTGCCATATTGCTGATTAGCTGCCGCTAGAGGGTTTTCAGTACCAATCTTCTCAGTCAGTGTTAGGGTAATTTACATCAAAATTTTCACTGTCTTTACCTACCCTCGCCTACAAAAAGATTTTGAAAAATATATACGTTATATGGACATTTTTCTGCCATAAACTTGTAGATAATGGGATTTCAGTGCCAATCTTCTCAGTTAGTGTTTCAGTGTTTGGGTAATTTACATTAAAATATTTTGACTGCTTTTACCTACCCTCGCCTACAAAATATTTTGAAAAAAAAATATATACGTTATATGGACATTTTTCTGCCATAAACTTGTAGATAATTAATCGTTCTATCCAAATATCCAAATAAAAAGTCTGGTCCCAAACTCACCAATCCCCCCCTCCCCCAAGAGTCTAAGAGTCGCGACAAGTGGGGCCGGGATTTGGGGGTAGGGATTGAGACCTTCCCAATGTTTTTCATTTTTATTTTACCATACTTTACTCCTTTTCATCTCATGACAGGACGAAGATGAAGATGAAGCAGCTATGCTGGCCAGAGCCATAAAAGCATCACTGCAATGTCGTTGAATGAAATGAACACTGAGATTAAGAGCCTCCTCGATTTGGAATGGCTGGAGATTTCTGCATCTTAAGTTACCTAATAGTAGTACAGTGGAACCTCTGTAATCGGGACCCCGGGGAATCCCGGCCAATCGGGGAAAAAATATTAGGGAACAGAATTTAGATCCACTTAATGTTGATTTAGATCTGCAATTTGATTGATTTCTTTCTTTATGTATGGGTTTTAGATGCCTGAAATGATCTTTCTCCACGATGCCCTGTCCTGGTATTTTCTGGTTCTGTCCATAAAAAGTTAAATTTTATATCTTCTTCCCACTTTCTCCCAGATCTGCCTTTTGGTCTTGAGTTTAGGCACTGTATACTGACTTAGCTATTCTATTGTCATTCATTCTGTTAACATGATCGTTGATTCCAATCATCGGCCAGTGTAATACTAATAGACCCTTAACCCTTACGTTGCCGTGTTCGACTATAGTCAAAACTTCCAGTTGACATTCATATTACCGGCATCGACTGTAGTTGAAACTTGACCATCTCCACTAAAAAGGCAGAATATAAAATAAAACGAAGTAAATTGTTATGTAGAGTAGTTTCCCTGCCATCGTAATAGACTGCTGCTACTGCATGAATTTTTTCCGTTCAACATTTGCCGATTTGACCTGGATTTGACCTATTTTTCCGACTTGTTTACACCAGCAACCTTGAAATCGTCAATTTCAATGATGAACAGATTATGCATCGTCATGAATCTGATTCTGGCGAGACTAGAGATGACGATAGTGATGATCCATTGTGCAGCGAATATGATAGAGGTGTTGAAGAGCTTATTGCATCTGACAGTGACATATATACAGACAACAAAGTATGAGGCTCTTGGGAGAGAGCTCAAATAAAAAGTGGGCATTAAACTGTTGACGCTAGTGCCTTGCACTGGGAATATTTAAAAATTAGAGACATAATGACACACAAGCACAGAAAACACAAAAATAAAAGACTTAGGTAGATAGGATAGCTCAGCAAAATAAATTTGTACATTCTTGATTACTGTTTTCATGTCATTTTGTGTATGGTTTCTTAACTTTTGCATTTTTTGTTTGTCATGCCACATGCATAACTATTTTGTTCACATTATTGTCAAATTATTACCTCTTCTCTATCTTCCTCACACTAAAATACAATCCACAAATCATAATTAGCCCATAATATACTTCACAATGGCGTATTTTGTGACCATAAAGTGTCATTTTCACTGAGATATGACCAAAAAAACAAATTGTCAAAATCCAAGATGGCTGCTGTGGTCACATGACCTCATTTGCATATTTTCAATATTTATTCTTGTAGCACAGTCTATCGTAGTATGTCCTGAAAGTTTCAGTTGAATACATACGTTTAGAAATGATTTTTTTTTGCCTGATATTGAGTCATTTCTATTACTTCTAAGGATTTCAGCCAAAATGGATGGCAATGACATCTGGTGTAAAATGGGTGGCAACGTAAGGGAGGGAAAGTGAGCAAAGGAGACTGCAAAACAATAGATGTACTAACATTCCTTGCTACTCCCCCATCCCCTGCTCTTCTCTCTTCCTCTCCCTTCAGACATTTAAACAAGCGCATGTGAGAAACACACGCTATGCTCCACTCAACCTTCTCCATCCACTATGAACGTTGTAACTGGGGCTGTTGTAGGAGTGTGTGTGTGTGTAGGGGGAGAGAGAGACAAACACCTAGATATAGTAATAGTATTGCAGGACTAGGCATAAACATTCAGTCTTTTTGCTTCTCATGTAGATTTGGTCACATGGTGTAATTGTGCTTTCATTTCATACACTAGGTAGCAATGTTTTGTATTCGAGACATGTGACATGGAAAGAAGTACCAATACTGACTGTTATTTCTCAGTCTGACATTATAATCTCTTTACTTGATTGAATACACATAATCTCAAATACTGTCTTCAAATCAATTCAACATACAGTGGTCGCGTTTTTCTGCAATGGAATCAGCCTCATCCACCTAATGCGGTAGTCTCAAGGTGACTTAAGGCCCCTTTACACGTACGGTTGATTCATCGACAAACTATGATATCGAAAGGATGGCGAGAATCCTATCAACTTCTGTATAAACCTGAGCGTGGAAACGAGCAATCCTTTTGATATCGAAGGGTTCTCAGTCCAGGCGCCAGATATTTTCCTGCAGGCGAACTGAAGGATGAGCGACAGTGGCGTCAAAGGATTGACATCTTTGATGTTGCCGCAGGCGGAGTTAAAAATGCAGTCTAAAAATTACCTAAATATTAGTCAAATCAGAAAAATAATATGATTTTCTTGATCAGCGACCCAAAATTAGTGAAAATCACACGGGAACACAATTTAATGCCGGGTTACCAAGTTCAAATTTGTGTGTGTGTTTTGTTTTTATTGACGGTTTGACTTTTGCCTAAATTAGCTACATCTTAAGTACAACATTCCAAGGACTGACAGTTTAAAGACAAAAACTGTTCGTCTGAACAGAACTTCTCTCGTCAACAAAGTGTCAGTTCAATGATGACCCAGATCTAGCATCTGTCGATTAAACTGTCAGTTTGTCAATGAATCAACTGTACGTTTAAAGGGCCTATATAACCCTTTCACTACTAGAAAGTGTCTCATTTTACCAGCCCGAACTACTAGGACAAGGAACGTAACTCCGTACAAAAAAGTGACCTACTGTTTGTATAAAATTCATTAAAAAAAATGTTTTCAACTTAGATCAATAAAACTGGTCTCAATTTATAAAAGAATGAATAAAGTTTATAATCAAACAAAAATGAACAGACTTTTTGTTGTTGTTTTGTACATTATTTTAATTCTTGAAATAGAAATTGAAAAAAAAATTGTATGGTGGTAAGTAACATTAGCCTCACGTACCTCCTTCAATGTGTGGATGTTTACAAAAAATTGTGGAAGATGGCAAAGCAGTGGCCTTTATAAAGGTGGACCTTGCATGTTGTGCACCCATAGACTGTTTCCACACCTCTGTTTGAGGCCGTCTTCCTTTTCCTTGCCCGACACTGAAAACACTGCATTTTTCTGCCGTACATGCGATCCACTTGGTGGCTGGCTGCTGTGGGATTTGCAGTGCCTGCAGTAGATGGTGCCTCAATGGGTTGTCTGACATGAATGGTAGAGTTGGACCTGAGGGCTCACATAACTTCCAGTCGAAAATCCAGATATGTGAGTCTTTTATGCATTGGTAGATGCCTGGTAGATGAAGTGGGCATTTATTGTGGCTACCTGAATCAGGAACCAGGTGAGTGAACGCCACTACCTCCTGCTGCGCCGCCTGATTGAGTAGTAGGACCTATACTGGTCATGCAAGTCAACCCCACCCATTGACTTGTTGTAAGTCAGAACTGGTAGAGGTATCTCTTTTGGAGTGGGACCTGACGCTGAGCGACGAGTGGCAGTGCGAACCCCTGGGTTGCAATTTGTGGAAAGAATCCGCACTTCTCTTTTATCCTTCCAGTACGTTGCCACTAGGCTGCCATCCTGACGAAAGATTGTTGTCCCTTTCGGATCATGCTTTCTACTTTTGAGGTCAGTTGGCCATCCTTTCCGGTTGTGTCTTATGGTGGCACAGGAATATGTTCCCATTTGTAGGAGGTCTGTTGCCAGTTGGGGTGATGCAAAGAAATTATTTTAAAAAATGGTGTTCAGCATTCAATAAATCTCTTCCCCTGTCCATTACAATATCATATCCTTGACCATGTTGGCTCTTTTCCTTGTCATTAACGTCATGTTCTTTGCCAGTGTAAATGGAGAAGTTTAGTAGATATCCCGTATGGGACTCGGCACAGCACCATGCCTTTATACCCGGGGTGTGGGTTTGCCTTTGATGTACTGTAGAAAATTAAGTCTACCTGTAAAAACTATCATTGCTTTATCTATGCTTACATCTTTAGAAGTTTAAATAATTTATTTTAGAATTGTTCAGCACCATATCTAAAAGAGGTCTAACTTTGAAGAGCGGGTCAAAATCTTTTTCTGTCTTGTTGTGTTGTTGTTTTGTGTTGTCGTTCATGTGAAAAAATTTACTGAGATTCTTGTACCGGGTCTTAGTGATTGCATCCGCTATCTGAGGGACACGCTTCAAGTCATCAGTGGACTAATGCCAATCATACTGGCACACCTTGTGCAATCCAAACATCACATTTGTAAAAAAATAGTTTGATATCCTGTGGTGTACATTTTTCCACTGGCTAGCGCAACTCGGCTTTTTTTCTTCGTTGTCTAGCATACAAATTTGTTTGATCAGCCACAAAAATGTAAAATTCATCATCAATAAAAAGACTGAAAAACTGATGTGGAGTAGTATCAGGGGGTAATGTGTGTTGAGGCCCAGTTTCCTTTATGAATGAATCTACAGTAACATTCTGCAACTGTTCTGACCACCTGTCATTTCTATTTCTAGGACCTAGATCAGACCTAGGACCTGATCGATCCTCTTCTTCACTACTGTCACTGTTATCTTCATTCACACCCACCAAAATATCATCATCCAGGTCACTTTCCTCACCAGATCCTTCTGCACCTCTATAAAAATCATCATTTTGAGACGAATTACTAGTACTAGTAGTACCGCCAATCAAACTATTTAGGTAAGAAAACGCCATCGTCAATGTGAAAAGTTGCTACAAATTCAGCAGGTAAAATTTTAGCTTCCAAGCAGTAAGAGTGAAAGTAGAGTGGTAAAAATAACTAGAGTAACATCCCTTGGTACTGTATGAGTGTCTCCCGTGTCTATTGGTACGGAAAGACGTATGCTATAGTTATTTCAAGTAGCTCTATCAACGGTGAAGTAAAGCGACCGTTCTAGTAGTGAAAGGGTTAAGAGGAAACAACAAGATGATAGACAGATATAAAAGGACGAAAGGCGAGAAAGGTTAATCCATTAAAAAGTCAACATCATTTTTTTACCAAAAAAATCATTAGTTATCATTGAGATGCTATAAGTCTCTGTCTTTCGGCTTATCACGGTGAGTTTCTGTCACAACGGGGCCTTCCAGGGATTCAGCCCAGTCTTCCAACTCAGCTACCTGGCTGTCTGACAGCTGACCTAGAAAGTTGGTGAGAAAAAGAGTAAAGCGTTGTCTGTTTTACAGTTTCTTCATTATCCGTCATGGCCTCCCTCAAACAGTCCAGTGCCTCTTGCCATTTGTCATTTTGACCTGATGAAGGAGATAATAATAATAATATAATATACAAAAACAATGTAAAATTTTGATTTGATTTGATTTACCCACATCCACAACCAAGGTGATCTCGGGGTTTTTGGTAGGATTTTTAATTTTGCCCAGATTACCCTGTTAACAGCAAGGGATCTTTAAGGTGCACAGAGTGTTGTGATCTGCACACAGGACCTTTTTATCGTCCATTTCCGATGGGACTAGGTGTCAATCCACCCACCTAGACCCGGGGAATAGGTTTTGCTTGAAAAAAAATGAAAAAATGTTTCAATGGCTGGTGGGGCTCGAACCTTTGGCTGAAAGGCCGATACCTTGCCTCTGACTACCGAGTCCCCAAATGTAGAGTAAAATAATCACTGATTGCGATATTCTTTACAATCATGATTCATGAAGTACAGAATAACTGCTCTTGAATTTGAAAATTGTTCCCATATTTTCTTTCACTATTTCAAAAGCAAAAATACCATGTGTGTGTGTGTATATGTGCATGTGTATCAATGCTCACACATTATCATTTCTATGTAAATCAATTACGATCAAACAAAAGTGTATATGAACTGATGAAAAACCAAACAAAATGCAAGTTTTCTGGCTTTGACTTCCAACCTGGAAAAACAGAAGATTAAATTTTTCGCCTGAAAGTTTAGTGCCATATTTGTTTACTGCTGGTTGCACATAAAAAATTGAATAATTTATCAAATCAGTAAGCACGTTGCCCAACTATTTTCTCATTCTGAGAAAATAAATTAAAGAATGTAAGATACATTACAACAAAAAATCTTAGATAAATGAAATTTCAAACAAAAGTTGAATCTTTAAATAAGAAAGAAACATATTGTGGGTTAGCACGCCAGAAAATTTCATCATCAACGCATTTTTCTTCTCTATTTTCAGCAAAAAAACATTTTTTAAAAGCAATGGTGATTAGTATATATTGTTTATGATTTCTGGAATGGGATAGCACAATAATGTTACGAGAAATTACAAAAATGTTGGACATTTTGTCTTTAAGGATTGATACACTACGTTGTCAATGATGACAGGAATCATTCTTTTACAATAATTTCATTTAAGTTTGTGAATTTCATTACGGCTTCTGCCACTATGACTGCTGCAAGCCAATACAGACAGGTACAAAAATTCATTTATTCTAACTTCTACACGCGAAATGATGTTCTATGACTAATATTATGTAATTAATTTGCTCTGGAAATTATGAAATAAATGTATTACTATGAATAAAAATACAGAACATAATACAATAAAATGATTCATGTGTGTGTGTGAGAGAGAGTGTGTGTGTCTGAGTCTGTGTGTATGAGTGCATAAATGTGGTGTGATATATGATATATATATATATATATATATATACACATATATATGTAGAGAGACAGGGAGGGGGGGGGGGGGGAGAGAGAGAGAGAGATAGAGAGAGAGTTTCTTATTGGTTATATAAGAAGATAGTATGTCATAATGGTTATTATCATTCTATTGAATTTGTATCATATTATATTATTTAAAAAATAATCATTTGTCTATGAAATGTTATGAAATTGTGACTAAAACAAATTTCCCAACAGGACAAATGAAGATTATCGTTATTGCCATCATTGTTACTATGCATTTTGAACTTTAGTCTCCCCTCATCCTAAAATGTCCGTGGCTATATTTATTGCCTATGATAATTTTATCATTTAATTCCTAGCACGACAGAATGAAGAAAAGAAAATTGGTTAAAAACAAAAACCTTTAAAATAATCCTGTATGAACGGAGTTAAAAAAATGACTAGTATTCTGGGAATAAAATAAACAAAATCTTTGTTTTTTATTTAAAAATAAATAAGTCAGATATTAACCCGTAAAAGTAAGAGAAATTTCAACTCTAATTTTCTCAGAATAAAATCTTATTCGATACATCAGTATGTCACATCATGGACGTCTGTTAATTGCCTCAATTTTAAGCCACAAACATGGTTTCATCGCTAGAAGGATGAGAATGTTAATAATTTGAACCAATGTATATAAAGGATCTAAAAGTATGATAGAACGCAAAGGGCTGTACATTTACAAAAATCAATATATATTTATATATATATATATATAAATAAATATATATATATATATATATATATATATATATATATATATATATATATATATATATATATATATATATATATATATATATATATATATATCAGTGTCTTGTCTTCCTTTTAATGAGATAGACGAAAAACTAAATTGCTATCATACATTTGTGTTCAATTAATGCTTCCAATGCGGCTGCCCAGAGGGATTTTCTTATCTGTGGTAAACGCATCAGCCATGGTAAGACAACATCTTTGTTGTAGGTGATATAGAAGGGAGCGTTAATAATGTTTGACATCTGTGGAAACAAAAAGAAATGAATGATTTCAGCCGTCTTTGAATATATCATATATGCGATACCTTTCCGTTACAGAATTAAAAAAAAATTTTAAATCTGCCAATAACACAAATTAATGTCAGATGTGCTATTTGACAATTTAAAAAAATAAACTACAACATCAATCCAGAAAGCTTAAACAAAAGCAAATCATGAACAAAAAAATATCCAAACCATATATTTCTCTTTCTTACCCCTGCCCCCCCCCTCCCTATTCCCCACACCTCACCCTCCCTTCCCCCCTCATGCATATAGCTTACACAAAAACAAACGAACAAGCAGCAGTTGCCTCAATGAAATACATATTCATTATGACTTAACTCACTCAATGCCAGGTATTTTCGGTTCAGACGACTGAGAAATGACGGGCCTTTCACTACATAATTTTAAAAAGCACTGTAATTAGTGTAATCATACTATTTGAAGCGGTATATAATTCAGAAAGCATTCTCATCATAAAAAAATTATATTTCAGATGATGTTAGTAATTTTTGGCATAGATAAAGACAAACAGTGAGGCAAGGGGCATGTCGGAAGTGATGGTAATGAGACAAGATAATATACATTACCTTCACTTCTGACATGCCCCTTGGCTCACTGTTTGTCTTTATCTACATCAGATTACTTCAGAGGCATACTATATATTGTAATGTATTTATTCGTCAATGTTAATGGTTGTTTAAATAATTCTAGGTTTAGATCTAGAAAAAATTGTAGTCCAGGCCACTGGGGAAACGAACTGTCAGTGAATATGACTGCTAGTCATGACTGGATTCATACGAAAGACTTTGCTAATGAAACTCTTTTAGGGAGCGTAGTTAGCTCGATTGGTAGCACGCTTTCTTTTCATGGCGAGGCGATGGGTGCCGACGCAGAGGTCGCGGGTTCGATCCCCATGGTGGCCAGGATTTTTTTCTGTCTATTCCTTGTATTTGTCTCGTCTTTGTTCCTATGGGGCTTTCATATTATCTTGTGTCATTAACTTCACTTAGTTTTTGGCATGTGAAGTTTCATTTATGCTAGAAAAAATTATGAAATAAATTTATAACATGAAAAACAAACAAAAATTTCAAGTGGAATGACATATCTTCGATAAACTATTTCGGAAGTAGAGTTAGATTTAGGTATATATTTATTATTTGGTTTCTTCCTAGATGATCCAACAACATAAAGATTAGTGTTTGATGACTATGATTGAATCAGATTCACTTATAGATTTAGAGCTAATGTTTGGGTTGAAAGGAATTTTTGTTTTCAAGTGCAAAGCTATTGACTACTCAAGCCGTGACCTTCTACTTTCGATTTCCGGCAAAGAATAAAGCCTACTACCTGATAATAATTTTATGTCATGTCTCCATACAAATGGTTCGACTACACGTGTCAGAAATGCTGATACCAAAAGGTATCAGGAACTAGTAGAGAAAAATAGAAAGTCAATACCGGCAGGCGGCAGTGGGCAAGATAAAACACTGGTCAGAAAATTTCATTTGAATCAAGCTAGAAGGGAGACAACTTTGAATCAAGCTAGAAGGGAAAAAAAAAACTCAAAGAAGTTGACTCATTCACCTATTCATGAAATGTTATAGACAGAGAAGCAGTTATAAATAAGGAAAAAAATGAGAATACAAATCATCAATGCAACAAGTTTCTAGATGCTTAAGATAATATATCTAAAAGCAGGAAAATAAGATTTAAAACGTCTTTAACCCAAAAGTCTAAAAGTTCCTTTAAGGCCGGTACAGCCCATAGAGCCGGAGCTTATCCTGGTTTCTATAGCATGAAGCGGAACGGGTGATAATAATCATCCCCTGGCCAGGATGCTAGTCTAATGCAAATTAAAGGTCTGAAAGACACGTTATTATTTCATTTAGGAGGTTGAGGCATCCACTGTTCTGAAATAATAAGCTGGCCTTGCAAGGCATAGGACAAAGGTCTTGAATTTCAGTACGGAAAACAAAACTTGTGTTTGCATTCTTTTCCTGTAAATGTAGAAACAATACCCAGGTCACGAGAAAATTGTATCCAGCCCTTAATCTAATAGGAGACTAAAGTTTAATGAAAACTTGGTTTCAGTGGAATCTACCCTGTCCATCATATGTGATGATCTCAGGATGAATCGGGAGGCGACAGCAAGATGAAAGAAAACCTTTAAATGTAAAAGACTGAGATGAAAGAAGTAAGAAGTACCAGAAATATCTGCCAACCGCCCACAATGAGAACAATGAATAAGAAGTTAATGTAAACAATTTCAAAGTATGAGAAGTACCTGAGCCCTGATGAATTTTGATAAAATCTCATGTTCTTCCACTAGAGCATTGGCTTGGTCAAATTTCTCTGTCAGAACCAAGCATTTCCACAAAGATGCGACTGCACTGTCCACCGGTGGATCATTTTTCATAAGGTCATTGACAAAACCTTCCATAAGGTAGAGATAACTCTCAAAATTCCGAATAACCTATTATAAAAAAAATATAATTATTAGACAAATATGTGTAATAATTATAAAATAGAAAAGAAAATTAAAAGCAGTAATTTAAAATCTAGACATAATAAATGTTTCATTACAACGAAGCATCCACCTCATAATAAAAAAACAACAGCCTGCTTGTTGATTGATTATAGTTTACCTTGTCCATCATAATTGGTGATCTCAGGGTGAATTAAGAGGAAAAGTAAAGTTCCTTCAAGGCCATTGCGGCCCATAGGGCCGATGCTTATCCTCGTTTTCGTAGCGTGAAGTGAACCAAGTGATTAAAATCATCTCCTGGACAGGATGCTAGTCTGACACAGGTTTTTACCCCCAAGCTAGTGCTTGTACCCATTTAGACCTGGGTCTAGTGTTAAGTGTCTTTCCCAAGGAACACAAAGTCAGATCTAGCTTTGCTAGGATTCGAAGCCGAGATCTTTTATGATCCAAAGTTCGACAGCCTAACCACTAGGCCACCGACACCACACAAATTAAGAGGAAACAAGATAAAAGATGGGTGAAAAAGTGAAAGGAAAGAAGTAAGACGTACCAGTAGCGCCCACCAACCACCCACACAGCACCTTGCAAACGTTGTTCTCCCATCAGATGTGTAAAATGTGGTCCACTACTCACACATCCTCCAAAGAACAATGAAATGCTATGCATGATCTTCATGCAAATTTTAAAAATCATTTCACTGCTCTTACTTATAAGCATAAACATTTTTAATAGGCGCCGTCATCTCACCAACAATTTCATTTTCAATTATTCAATTATTATATAATTCACCTTATCTGCAAGCCGTTGCTGTCTTGCCAGAAAAAGGCAAGCGGGTCGCTTGGCAAACATTTCTAGATAAATTGCTTGCCTATTGAACATAATATACTCAGGTCTTGGTTGATTTTCAATGTTGGACCTAGGATTGCTCTCGGACTTAATATATATATATATATATATTTTTTTTTTTTTCAGTTCTAGTTGAGCATGCATAGAAATGGAAGGCTGTTAAAGGATACAATGCCAGAGATCAGTGATTGAAACAAAAATGAACCTACCATAATGGTTACCATGGTAAAGAAAGGATCAACATCATTGAAATCCTGTGTCTTGTGGTAAATAATTCTCAACATGGCTACGCCTTCTTCCACTCGGCCACTATTGCGATAGGCATCAGTCAGCAATGCATAGAATTTGTCTTCTCTGGTGATATTGTTGTCTTTCAAAAACTGATCATGCAGTTCCAACATATTGCTCACCTAATCACAAAAAAAGCAGAACGTAAAGGAATTTAATTATCTTACTTAAATTAGATTATCAAGAAAAGACAATGTTACATGAATGCTATTGTATGTATTGTAACTGAACTTATACGTTAATATGAGTGTATATATATATATGTGTTTTTGTATGATGTGTGGGCGAGAAAGAGAAAAAAAAAAAGAAAAAAGAAAAAGAAAGACAGAGAGACAGATACGATAGACATGCAAGATCGATGCGAAGAGATGAGAGAGCTCTGAATAATAATAATAACACACATGTAGTAATAATAATGTTAAACATTTCTATAGGGCCATATCTTGCCAAAGATAAGCCCTAGGCACTTTACAAAGGTATATTTCAGATAAAACAGGATAAAATATTTTAAATTTTAAATACCGGGCAGTGGACAGGTAAGCGGTTGTACAGGGAGTAGATGATCCCGCCCTCCACGAGTCCCCTGCTGCTTTGCAGGCGGGTCTTGGGTGACCAAAGGCTAAGGGAGTTAACCCTGACATAAAACAACCTGCTGCCTTGCATGCCGGTCTTGAATTATCAAAGACTAAGGGAGTTAACCCTGACAAAAAATAACCTGCTGCCTTGCACGCTGGTCTTGAATTACTAAAAGCTAAGGGAGTTAACCCTGACAGAAAATAACAAGGCCTCGTAGGGGGCCTCAAGGTGGCAGCCCCACCATCTACCTAGTGTACAATGGGCTAATCCCCTGCTTATCCAAAACAACATGATTCAGAGAAGTAAAAGAAATATAACTGGCTTGATCTTTGGAAGACGAACTTGGAAACAAACATGGACTGTGATTTTTGGAACATGGAACGTTAGGGCAATAAATGGAAAAGAGTTAGAATTAGTTGGAGAAATGAAAAATTTCAAAATAGATATTTTGGCCATTACAGAAACAAAGAAAAAAGGACAAGGAATAGAAAATGTAGGACCGAATCATATTTTAATCTCCTCAGGAGTAGATGTCAAAGATAGAGCTAGAGCAGGAGTAAGCCTCCTAGTGCATAAACGGCATGAAAAGCTGCTAGAAAGTTGGAAATTTATAAGCCCACGGCTATTAGAGGTAAATATTAAACCAAAAGGAAGAGAAATTAAAATATTAATAGCTTATGGACCAAACAAAGATGCAACTAAAGAAGGAAAAGATATCTTCGAAAATGATTTACAAAAAGCTGCAGAGAATCTTAAATCCAAACAGGAACTAATGCTTTTAGGAGATTTAAACGCTAGAGTAGGCAACAATGTAGAAACATCAGGAGGAGTAATAGATAAAGGAGAGACAACAACTTCTCCAAATGGAGAGACTCATAGATTTTTGCCTAAAGAATAACATGAAAATAGCCAACACCTTTTTTCCTCATAAAGATATTTACAAATATACAAGAGTAAATGATGACAGGTGTAAAAAGTCAATGATAGACTACATAATAGTTAACAGCTCCCTTTTTTACAGTACATTGGATGCAAGAGTAAACAGAGGAGCAGAAATATTTAGTGATCATCACTTAGTGATTGCCAAAATGAGATTACTGACTGAAGAAAACAAACAGAAAAGGAAAGAGAAGAAAGCTACTAAACTCAAAATAGAAAATAAACCAGTAGTAAAACAGGTATATCAATCTAGGATAAAAAGATTTATCAGTGAAAGACAGATGGATCTGAATGATAGCACAATAGAAGAAAAGTAGCAGATGTATAAAGAAACACTCCTCAGTTGTACTGAAGAGGTCTGTGGTAGGAAACAAACTAAAGGAGATAGGAAAAGATCAGCATGGTGGAATGATAATGTCAAGACTAAGATCAAAGAAAAGAAGGATGCCTGGAAGAAATACTTGCAAACAAAGAGACCAGAGGATAGGATAGATTACATGAATAAAAGAACTATTGCCAAAGAGGAAGTTAGGAAAGTAAAACAGTGACAATGGGAAGAGTTTGGGCAAAGACTTCAAGAAAGCTATCAAGGAAATCAAAAGCTGTTCTGGGGGACAATGAAGAGCATGAGAAAGACTAAAGCATGCCCAATACGACAAATTAAGAATGTCAAAGGAGATATATAATGAAAGAAGACAACGAATTCATGGAAACATGGAGAAAGCATTTTCAGCAATTACACAATCCCTCCAGAACGTATGAAACAAGGAGTAAAGATCAATTAGTAAGAGTATCAAGTAATCCAGAGGAGACAGCTGAAGATGTAGATATATCAATGGAAGAAATCAAAACAGCTATAAGAAAAATGAAATTAGGAAAAACCCCAGGAACAGATAAACTTTATCCAGAAATGATTAAAAACCAAGGGAGAGAGGCAGACAAACTACTACATGCAATATGCCAACAAGCATGGAAGTCCAAACAGGTGCCAGACTACTGGAAAAAGGGAACGGTAGTACCAATACATAAGAAAGGATCAACTATGGAATGCTCAAACTATAGAGGGATATCACTACTTAGTGTTCCAGGAAAAGTATATGCCAGGTTACTGGAAATGAGACTAAGGAAAAGAGTAGAGGATCAGATTGAAGAACATCAGAGTGGATTTAGACCAAGAAGAAGTGTACAAGACCACATATTTACAATTAGACAAATAATAGAAAAATTCCTTGAGAGAAACATTGACTTGCAACTGTGTTTTATTGACTTAGAAAAGGCGTTTGACACTGTGAGTAGGGACAAACTATGGCATTCCTTAAAAGAACACAACGTGGAGCAAAATTTAATAGAAGCCATTCAAAGTTTTTACAATAAACCAACATGTGCAGTGAGAGTAGCTGGAAACATATCTGCAGAATTTGATGTAGATATAGGAGTAAGACAGGGTTGTATCCTAAGTCCTCTTTTGTTTATCACATTTATGGATTCAGTCGCAAAGGCATCCTCAAAAATGAAGAAAATGAACGTAGGTATGTGGAAACTCAAACCCGTAAATATATCAATGCTTTCATTTGCCGATGATTTAGTTCTGTTTGGAAAATCAGAAAGTGACCTTCAGTCGAATATCAACATTATGAACAATGAACTAAATAAAAGAGGAATGAGAGTAAAAATGCAAAGAAAACCAAAACAATGCTAGTAACTAGGGAAGCTAGAACACAAAATCTTAAATTGGGCAGGGAGAATTTAGAACAACTCACAGCTACAATTACCTAGGAGTAATGATTAACTTAGAGGGAAAACTAAGAGAAGAAATCAGCCAGAGAATCCAAAAGGCAAGTGCAATATATATTCCATCTAGGAAAGGCATTTGTAGGTAAGCAAGAATTGTCAACAAAAACCAAAATGGCAGTATACAATACAGTTTATTGTCCTACTCTCCTCTATGGCAGCGAAACTTGGACTTTAGACAGTAGAGAATACAGTAGAGTACAGGCAGCTGAAATGAAATATCTAAGAAGAGTAGAAGGGAAAACTAAAAGAGACAAAATCAGAAACACAACAATAAGAGATCAAATCAAAGCAGATGGCATAAAAACTAAGATAGAAACAAATCAATTGAGATGGTTTGGGCATGTAAACAGAATGAATGACAATAGAATAGCTAAATCAGTATACAGAGCTAAAGCCCAAGGTAAAGACCAAAAGGCAGACCTAGGAGAAAGTGGGAAGAAGATATAAAAGAGGCATTAAAACATAGAAATTTAACTTTTTTGGAAGGAAACAGAAAATGCCAGGACAGGGCATCCTCGAGAAAGATCATCTCGGGCATCTGAACCCGTACACCAAAAGGTAGAATGGGAACTGATAAAGAAAGAAGAAAGAAAGAAAGAAAATTTTTAAAAGATGTATTTATGTGAGCACACATACACATTATAAGTTTGCATATATGAGACACACTCAGCAATATATATATATATATATAATAGACAACATACATGAAATTATTTTTATAAACTTACATAACCATGCCCACGTGTTTACACCAAATAGACATATATATACTTTTTCTCCTTCTTTATAATAACAACTCACCAACTCAACTCTTGAGTATTACTGTCAGCGTGCATTTTAATTTAAAGAAACACATTAATTCAATCTTGGTTTTAAAGTGATGTGTTTAATTTTGTTTTTAAAGTCTTCAGTGCTAATGCTGAGTTTTTGTTTCTGTTTGTAGTCCATTCCACAGCCTTACTGTACTAGGGTAAAATGAAAACAGGTGGCAATTAATGTTTGAAGATGGAACCATGTATGTTTGACAGCTTGATCAGGTTGTTTTTGTATTTTAAGATTAAAAAGCTAATGTAATGGAATTTAACAGTTGGCTGTTTATAGCCTTAAAGAAAATATTAATTTAATTTCTGGCTCTACGTTCTTCTGTGACCATTGTAATTGATTCATGTTGGTTTTGGTATTTCCTTAGTGTCATATATGTGTATAATCATTAGTTACAAAGCGGGCTGTGTTCTTTCTCAATTTCTTGTATGTGGATCCGTTGATGTGGGTCTCAGACACAGCTACTATAATCTAAGACTGGTTTTACTAAAGCCTTGTAGGACTTTTCTTTTACATTTTGAGAACAGTCAATGGACACATGCGCTATCCCATCAATAGATACATACATGCATTTAAACAAACACACACACTTTTATGTATTTTGCATATTTTTACAAAATACATAAACCCCTGTACCCATTTCTACACAAAAACATAGTGTAGTATATTATATTAAAGTCCAAAAAAATTTCCTTCAAGGCTCTTAAAGGCCTATAGAGCCGGACCTTATCCTGGTTTCTAAGGCATGAAGCAGAATAGGTGATAATAATCACCTCCTGGCCGGGACACTAGTCTGACACAGGTTTTTACTCCCAAGCTAGTGCTTACCCATTTGCACCTGGGTAGGGTGGGGAAAATGCGTGTTACGTGTCTTTCCCAATGAACCCAACGTCGGACCTGGCTTTACTAGGATTCGAACTTGGGACCTCATGATCCCAAACCGGCGGCTTAACCGCTCGGCCACCGATGCCACCAGTATATAAACATATTGATAATCACATTTATATGCAGCTACACATAATATGCAGTACAGCACAGGTTAATAATAGTAGAACTAATATACAAAGCACAACATTTAAACAATGCAATAACGTGTAACCTGCTTCACAAGCAGACGTGAGCATAGCATGGGGGCTATTTTTAGTCACTAGCTGACAGACTTTTTAATCTACTGAGAGAGGAAAAAATTGTTTCACACTGCGTTATAAACAGCATACAAATAACTTGAAGAATCAGTGAAAAAGTTCAACTTTTTTGGGTGAAAAAGGTGTAAAGAAAATAGAGGAATTTTAAATTTGGGTTATATCGATTCTTCGGAGAATCGATGAATTCGATGAACATGTTGAACTGTAGAATCTTTGCTCATGGGGAGTTTATAATCTTATAGAAATATGATTTTACTGTACTCTTTATTTAAGTCTCCTTTCACAATTAATTTTCGATTCATTTCAGGTAAACAAACACAATTTAATGGCCGCAGTCTTAATACTCAACAAATAAAAGGACAGAGAGGTAAAAAGAAACTTTTATTTTCAGTTCTGCCCTTAAAAAAATAAAATAAAATAGAAACATCTCTAGAACGATATCAATACCTCTCCCTGATGCGCCAACTGTTGAAGCAAGTTGAGAATTACCCCACTGTTGGGGGTAAATCCATCCTTCATAGATTCCGCTAAAAGTTCCACTGCCTCATCCATTTTCCACATTTCCATAAGATTCAGCAGCTGTTTTTCTACTGACAAAGGCTTTTCTTCTGTACTAACAATATCCTTCTCGAAATTCTGTTTCTTTGAGTCTGAATACCACCGACATGGTATGTTCACAAGATTTTTCTGAATGGGAAAAACTTTACTGCTACATGATGTATCATGAGTCCTCATTCTTATTGTGTGCAATGAATCGAAGCCATAACAATGTGAACAAAAACATATGGGCCTATCTACAACAGTATACAAACACATACTTCTACATGATAGTAAAGTCATAACGGGTGTGGACAACAGTCGGAAATTCCTGTTGACATTGATAGCTGGGTGTCGATCTTTTTTACCACACTGGCTATAATTTGAAGTAATTAATACAGGAATATTACGCTGAAAGATAGAACTCATGGTGAGAATATGTTTTACAGGCCTAAATTTACTCAGTGGCACAACTAGATTTTGTATTGTCTGGTTGTAGGAGCACCCTACTTTCATTAGTATGAGGCACTGCCGAGAATAAAACATGACTGAGTGATTTTCAAGACCTGCACGCAAGCTCAAAATGTATGATTCAACATGCTCTTCTTGCAAATGCCCCTCAAAAGAATCAACAACCTTAGATATAGATTTAGATCTGGACTATATTTTCTACATGAAAACTCGTATTGAGTAGGCATCCAAGAACATTTCCACGAAAAGGTTGGAAATCAACAATTTGCCTAGATCTATCGGGCTTTTCCACAAGAGAAGGGTGAGCGGAGCACAATACGTATTTTCACCTTGGGATAAATGTTCCACAAAGGATTTTGCTTCACGGCTCAAATAATCCTGAATGAGAATAAAAATTACCTTAATAGCATTAGGGGACACGTTTCAGAGCCTAAGAAAATGTCTAGCCTATTCTGATAGATTGATTTCTATTTCTCGGGTCGTCTAGATTTTTTTATTCTGGTCGTCATTTTCAGTCATAAGTCCATGACAAATAAGAAAGTATGAAAAACTTCATATACACCGGATGAAAGCGAAAGCGAAAGTGAGGTGTCAGAAAATTGTACTTGTCACTTGTCAGAAATAAGAGGTTAAAATGGCAGCTGGACGACTGTCAGCTATATCTCGGACGCTCACGAGTAGCCGTTTACGCGCAGACGTATCTTTGTGTTCTAAATTACTGACATGGAATCATTCACATCCAATGATATCCCTGTCGAAAGCAAGATTATCTACTTCACTAGATCATGGGTAAAATTAGTTTGAATCCAGATTTGTATTAAATTATTATAATTAGTAATTTACTAATTAAATCTATTAGTTTACACGGTAAACTTTAGTACCTATTCTATACAGATAGATCTAGATTAAGATTAATTCTAGAATATACACAATACGCACACACCAAATATAGATCAGATCTAGAACTACATGTATACTCAATCTGAACGGATCACCATTACAGAACGTTTTGTTTCAATAATTGATAGCTCTGCTAAAGTGCTAGATCTAGATGTTAATGTTGTGCAACAAAACATTCTATATAACAATGATCAGTTCAGTGAAATTTCTTTTTAACACTGTATTGCTTTAATAAAAGAAAATATATTAACCCTATCTGCTAGACCCAGCGTTATGTTCCTTGGGAAAGACACTTTAACCCAAGAAAAGCTCACGGTGGAAGTGACCGTCTTACAGTGAGGAGTTTCCCCAACCATTTGCATGAAAAAATGAGTGTGTACAAGGGATGAAGCTAGGATTTAGAATTAGTTTGAACAATGATGTCACGTTTACAGTTAATAAAAGATCTATAAAACGTGTATTTTCTGAAAGTTGAAAGAATAAGGAATTCATATTGAGATGTTATTGCAACAAAGGAAATTTAAACTAAGGATTAAACAATAGCAGCGATAGCCGTGCAATCAACTTAAGTTTGCACGAAGTGTGTTAAATGGTAAAGCGTCACATTGACGAATGATAGCAAGGCTACCAGGAAAGCTACGAGCTTAAAATAGATTGTAATGTCATTGGCTGTTGTTTAACTGTGAACTCAAAGGTCAAACTACATCAAAAACCATTTAAGGAAAATGGAAATTTCCATTTAAGTAGCCTAGGTGTCTAGTCCTATATGTAGGGCCTGCGCACTTCCCGTGCCAATGAGGGCGGCCCTAATTATAGGGCCTGTGCGCTTCCCGGGCCAACTGTAACACACCCTAAATATAGGGCTGGCACTTTTCTTGGGTTAAACATGCATTTTCCCCACTCTATCAAGGTGCAAATGGGTACAAGCACTAGCTTGGAAGTAAAAATCTTTTTTAGACTAGCGTCATGACGAAGAGGTGATCATTATCACCTGTTCCGCTTCATGCTATAGAAACCGGGATAAGCTCTGGCTCTATGGACCGTTATGGCCTTGAAGGAACATTACTTTTGCTTATCTGCTCATCTCTCAATTTTGTGTTTATTAACTCATTCAGTGCTACTGATGAGAATTCTCACCACTGCCATGCGCTCACAGACTCCTGACAAGTATTCTCGTGAGCAACCTTATCGTAATAATAAAAACAAAAATGCATACTAGGAAAAGTCAAGGTGCCATAACAGCATCAAATTACTGCCAAGCATGCTTCTTTCAATAAGTTGCATCATTTTGCCTGCAAATCCCATTTCTCAATTGGTTGAAGAGAGCAATCAAGGCTCCTAAATGGTACATATAGATCTATCGAAGTAAGACAATAGAATGATGCATGAAGATGATCTAAAATTAATCAAAATGATGTATGATCAGTGGTGAATAAAAGAAATAGAAAAAACCAAAAAAAACAACCTTACATCATTCATTAAAATGGAAATGATATCAGAGAGCAAAAGAGAAAGAAAGAGTCAGGGGAGAGGGGCACAGGCAGACGACAGACAGAAAGCATGTGAGAGAGAGAGGGAGAGAAATGTCTCGATAATCCGGACAAATTGCTAGAAATGGAGGTGTTCGTAGTATTGAGGCATGACTGCATTATTTACAAAAACGAGTTCTGTTTCTGCAATCTTTAACACTCGTTTACTGGAAACCAACCAACCTGGACTTACAACCCTGTCATTGCGAGGCCTCGGTTTGCTTCAAAGAAAACAGAAATTACACTTGTTTTCTTTTTTTCATAGTTTGTATGCATAATATCGTCTGTCTTTATTTATTGATTTCGTCATGAAATTTTTTTCAGACAAATTGTTTCATCGAAAAGCTGAAGTCAATGGAGTCAAAATTCACTATACCAGGGTTGGTGAGGGCAATCATGTGGTTCTTCTGCTTCCAGGAGCTTTAGGTGGGTGCAGGAACTGGTGGAACAGTGACTCTCCATGTTGCCTTGGAAAGCACTGATTAATATCGATTTTTTTATTGTTTCGATTTGCCCAAGTGATAAAAATTTGTTTTAATTAATATAGAAATGAAGCAAAGCTATTACTCGCCCCTTGATTTCTGATGAAAAGGCATTTTAATGGTTGACCTCAGCTTGTGAGCAATGATTTACCTCAGTAACAGCCTTACAGTCAAATGGTAAAAATTGTTACATTGAGTAGTTTGTTATATAGTTAACAGGTTCCCCGTTACCAAGAAATTACAATGAAACATGGCTTCTTCATTTTCTTTATCCCCATGTTATTTTTGTCAGTATTTCCTTTAACACATTTTCATTCATGTTGATAACAAGTTTTTCACAAATTGCAGGTTGTGCTCAGACTGATTTTCAGCCACAGCTTGAGGGTCTCTGTCGACAGAAGTACACGGTCATATGCATGGATCCTCGTGGCTATGGTCAAAGCCGGCCTCCTGATCGTGATTGGCCTCTTTTCTATCTTCAACGTGATGCAGAGGATGCTGCAATGCTCATGAAGGCAAGGAATACATCATTATATGCAAGCAATACTGAAATAAATTTCATGCACAGTTATTTTAGCAATATCGGGTCAGTGAAAGAAGATCCATTCCAAACTTTGATTTCTTATATCTTTGTTGTTGAATGTTAGATTGCAATGTTATTTTGTGTACAATTATTTCAAACTATGATGTGTTTATGTGAAAATTTTCAGAAAAATCCCATGCATGCGTATCATTGTACAAGGAATTGAATACACGCACTCGCCGAATAAAATATCACGCA
Organism: Doris montereyensis; assembly: GCA_037039925.1. Taxonomy (NCBI): domain Eukaryota; kingdom Metazoa; phylum Mollusca; class Gastropoda; order Nudibranchia; family Dorididae; genus Doris; species Doris montereyensis. The sequence continues at coordinate 136,063 of JAXRKP010000555.1, forward strand.
CTTTTACCTATTCGATACACAGTTTTAATAGACAGTGTAGTTGAGCTCGATTGACAAATGAATGCAGATTTGTGTTTTATGATATTTTGCTTTCAATGTGACCTTACAAAAATGTTTGTATCTAAGTAATAATTAACTAATCACTTGATTTAACTGAATTTTTTTTACAATTATTAAACACATATTGATTTAGGTACCGTCTGATTTTCAAAAGTAGGTGTGAATTATTTGTTGCGTTACAAATATTCAAACTTTAGAACGTTTGTTTTCTTCGCTTACCCAGTATAATGACCTTGATAAGATATAAGGGATTTTTTGTTATTCAAACTTATAAACAAAAACAATTCAACGGAGATACAAACATTGCAGCCTGCCTTTTTATGTTAGTGTTACTGTTTGGGCTTACCTAGATGTAAAAGCTGTGTCCTTATTCTGAGTTATTGATTTTCATCATTTGTTATATTTAACTTGTAAGACACTATGTTTATTCTTTGTGGTGTGAGGAGGGGAGGGGGTGAGGGCATGGTGTAATATTGTGTTCATTTCTATATATGACTGTTTTCTGATGAACATTTTGACACCAAATTCAGCTGTCTCAATCCTGTGTTTACATACGCAAAAATATTCATATATGTAAATTGTACAACGGCGCCGAAGGGAAGCCATAATGTTGTGAGTTTGTAATCACAGCGACTCTAGTTCAAAACCTGGGCTGGCCCAGGTGTTTTTCACAATGTTGTACTCTAAGGAAAGGTACTTCATTCTGATTTCCTTACTCGACTCCGGTGTGAATGAGTACCCAGCTGTAGGTAGAGAAAGATCTTGCCAGTATGAAGTGCCTTCTGTACCATATGCTTGAATGCTTCCCAAAGAAGTTGAGAAGGACTTTGAATGAAATGGCCTGCTGGGGGATGAACGATGTACAGTCGATGATACAGACTAAAAATTCATCCATTTTTTACAAATCATTGTGGACTTTTCTCCTTTACTTTACTCAGTTTTGCTTGTTTAACTAATCAACATTGCCAATTCTTTTTATGTTCATAGTTGGGTTGGGGGATTTTTTCTGGGGTTTTTATCGTTTCAGAATTTGAAAATGCCAAGGTATTCTGTTTTAGGTTGGAGTGATGGAGGCATCACTGGAATGATTTTAGCTGCTGCTCAGCAAGGAGCTGTGAGGAAGCTGTTGATATGGGGAGCAAATGCATATATTACGCCTGAAGAGATAGAACTTTATGACGGTTTGTTCTCTTGTGTAATGAAAAGAAATTCCTTAGATAGAACCACGTGAAGTATGTTCCCTTCTAACGACAGGAAATTAATTTCATAAAATTCAAGTAAAAGTAAAATTCATTTAAGACTGTGGGAGTGTTGGGACCCATAGTGCCAGAGTTTATCCTGTTTTCTATAGTGCAAAGCAGAACAGGAGGTAGTACAATGCTTCCTGGGCTGCAAGCTAGTTTGTCACAGGTTTAACTTTCCAATTGCTGCTGGTACCTATTTGCACCTGGGTCAAGTGACAAAAATTACTGTAAAGTATTTCTTTCAAGCAACACAACATCAATCTAGTATTGCCAGGATTCAGACCTACAGTCCTGCAGTCTTACCACTAAGCCACAGATGGCACTTTAATGAAGTAGATCTCTATGAAAGAAAAGTATGTTTAAAATAAATCTCTTCTTATAAAGGAGAGAAATTTATTTTACATGAAGAAAGGAATGTCCTCTAATAGAATTATAACAAAGACTTTTTTAGGTTACAAAGAAAGGAAATTCCTCTGACAGAACTCTACAAAGTTATTGTTTTTTCTCTTATAAAGTGAAGAAATTCCTTTGTTAGAGCTATACAAAGGTGTTTTCCTTATAAAGAAAGTAGATTTCTCTAACAGAACTATACAAAAGTTTAGCTTTTTCTCTTCTAAAGAAATTAAATTAAATCTTTGTTAAATCTATACAATGGTTTATTCCCTTTTAATTTTAATGAACGGGAATTCATTAAAAAAGCAATCCACAACTATGATGACACATTTAATCAGAGAGCATTATTATATAATGTCATTATCCTTCACTTTTGACACACTCCTTGTATCACTGTTTGCCTTTAATAAGGTTGTAGCATCGATAACTCACTGGTCTTGGGTTTAAACCCCCCCCCCAGGCAATACTAGGACCCCTTGTGTCATTGTTTGCCTTTAATAAAGTTCTAGCATTGGTAATCCAGTGGCTAGGACCCCTTGTGTCAGTAGTGTCAGACTTGGGATTGTTGAGTCCTGGGTTTGAGTCCCCCCATGGGAATGCTAGGTCTGACATTTTCCTAGGTAATAATGCCAAACACATATTTCCCCACTTGACTTAGGGTGCAAATGGATACAAGCATCAGATAGGGAATAAAAACTGGCAACACACTAGCATCCAATCTGAGAGGGGATGTATTAGTATTATCATCCGTTCCACTTCACGTCATAGAAAGTAGGATAAATTACACAGCTCTGTAGGCCATGATAGCCTTAAAAGAACACTTAGTCTGTAAAGTTGATTTAAAAATGAAAGATACTCTTTATCCCATTTGAAAACTCATTGCATGGCTCATGATTCAATCTACACAGTTGTTACTTAAAGTTAAAGAAAACTTTAGTCAAAAAAGGATTTATTTTTTTAAAGAAATGCAAGAATAAAGTGACGATAAAAACTTGACCTTTCTTATTATTTATACAATTATAGAGATTGCAAACGTAGACAACTGGAGCACCAGAATGAGGCAGCCTTTTCTTGAGGTGTATGGCAATGAATATTTCCGAACCCACTGGAAAAATTGGACAATAGCAGCATCTGAAAATTTCAAGCAGAGAAACGGTAAGAAGAAAATTTGCCCCGATCGCTTCCAGCAGAGAGACTCTGCCATAGAACGTGAAGCCAGCAGTGGACATGTGATGATGTGATTAACACCCCTTTTTCTAGTTAAAGAGCTGTACAGCTAGCATTATGTCTTACTCAAGGCGGTAGCGGAGAAGGTTACGTATTTATCGGTCATGTTATGTAATAACCCCACAGAGCATGCATCTTGTAGCCCTGGCCGTCTCCACCCAGGCAACCCTGCTCTGTCATTGAACATAAAGCGAAGGTAAAACTGGCTCTGGCCGGATGATTGACATCTGGTCCTGCAGTCACTAGTCTAGCACTGGGTATTTTGTAGTCATGGCGTTAGCAGGGAAAGTTACGCGTTTATCGTTATATAATAAAAGCAATTTTTTGATAGATGACAAGGTAAATAAGTCTGACATGCATTGTTTTTCCTCATTAAGAGATATAATTTATTACATGTGCCTGTCTGTCTGTCTGTCTGTCTGTCTGTCTGTCTCTCTCTCTCTCTCTCTCTCTCTCTCTCTCTCTCTCTCTCTTTCTCTCTCATTTCGTCATTGGTCAGTATTACACATTCACCTAGACAAATGCTTGTCAATCTAATAGTATTGAAATGGGAGGACCAATCAATTTACAGTTCATATAAATGTTCTTCACAGAGGGCATGTGGTCAATGTATCCAAAGAAGTTGCTTTCTGTTTGTAAAGTATAATGCAGGTTTATTGGCTAATCAGTAAAAGCTAAATACCAATCAAATGAAAAGTTCACGTTCCAATTTAAATTGATCTCAGTCAGTCACGATGGTCCTTATACAGCGATACGCGAGGGCCAGATTTCACACCTGTTGCCGGTCATCGGTCAGAGGTGTGTGAAGTGATCAGCAAAGCAGGCCAGGCCACACCCTAAAAAAAACAAAACATACATGTACGTCCTGTGTGCTTCCCGGGTAAAAATATTAATACGTACATGTACATCCTGCGCGCTTCTTGGGTTAATATACTCATTTGCAAAAAAAAATACAACTACACACCTGATATTTTTACTCTTATATACCCATTTTAAGGGATAAAATATGACAAATCTTGTGGGTGGAAAATGAATCATGGCTATTTCTGTATTGAAAATTATAGAAGATTTGCACATTGTTGACCGTGGTGTCTTGAAATTCTATGATTTATTCCAGTAGGTACGTTTTCAAAAATCTTCTTTTTTTAATAAAAAATCTTTTTTTATTCAAGACCTTTATCATTCTTTCATGTTCATAATCATTTTTCTGTGGCCAATGTTCTCTCTGAGCTGTGCACACCAGGGAGAAAAGATGCGCCCAGTTGAGAAATGTCTACACACATCCATGAAAAACAACAGCATGCACACAATTTTAAAAATCTATTTATTTGCACACAGTTGGGATTTTTTCGTCAAATTTTGCTCAAAACATTCAAAATTTACACATACACACACTACAAAAAATTAGAGGGAACATTGTCTCTAACTACAAAAATCTAAATGATATCTTGTATTGGGCACGATTCTAAAGAAATGGACTGATCATTCGCCCAGTTATCTCTTCATGAATATGAATATGATTGTACAATGTAATATATATATATATATATATATATATAACTTTCAGTTTTCTTTAATGTGATGGTTGTTGAGGTTTGTTTGTTTATTTTGTGTGTTCCAGGGGATCTGTGTATTGGCAGCCTTCCCAACATCAAATGTCAGACTCTGATCGTTGATGGTGTCAAAGATCCTTTACTTGTGGCAGAGCATCCCCCTTCTTGAAGAAACACATTCCTAATTCCAGGTCAGATTGTGGTTAAAAATAACTGTGGATATTTACTAAATATAGACAGATAAGTTTTTATCATTGATAAACTGACAGGGGTGCAGGTACATAGAGAGATACTTAATAGATAAAGGTAAATAGGAAGATGAATACATATATATATAGTTATATATATATAAGAAGAGAAGATAGATACATAAATAGATAGGCAGATACTTAATAGATAATGGTGAATAGGAAGATACATACATAAATGGTTATATAGATATAAGAAGAGAAGATAGATACATAAATAAATAGGCAGATACTTAATAGATAATGGTGAATAGGAAGATAAATACATAAATAGTTATATAGATATAAGAAGAGAAGACAGATACATAAATAGATAGGCAGATACTTTTGATAGATAATTTGACAGATAGATAGATAGAAAGGTAGATGATGGTAAATAGGAAGATATATATTATAAAGATAACTATTTTCACCATTCCTTTCTACTTACTCATACCTATAGCTATTGTGTGTGTGTGTGTGTGTGTGTGTGTGTGTGCACAGTGGAACCTCTCTAATCGGTAACCTGGGGAATTTGGAAACTCAGCCATTTGGGAAGAAATTCCAGTGAACAATTCTTTTTATATGTATTGTATCTCTCTAAAAGGGAAAGGTCACCAGCTAATCAGGACAATTTTTGGGTGCAAGTTCACGATGACCATAAGCCAGGCACACCAGGCATTCATTACAAAGGTGTGAAATCAGGCCTGCTCGTCAACTTTACAATACAATATGGCGTTGACATAGGGCAGTGCTTAGAAAGCAGACTCATGCTCTGTCATAGACATAGCTTTTCGTTGCCCGCTTTTAAGCTGTCAATCACAAGGGTGGACATATGAGGCGACTTAACGATCCACCATGCATACTTTTTTATTAGTAGTAATATTACGTGTCTTATCTGTCTGCCATTCAAGGAAGTTCGACTGTGTGTGAGTGACACTACTGATGAATGCCATGTTTGTTTTGATCAAGCACTGCTCCTGTGGCTACAATGAATTGTTAGATAGAAAGAGGGAGGGAGTGAGGTAGGGAGAGAGGAGGGAGAGAGAGCGAGAGAGCGACCAGGAACTCCGGCTAATCGGGACAATTTTACGATCCACCAAGATTTCCCGGTCAGAGAGGCTCCATTGTATTTAAAATTAATATAAACAACTATAGGCATGAGTAAGTAGAAAGGAAAGGTGTTAAAAGAAAGAGAGGGGGAGGGGGTGGGGTGTTGGAGTTGAGATGGAGACAGACAGGGAAATGTTACAAGATGTTGTTGCTTGTCTATTGTTATTCATGACGCATTTATTTTTTAAATTCTGGTTTCCATAGAATCGTCTCTTGGCCAGAAGGCAAACACAATCTTCACCTCCGATACCATGAAGATTTTAACAAACTTGCGGAGGAATTTCTTGATGAAGCTGACTGAATGATATGATGTTATTTTTGGGTGACAGGAAAGAAACACATTGTTGTTCAAGCTCATGTTTTATCTATGCAAAATTATGTTTTTCTGTTGATATTTTTGTATTTTTGTTTGTGGCTCAATTTAATTAGTATTGCTGCAAATATATGTATCTGCCAAAGTTACGCTTTTAAATCAAGCTGGCTTCTTTTGGGAATTGTCCACATGAATTATATCACAATGATTCTTCTCTATGATGTGAGATATGTACAGTACAGCCTAGAAACAAGACATTCTTGTTTTCAGTGTATAACCCCCCTCCCCCTCCCCTCCTAAACACATGCATGTTGATGTATAAGTCTCAGAATTAAGGATAAAAGTTGAAATTGAAATGTTTTGTGAGGATCACAATGATTATGAATTAATTTGTATATTTTCAGATTGCATATTTACATTATTATATCAAGTTTTCACCTACTGATTCCCTGATGAGACTCTCTTTTTCTTTTGTTCTTCTTCTTCTTCTCTTTTGCAAGTAGTTAAGACTTTGTATATGTCACACTGTTAACCTTTGGTTTGTGTGTGTAACCATTCACAAACTTTTAACGTGTGGTGATGTATTCTGATGGTCCCTGACTCAAACAGCATTCATCACCCAGTGAACTTGGAAAATTGTGATGTAGCATGGCCACTTACACTTACACAGTTACAATGCCTTGCCTGACACTTTTGCTTCTAGCTGTGCTTTCTCTTTTAAGCTGAAGTTACTTATCATCCCTATTCTGCACCAACTTTTGCAGGTCTCCTCCATGTCATTCTTGGTCGCCCTCTAGATCTTTTTATAAGTTGAAACATTAAATTTTAATTCTTATTTCCAACTCCTTTCATATTTTCAAATTTGAAGGCATCCAAGGGGAATAATTTCACCTTAATTAGTTGAAAAAATCAAATCATGTCTATAAAATATAATATACTTTTTAAAATGCTGAGGACTAACTGGGTAAATAAATGTAAAATAAAATGTTCTTTGTGCACATATTTTAAGCTAAATTTAAATCATATTTCTATACGTAAAGTGAAATTTTTCTACAACAAATTTACACCAAGAAGATTTATTTATTTGTTTTGAAACGTTTAATTGGACACCTTATTACTAGTAATATATAAATCTTTACCAACATTATCTTACAAATAGTATTTAAATACAACTAAAAAAAGAAAGGAAGATTTGTGAAAATTACCAAGATCTATTCAAAGTTTAAATTAAAGTGCAGCTGTCAAACAACGAGGTACTTTCACCCCCCTTCCTACATCTTCTACATATCATGTATATATATGGTTATATTAAGAATAAATCAAACTCTGTAATTGTAATAGTAAATGAAGTCCTTTTAAACAGCTTTTAAACCTTAAAGGAATGGATCAAGGTGGAAATTGTAATGGCGAGTCAAAAACCTTATTTCTGCAATAATTTCGCACATTAAACATGTATTCCACCTGTAGAGTGAAAACAAAAAAAATATTTAATTATTGTTATGATTCCCACCTATAATTTGATGAATCAAATATCACATGTCAAAAGCTTCTTTTGTTTGATTTGCTCATGTAATCAGTTCCCTCCTTTTGATTATAATTTCTTATCTCCCTGTAATCGTAATGTAATCAAGTTTTGATACTATTTTTATTCTCTTTGAAGTCTGAATCCCACGTATATATTTTGTGGCCAAGACTCAGTGGTGTAAGATGCTGACATGTGAAAAACAAAAATTTCCTGCAATAAATAAAAGACAAAAATGTAAAAAAGATGTTCTGTTATTTTTTTCGCTGAGCTGACGATAAGATCCTCATCATCATACTGAATGAGTTGAATAAGGACATGTAATAGTATTAAAAGCCCCCGTAGGAACAAACACAAGACAAATAGAAAAAGAGTAGATGGAGAAAAAAATGTTTGGGCATCAAGAGAATCAAACCCACCCAACACCTCACCATGAACAGAGAATACACTAGTGGTAGTACTGGTAGTACCCCAAACAAGAAGTGTAGTTACCTTGGTTGATAATGCGCTCTTATTTTATGACGAGGCGTTTGGGGTGCCAATGTGGAGGTCGCAGGTTTGATTCTATAATAAAAGGCTAAAGATTTCTTTGTAAGTGTATTGCTTTGTATTTTGTCTTTTCTTTATTCCTTTCATGTCCTTCCCTATTCATCACTTTCAGTTTCAACCTGACCCTTGTTTCGCTGTTTATCTCCATACTGAATGGTGTTCCTTTCATGTCCCCTATTCATCACTTTCAGTTTCAACCTGACCCTTGTTTCGCTGTTTATCTCCATACTGAATGGTGTTCCTTTCATGTCCTTCCCTATTCATCACTTTCAGTTTCAACCTGACCCTTGTTTCGCTGTTTATCTCCATACTGAATGGTGTTCCTTTCATGTCCTTCCCTATTCATCACTTTCAGTTTCAACCTGACCCTGACCCTTGTTTCGCTGTTTATCTCCATACTGAATGGTGTTCCTTTCATGTCCTTCCCTATTTATCAGTTTCCTGACCCTTGTTTACTGTTTATCTCCAATGAATGAGATGCTTTATGAGTCCAAAATGACACTGTAGTGTAGCCTACAGCGTAATAATACATACATAAAACAATTTTCTGTTCTAAAATGTTATACACTTCTTCTTGATTTGAAATTTACTGTCCACTATCTGCTTTGATTTGATTTGATTTACCCACATCCACAGCTAAGGTGAACTCAGGGTTTTTGGTAGGATTTTAAATTTTGCCTGGACTGCCCTGTGAACAACAGCCAAGGGATCTTTAACTTGCACAGAGTGTTGTGATCTTCACACGGGACTTCCTTTTTATCATCCGTCTCCGATGGGACTAGGTGTCGATCCACCTACGTGGACCAGGGGGTAGATTTTGGTCGAAAGAAAAATCAAGAAAATTTTTCAACCGTCGGCAGGGCTCGAACCTTTTGGTTGAGAGGCTGACACCTTGCCTCTGGACAACCAAGTCCCCCACCAGAGCCAAAAAGAGAGAGAGAGAGAAAGAGTTAGAAAGATAGTCAGAGAGGGCCAAAATGAGAGAAAAAGTCAGAGAAAGAACAAAAAAGAGAGAGAGAGATAGAGAGTAAGAAAGAAAATCAGAGAGGGCCAGAAAAGAGAGAGAGAGATAAAGAGAGTCAGAGAGAGAGAGAGTGTGTGTTAGAACGAGAGTAAGAGAGAATTACAAAGAAATTCAGAGAGGTCCAGAAAGAGAAAGAGAGGGTGTTTGAGTAGGAGAGCCAGAAAGTAGGAGAGCCAGAAAGAGAGAATTAGAAAGAGAGTCTGAGAAGAATAGAAAAGAGAGAGAGGGCCAGAAGGAGTTTGTTTAATTGAAATTTATCCTGTCCACCATCATGGTGATCTCAGGCTGAATTAAGAGGAAACAGCAAGATAAAAGATAAGTGAAAGAGTAAAAGGAAAGAAGCGCCTACCAAACGCCCCAAATGCGCCAGCCAAGAGAGAGAGAGAGGTGGTATAGAACAATTTTATTAAGAAATGCGAGGGTTTAAAATGATAACAAGCTTTGCCAAAAGAATTTTTTGTTAAATTTTAAACTGCCCATTTAATGCATGCTGGTCTAATGCTCCTGGTCGGAGAAATCTAATGATGAAGTTAAATATAATGTAATCAATTGGCAAATCTACTCTAATATTGGCATCAAAGTTTAAAAATCATCAAGATGACTGACAACCTTCCGGAAGAACAGTATTTGTGTTAGTCTGTCTGTTTTAGAATACATTCATCTTTGTCACTTCTCAAAGTGCAAAAAAAAACCCATAGACATTGGAAGTAAGAAAAAACTCTCTGTGTCACTGTGTTTTAATCATTTTATAAATGTTTTTTTGCATATAGGAAAAGAGGTAAATATGTCTCAAAACAAGTTGTCTTCTATCTCTTTGAAGCTTTATACTTTAAGAATCCATTCAAATTTGTCCTGGCCATCATGACCAGTCCATAATTTTCTCCTAGCTAATCATTTTATTTTTTTTTTTTGCGCTCACTTGAAATCTGGAAATAAAGATGGAAATAAAGATTTGACAATGTTTTCAATGTAGACAGAATTCCCACATTCAATAGAAATCAAACTGGCCATTGTACTCGTTATATATATATATATATATATAGGCTACTTGAGACAACTAATTCCTGTAAAGATGATATCAATAGCGACAAACGCACTGACCCATAGCAAGGCACTTACCATTCATGGGTGTTGAAATATCACACAAAACACAAAGAAGTCAAGCATAAGATCTTCAATTTTTATTTAACCCTACCACTTCCACTTAACCCTAAAACTTCTGAAACATAATATAATATATAAGGCTGCTGAAATGTGGTCTTTCCTAAAAGCGTATTCCCCATTGTAGTGCATCATGCCAACAAACTCCTTTTCTGTGTTACATTGTTAACACAGTGATCTATCTAGATATTTTGTGTTAAGCAGGTTGCCACGCTAATCATTCCCTTTTCAATCTGCACTAAAATCAATGTCAATTCAACCAACAATAATTAGTAGTTTAGTAATAACAAGCAGTGGCAATTTTACATTAACGGAGAGAAGATATTGTAAGAGAACAAAGATGACTAAAAGTTACGATGCAATGAAGTAATGTGTATGACAAATAACAAATTTAAAAAGCAATTTCTCTTCCCTTTCAAAGAAAAAGAAATAGCTTCTTCCCTGTTTTACAGGCAAATTTTTTAAACAAAATTATTTCAGAGCCTGTCACCATTTCAGTAGTATTAGGCACAACAAGTGGTTGATATGAGATCATTTTCTTGAGAAAACGCTGGTTTGCTGAATGCTTTACCCTCCAGTTATAGTTGATACTCTAGCAGATTGAGTGAGGATAATACCGGGTAACCAGAAAAAGGGTAATCCAAAAAAACATCAAGTAAGGCATAAAGATACAAAGACAAAATTTTCATTAATAAAACTCAAGCCATTCGATGTATTGTGTTAAAATAACGGTGAGATTGAAGTCACAAGATGTGCCCAGTGTGTTTTCCCCCATGGTAAATGATTTCCTGAGACGTTTAATAAAATAATTTTACGGAAAAAGCTCTTTGAAGGGAGTTTAATAGTTTCTTGAGAAAACATTAGTCTATTCTTCACTTCCTTCAGTAATCTAAATGTCTTGTCAGTGTCACTCTCTCTTCTTACCTTGGCTTTAAAACTTGGTTGCAAGGCTTTCAATTTCTCTACCAGGCCAACTTCCTGGGCCACAGGGTCGGTCTCATCTTCCTTAAAAACATCAAAGATGGAGTCCAAAGCTTCCGCGATGACAATCACATTTGGATTGGAGCTGCACACCTGGAGCAGGATGTTGCCAATGATCTGTAGAGTTCAATAAAAAAAAAAAAAGGAAAAGATTTATAGGAGTATGCGATGGCATTTTTTTGCACAGAAATTAGAAATGAAAATTGAGGAGAAAACACATGTGTACATATGTTATTAAGCACAGATAAAGGAATTAACATACCCTAACACACAATTCAATGTAAAGACAAATACAAAAGTAGCGGTATATATGAACACGCCTCTTGGGAGATTGATAAATCGTTTTGGTAGACAGACAGTGGTAGTAAGCAGATGGCAAAAATAACAAAGATAGGCTAGGAACAAGATAAAATCTAATTCCTCCACAATCTGTCAATCATGCAATAAGCGTTGAGTTTAAAGGACAGATCAGCCTTGCAGGGGTTGGAACTTTATGTAACCAATGGCCATCCAACGAATCAATGAAATTCACTGGGTTTGAGCACGCATCTGTGATTTGATCTGATTGAAATACATTAAGGAATAAAAATTAGACATACACAAAACATTAAAACGCTGTCTGGCAGGTACAGTCAAATTCGCTGTTAAAAGCCTATGCTGCTAGACAATGACTTCTGTTAGCTTGGCCCAGGTAGATGAAATTGGCATCTTGCTGTCTGGCAGGGACAGGGAGTTCACTATCAGCACCTATTTATTACATCTGAGAGGCGCGACTTGGTCATCTACACATCTGGTTTAATTGAAATGCCTTCCTATTTGAAATCTATATATAAAAAAAGATCTTAATTTGTCTTGAACCTTTGACAAGTTAAGTGTTTGTTAAAAATCATTAGCCAGTCCAGATGTGTTGACAGAAAACAATGTTTCCTGATATGTTAGTAAGCAGACCGTGGTGTTAGGAGACAAGTTCTTAGATGCTGCTACAAAAATAGACACAGCGAGACAATGGATGCCAATACAAAGGTTGTCAATTAGAGTCTGTCTGGTGTCTGTAGTTTTTTTGGTTTGTTTGTTCTCGTGTTCATCTCGTCTTCATCAAGAGGTTCAAAAATCTATAATTCCTCTGACAAACAATGTCATAAAGGCAAAAAGAACATGGCACAATATCTTAAAATGCGATTAGACATTAAATGCAGTGAAAGCATGAACGATTTCAATTCATTCATTGAAATTTTACAAAAATAAACAAACAGTAACATTGTTATTATATAAACATATACTTTTGGTGACGAAAAATTGTTTAAGGGGAAGTTCTCATTTTGAAAACCCATAGAGCAAGCCAACTAAGACCTTAATTTTTTATTTCTACGTATTTAAATTAGAGGAGTGTGAAATCATGGCAACCAATAAGCGCTAAAATAACATGCATTTTCAAAATGTAAAAATGCATCAATTTAACTAAAAATTCACACTCCTTCATTTACAGTCAGCCTTCAAACTTTTAGTTTTATGGTGTGTTGAAAGTTGCATGTAAAATGTTTACAACTTACAGCAATTTTATTCAACTAAAATATTCATTTTTGGAAAGTATACAAAATAGCATCTAACACATGCACACTTTTCTTCCATGCATCAAAAGCAAGGGTTGTGCCAAATTTCAAGTCAATCGGATAAAAAAATGTGAGCTAAATGACATTTTGAGATATTCGTATTTTTCTCTTATTTTCTGTTATTTGAATATATTTTTCACCCATAAACCTAAGAAAAGAGTAGGATAATACTTTGAAACATCATAAAACCTTGAGAGGCTCTCAACTACTTCTTATTGACATTGTTTCAAGTGCACCAGCACTTTTTTACTCATTTTGAAATGGTGCCTTTTGATAATAGGTGCGTGGAATATGTTCCGTAACTTCCAGCCGATCTAAGGCAATATTCATAATAGATCCTCAAATAAGGTTGTTTTGGATAGCGTTCATTGCGGCAATCAAAATGAGTACCAACTTCCGTACTTACGATAATATTTTTGGCTTTTATTGTAATAGCTGTGTTGAAAGATAGGCCAGTATCGTTTCTAAAAAAATCGTATAAAAATAAAGAATCGATACTGAGCTTCTTTTATGATATCATTATGACGGGAATGAACTGCTCTATCTACTAGTATGATAGACTAGATTTGTCCCATTTTCGGCAAAAATGGCATTCCCAGAACCCGCTCCTCCCCTTAACAGATATTATAATCTCCATTTCAACAGAAAAATCAGTGTTTGTTCATGGAAAATGACAAGTGAAGACCCAGATTGAAAAACGATCAAATTTTATTTGATTTTACCCACATCCACAACTAAGGTGATCTCTGGGGTTTTGGTAGGATGTTTTAATGTTGCCCTGACTGACCTGTGGCCAGCCATTGGATCTTAAACATGCACAGAAAATGTTGATATGAGCTGGGCACATACAAACCTTATCACCCAGTTAAGAGTTTCAAAGAATGAAGAAATACCAACATTCAAGAAATCCCACTTAAACTTGGGCGTTCCTAATTGAAAATGACCTAACTTAAGAGGCCTTTATGTTACACAACTGACGATTTGTACTTAGGGAAGTCTCTCTCCACTGAAACAGGTCGCTTTTCTTCATTATCTCTTTTAAATACATACTTGAAAGACTAGAAAATCGACTTTCTCAGCATCGTGGATATCTCTGACTATGGTCGTTTTTTCCAGCTTGGTCTTCAAGTGTCAAGTGAGCTTTCCCTCAACTGCCCATACAAATAACATCTCAGGGATTAAATGTATATGACGTGACTTACTTTCAGGAGAGGAAAAGTATTAACATCCGTTGACAAGACACAGCCGATAATAGACAAGATTTTAATAACGTTAATCTGAGTCTCTGTATTCTGGCACTGCGCTCCTAGACTGACGAGAAAATCTAAGTCGCTATCCGTCACTTTTCCAATCTGAAACAAACAAAAAAAGAAAATGTATGTATCAACTTATATCCAGATGAAATTTAGCCTCAGAATTATAATTATGACCCCGTTTTACAAATTTGTGTGGGAGGAAAAATTCAATATAATTTCAGCGTCGACCTCTACGATGAATTATTGGCTACATCCGTAATAGTAAGACTACATATCTTCAAAAAATAAACAACCTTAGGGGGGAAAGAAAGACAAAATTCACAAAAAGAAGAAGAAGAGAAACTCTGACAACAAAGTAATGATATGCTTCCAAACTATCCATTCAGTTTCTATACCGATATCACCCACTACACAAAGCGAAAGCAGTTCAACTTCTTTCAGAGGATGCTCAGCATTGGATAATTTGTTTGTTTAATAATTAAACAGAAGAACAATTTTTACAACAAATAAGACTTACATCTTTTGGATATAACTCTGCCATTCGTTGCACTACAGCCCTCATAGCACTGGTTATGGCCCAGCGATAGTCTTCGTTTCCCTTCACTGTGACAAGAAAAATAATTACAAGCAAATAAGGATAAGTAATAAAGTTTTGAAAATGTTTCAAAGTACACTCAAAAACGTATAATCCAAAAACAATTTATCCGAAACTTATGTTAATCTTAAAGATATGCCCAGTCCTGATTTTAAAATGCTCCTCAAAATCCGAAATTTCACACAAGTTGAAACCAAAAGCTACCTCTAGCATAAAATAATTTATGTTTCCCAGACGGCCCATTTTCCCCCAGGTAAACCAAACCTAGAATTAAGTAGAAGGAAAAAAACAAAGCAATTTCACATCTCTACCCCTGGGCGTTCTTGCACATGTACAGCACATGTAATAGCATTATACTAGAAGAGCAATAAGTGTCGGATGTGCCTAAATACTGTAGCTTAGTGCCTGTATGTGTATGTGTGTGAGAGTGTGTGTGTGTGTGTATGTGATGTTAGCGATGGACCACTCACTCATACGATCACTAAATCTCTTCACCGTGCCCTACAGACAAGACAGAGGAGAAAAACTAATTAAAAATGAAGAAAAGAAAAATGCAAAATTCACCATGTTCAGATTTCCCTAAGCTGTAAAGATTAGACCAAAGGGCAGGAATTGCCACAGGAAACTGAGAAAGGGAGCCCTCATCTAAAGCATTGATCATATTACTCAAACACAAAAGAGCTCTTGATTGAAGATCTTCTAATCTGAAAACCAATGATAATACAAAAATCGATTAAAACACAAAAAATCAACAGGCAAGATTCTTTCTAAGAAATACCAAACATACAAACATGGGCTCCAAGTTCAATAGAACACACTTAAAGCATGGTTCCATTTTGTTCAGAGAATATCTACGTTTTCAAAAAGTGATCTTACAACTTTTGATAAATTAACTAACTTAACTTAAAGTAATTAATCCTTTGATATCTTCAAAAGCATTATCACAGATGTACAATGCTTAATTCCAAGTTCAACAGAACACACTAAAGCATGATTCCATTTTGTTCAGAGAATATCAACTTTAAAAAAAAAGATCATACACATTTTCATCAATTACCTTACTGGGGGGGGGGGGGGCACCACCTGGACTGGCGAGTCTGTGACCAAAAGGTTAATTTTCTGTTCTTTGCATATTCCGGTAGAAAGATCATTTATCTACAAGTTTATAGTAGAAAAATGTCCATTCTTTCTTTCTTTCTTTATCAGCTCCCATTCTACCTTCCGGTGTATGGGTTTAGATGCCTGAAATGATCTTTCTCCAGGCTGCCCTGTCCTGACATTTTCTGTTTCCTTCCGTGAAAGTTAAATTTCTTTGCATTCATGCCTCTTTTATATCTTCTTCCCACTTTCTCCGAGGTCTGCCTTTTGGCCTTTTACCTTGAGTTTTAGCACTGTATACTGTTTTAGCTATTCTATTGTCATTCATTCTGTTAACATGCCCAAACCATCTCAGTTGATTCATTTCTATCTTAGTTTTTATGCTATCTCTTATTGTTGTGTTTCTGATTTTGTCTCTTTTAGTTTTCCCTACTACTCTTCTTTGATATTTCATTTCAGTTGCCTGTACTCTACTGTATTCCCTACTGTCTAAGGTCCAGTGGACAGGTAAGCACCTGTAAGGGGACTAGGCGGTCCCGCCCTTCACGAGTCTCCTGCTGCCTTGCAGGCGGGTCTTGGGTGACCAAAGGCTAAGGGAGTTAACCCTGATAGAAAATAACAACCTGCTGTCTTGCGGTCTGGTTTTGAGCAACCAAAGGCTAAGGGGGTTAACCCTGACAGAAATTAACAAGGCCTGGTAGGGGTCTCAAGGTGGCAGCCCCACCATCTACCTAGGGTACAGTAGGCCAATCTCCTGCTTATCCAAAACCAAACTGATTCAAAGAAAGATATATAATGAAAAATGTCCATATGACGTACAATTTCTTTTTGACAACATATTTTGTACGAAAGGGTAGGTAAAAATATTTATGACATAAATTACTCTAACACTGACTGAGAAGATGGCGGTAAAAACCAGTGTATTGGCGGCTAATTACCAAATGTGACAACACCAATGTTGCTTAGTTTCTGCCAACACCGCTCGTCGATTCGGCCCATCGCTGTGTGATGTAAGAGGCGCTATGCGTCAGTGTGTATGTAAACATGCGCACAAGCATAAGAATAGAGGAAAAAAACAAAAACCTGGTGCACATCTAAATCTAGATTTATAATCCTCTTTCATTAGTCACAATGCTAAAGACTGTCGAAAGAGTAAAGGGGCTGCTACAACAAAGGAAATCAATCTGAAGCATGTGTTGTGCGTTATTTTCTTTCGATTTTTTTTATTTGCATTTTTCTCAAAATGTAGTTTTTTCACACTAAAATTCTATCTCCTCCGCCATTTCCCACACAATTTGTATTATAGTTAGCACACAGGTTCCCCTTGCCAATGTTAAAAGAAAAAAGGTCAGGGTATTTTGATATCTTGTAAACTTTTTGAGAAATATATTTTTTTGGTAATAAAACTGCCGATATATATTATGTTAAAAAATTCATTAAAAAAATAATACCCAAAACATTTTTTAAAACCGACGTCGTTCTTTGCATATTGAATGGAAAAGACGATCTGCACAGGTTTTGGGTGATTTTATTCATAACTAAGGGAGGAGATAGATTTTGCAAATTGGGTCAAAATCCAAGATGGCGCCGTTTCTATGGCAACCAAGGATGCCACAAACTTTTCAATGATATAGGACGATTGTATTTTGACAGTTACTCATGTACATACTAAAAGCAAAAACCCAAACTCAAAAGCAAAAAAAAAAAATCAGTTAAAGTAAAGATTCCTTTGATATCTTCAAGAACATTATCACAGGTGTACCATGCTTAATCGGTACATACTTTTCTACTGCCGCTTTTCCACACTTGACAACCTGAAGCTGAGAGATTTGCTGGGTTTCCAAAGGCTTTGCCTTTGCCATGATCTGAAATTTTCAGTGAACTCATAAAAATTAAAATCATTAAGAAAGATGAAACAACAAGGGAACTTAACATGACAGATATCTTGCGAGTCTAATGGTTGTTACCAACAATGTTGTTCTACGTAAAAACAAAATCACTACAAAGCTATTGAAAGATCTCAACACCATATATATATATTGAACACCAAAAAAAAATAATTTAAATTGAAGGACAAACAAATCAAGAAATTAAATAAAGAGATCCTGCTATTCTAACTACTGATGTCGTTATTCAGAGCAGTAATTATCTTAGTTTGTCATGAATAGCCGAGCAGAAACATACCTTTTTTCTAACATTTTAACAATAGCAACAACTGAAAGATTGTCAAAGAAAGTGATGTTCTAAACTAATCCTGTCCAGGAGAAGATTACAGTCACCTGTTCTGCTTCATGCTATAGAAACAGGGATAAGCTCCGGCTCTAAGGGCCTTAACGGCATTCGAGGAACTTTACTTACTTTTATTTATCACACACAGTGATCTCCAGATAAAACTTAAGAGAAAACTGTAGCAAGATGAAAGAAAGTCATGAAAGAGTGAAAGGAAAGAAGTGGGACCTACCAGTAGTACCCGCCAACTGCCCACGCTTGAGAAATACAAGAACGACAAAAGACAATGACAATGCACCAATCGCCCTCCGTAAAAGAAATTATCACGGGGAAATTTTGTTTTCATGAACTTGACCTCCAGCCACCATAAACTGTGATCTCAAGGTAAATTAAGTGAAAGAGGGAAAGGAGCGAAGAAGAAACTACCAGAAGCACACATCAACTGTCCACTGTAGAGGAACAAACCAAAGCACAGAATAACAGTTATACTGATGGGACCCACTGACCTTGGATACGATATTGTGTTTTGTCAAAGCACCGTGGACCTCACTTGGCAAGCACAAAGAACTCTGCAAGCAAAATGCAAATAAAAAAGGAAAAAAAGTCATAACGTACTCTTTGAACGAGTACAAAGGATTTTATCTTTTTTTTTTTTAAAAACTCCATTGATGAATAATGAATAAATGACAACACCCCGACATAAAGAAATGCAATGATATAGAACTTTTAACACTGATATCAACATCACCAATAGAATAGTGATGAAATTTTCCTTTCATCAATAAATCATGATACCTTGATAGATATATATCAACAGAAAAAACTCACAAACGTGGGCCTGAAAGGTCACACCGACCACATACTGACCTCGCTGTCTTCAACCATGTCCACTGTCTGCCCGGCAGCGCCACCTGGTCATCTGACGTGTCTTCCTCTGACCCGTCCATCTCTTCCCATTCGTCTACAATAAGAAAAGACAAAAACAATGAACATAACATTATTCTTGCTTCTTTGAAATTTACCCGTGATCTCAGGTGATTAAGAGGAAACAGCAATATTGAAGACATGTGACATGAGTGAAAGGAAAGGAGTAAGACGTACAAACAGGGCCTGCCAACTGCCAAGGGGCAATACGAAAGGTTTGATTGTAAATCAATTTAGTCTAATTTATTTGGTCCTTTGTAAGAAATTTGTCTTGGTTTGCAACTGCTTCAAGTATTTAATAAAACAGTATACAATAGAATTTAGAAGTATGTAATACATAAGGGTCAAAAGAATATGTACAACATGTAAAAGACATGGTGTTAAAATTATAAACTAAGATACCCACAAACCTGCAGGTAGACCTACACACACATTGTCATGTTCATCAATTTAAGTATTTCGACCATTGATGAATACAAAAATCAACATCATATTTTCAAATTGAATATAGGAAAATACACCAAGCAAACACTTTGTTTCATTGAAATTTATCCCATCCACCATTGCGGTAATCTCAGGGTGAATTATGAGGAAGCAGCAAGATGAAAAATAGATGAAATAAGGAAAGAAGTAGGACCTGCCAGCAGCGTCCGCCAACTGCCCGCCTAAGCAAACACCAATACAAACATGAACACAAGACACAACATATAACATATATGAGCCATTCTCAAAGGGTGTGCTTTGGTTGGAGAGTTTCAGCTTCAAGCAGACTGTAACCCTAAATTTTAACGAAGTACATAGTTACCTCTTTCAGATTTTTTCCATTTCGTGTATGCTCCAAGACCTTATAAAACAGCGGCCGCCCTCCACACAAAAATAGCTGGTTGGTTTACGTCAAGAGGACAAAACAAGGCAGTATAAGAGGAGGACAATATTATCTAATTGAAATTTACCCCTTCCACCATATACGGTATTCTCAGGGTGTATTAAGAGGAAGCAGCAAGATAAAAGATGAGTGAAAGAGGAGAGAGAAAGATGTAGAACCTACCAGTAGCACCCTTCAACCGTGAAAGGGAGGAGGAAGTTAGCGACTCTTTTTCTTTTTTTAAAGTGTGAGAAATGTTTTAGTACGTCAGAGAATATATTCACCAAAGAATCCACAATCATTCATGACAAACATGCCCAGAAGACAGAATAGCAATCTAAGCAAATAAGCTTTTATTTCTGTCCGTAAACACCATCAGAACAACATAAATTAGCAAGCAATTCCAGGCAAGTGCTTTGGGCTGACAGGAGATCATGTACTTCTGGCCAGGCTAGCTCTGAGTCGTACTCGTCATTCTGGTGAAAAACGATACAAATAAATCAGATGTTGGTAAACACTGCTTTTTAGAATGGATTCGCAAAGAGTTGTCCTGAAAAACATAGTAGAAGAAACACATCCCTCTTCCCCACTACTGTAGGGTAGGCCATAAATGAGATAAAGGGTGGTAATACTTAAGTCAGCAGTCACACCAAGTTCAAGAGGCCTGATCAATGCAATTAAAGAAACAACGTAAAGAACATGCATGGACTTATGAAACTCAATGGCCAAGTAATTACGCTGCTGAATTTGGAATCATCAAGTCCTGGGTTCAAATCCTGGTAACGCTAGGTCCGATGCTGTTGCTTGGGAAGACGTATATACATA
The DNA here is from genome assembly GCA_037039925.1 of Doris montereyensis. Classification (NCBI taxonomy): domain Eukaryota; kingdom Metazoa; phylum Mollusca; class Gastropoda; order Nudibranchia; family Dorididae; genus Doris; species Doris montereyensis. The sequence continues at coordinate 156,832 of JAXRKP010000555.1, forward strand.
GCTGCCTACTTTTCAAAATCCAGAAACAAACCCTGGTCTCGTGAAACAATTAACACTTGCCCAACGCCTCTTATATTTCAGAAAACATGATAATTTATCATAAATGAACAAGAAAATGTGCGAGCTCTACAGGAGAAAAGAGTACGTCACAAAAAGAAAATTTTAGTGGTGATACAGCAATTTTTGCTGAAACTTTTGCTGTTTCATTGCAATTTACCCTGTACACCAAAAAAACAAAATAATTGACCCCGTCCACCATAAGTGTTGTTTTTGTTTCACTGAAAATTACCCCCGTCCACCATATGCGTTTTTTTTTGTTTCATGAAAATTACCCCCTGTCCACCTTATGTAGTGACCTCAGAATTAATTCAGAGGAAACATCAAGATCAAAGTTAGCTATGTGAAAGAGAAAAAAAATAGTGAAAAAACTTGGACCTACGAGTGGTGCCCACCAATCACCCGCCTACCATAATGTGGTGATCTCAGGAAAAAATTGAGAGGAAACAGCGAGATGAAAGAAAAGCATGTGAGAAAATGAAAGCAAAGAAGTAGCACCTACCAGTAGACACCCACTTGCAATTTTCACACCCAACATGTAATGTCCGACTTCTCTTAAACCAGTGCTTCTCAATCTGGGATCAAAAGAGCCCCAGGGGTTCAGTGAGTCAGTCTAAGGGGTTCAGTAGAAGTCAACAGACACACATACACACACACTGAGTGTCTCCTTTTCGTTTCCCCCATTGAAGGATTTGATGAATGTACATATAAAACTTACGGGATTCAGCTCCTCCAACTAGTTTAAGAATCACTTCTTGTAAACATAACAATACAATACAAATTCATTGACATTGGAGCAAGACTGAACTGTTTCTTCAAATTTTGCTTTTCTTACCTGTTCTGCTTCTTTCATCTTTTCCATAGAGCTGTGAATCAAAGGCAGGCAATCCATATCTAATACTTCTCCTGTCATCTGCACGATGCCATCAAAATACTGAGACAAGTCGACGTCTGTAAGGTTCAGTAAAGTTCCTGGGAAAAGAGAACACGTGAAAAAAAACATCTGCTTGAGACTGATTTTGTTTCCTTGAAATTTATTTACACCATAAGCAGTGATTTAAGAGGGGGGGGGGGTTGCCTCCTGAAGTGATTTTTTTTTGCCTTTGAGTTAGGGTTTTTAATTTTAGTGTATATATGAGTAACTGTCAAAACATAGTCATCCTATATCATTGAAAAGTTTGTAGCGTCCTTGATTGTCATGGAAACGCCCGCCATCTTAGATTTTGGCCCAATATTCAAATTCTATTTCCTCTCTAAGTTATGAATAAAATCACTCAAAACCTGTGCAGATCTTTTTTTCCATTCATTATCTAAAGAGGGACGTCAGCTTTTAAAAAAGATATTTTGGGTCGTTTTTTATAAATAAAATTTTTTGAAAATAACATTTATCGTTTATATGCAAAAATGGCATTTTTATTACCAAAATTTTTCTCTCTCAAAAAGTTTACAAGATATCCAAAAAAACAGAGTTCATTCTATTAACATTGATGAGAGGAACCTGTGAGCCAAATAATATACAAATTGGTCGTTAATGACAGAGGAGATAGAAATTTAGTGGGAAAAAATACATTTCGAGAAAAATGCGAACAAAGAAATCAAAAGAAAATAACACAAAAAAGATACTTCAGACAGGTTGCCCTTCTTGTAGCAGGGTTCAAATTATGGCAAAGCCAATCATGAGGTTGTATTCCTTGGGAAAGACACTTAACACACATTTTCTCCATTCCACCCAGGTGCAAAATGGGTACCAGCACTAGCTAGGGAATAAAAAAAGCTGTGTCAGACCAGCGTCCAATCCAGGAGGTAATTATTATCATCTGTTCCGCTTCACGCTATAGAAACCGGGATAAACTCCGGCTTTATGGGATGCAATGACATTGAAGGAACTTTACTGTACTATCAGGGCCTGCCAGCAGTCCATAAATGAACTCTGCATTACAATGCACAAACATTGTTCCTTTACAAACTTCCACCAAATTACGCTTGAAATGTAAAAAGCTAATCAATGTTCTCCATTAGTTTGTGTGGGTTCTTCTTGTGTTTGATTTTTTTAGATACACCCACTTAAAGATGGGAGAGTGAAGAATGAGCAAGTTCGGTACACTGCGCATGCATTATCCTAAAGCCCTATTTAGATTACCATTCGTCAACCAGAAAAAAAACGTAGCACTTTCACCAAAATAAATCTGAACCAGTAATGTCTGAAAAAGGCAACAAAGAATGTGTATGCTACAACGGTCAGCAAACTTTAAACTTTTCACCAGTATTTCCTTATTCAAAACAGTATAATATCAGTAAATACATTTACCACATTTACCTGCTATAAGGACTCGATACAAAACGCCCGCAACATGAGGAGGCTTTGACATGACGACGTTGCCACAGCTTGACACAACCTCAGGTTGCTGTAACACTTTTAAAACCACTGGGTTATTTTCACTGGTGACATGCAAACATCGGGCTGTGAAAAGTTGGAAAAAAAGAAAAATCATTGAATGGAATGTGAGTGTTGAAGAATAGAAAGGCACAAACTGTACAACTTATGACTTAGAGATTGTGTAGCAGCTATTCCATGACAAAAAAGGGGACTTAACTCCATATTTCACTTTTACCTAACATAACAACAAAGGCCAAACCTGTAAATAAATGTACAAAAGTTATCACCTATGAAAAACGCTGTCAAAAGTTAAACTCAACTTCTAATTTCAGTGCTGAGGACTAACATATGTTTCAATCCAGCTCCTAGTAGTAACTTTTTTGCTTAACAGATGGGCAGACTGCTTTCAATTTCCCTGCAATCATCATTAGAGTTTACTTTTGAGAAACCTTTGAAATTTTGATTTCTGAAAATGTTTCAACTACTTCATGAATCCTTGATGAACTAAATAAAAGCACACACAAAAAAAACAGTTTCCAAATATTGAAAAAAACTCAACCCAAACACACAAAAAAACAAAACACTCCAAAATCATGAGCATGTCAGAATTGAGAGGAATGAATACAACTGAGACAACAGGGGAAATTTAAAGAAGAATAAAAGTAGCATTGAAAGATACGATATGTTTTATACAATTCATATGTTTCAGTAGATAGAGAGTGAGATAGCTAAATAAATACAAGTATAACGATAGATGGGTGGCATCGTGGTTAGGCTGCCAGCCTTGTGATCATGAGGTTCCTGGTTCGAATCCTAGCAAAACTAGGCCTGACGTTGTGTTCCTTAGGATTTTTCCCACTCGACCGAGGTGTAAATGGGTACAAGCACTAGCTTCGGAGTAAAAACCTGCTTCAGACTAACACCTTGTCCAGGAGGTGACTAATATCCCCCGTTCTGCTTCACGCTATGAAAACGGCATAAGCTCCGTCTTTATGGGCTGTTATTGCCTTGAAGGAACTTCTTTTTTTTTTTATATCGCTAGATGGATGGATGGATAGATGCATATATAGACATCCATATATATATATTTATTATTTTTAAATGCATAAAACATACATTCTCTATTATATATACCTCCATGATGTAACACATGTACTAATAAATAACAAAATGTTTCTTGCAATACAAGAAAAAGAATTTAAGACAGAAAACACCCCTTACCTACAGCACAAGACAAAGGATATCCATAGAGGTCCACCTGTAGCATTGGCAATAATAACGAGATAAGTTCTTCTGCATTAAACCGCTGCAAGGCTGCTGTACTATTTTCACTATGGAAGATATTCAAACATCAAAACGACATGTTAAAGAATGAGAGAACAGAAACAAACGTTTAATGAAAATTGCAGCTCGTAAATATGGCTAGAACTAGAGCTCATTTATTCATTCATAATTTTCAAATTAACTGTGTGATAATACTTTCCTTTCACATTCAGATTGGCCTGTAACTAGGCCTATGCTGATAACAAAAAGAAAGAAATATTTATTCATACAGGTTGTTTCATTGCACCCTAAGCAGCAATTTGAGGGAGCATTTAAAGGAAACATGTGGCGTCGGTGGCCGAGCGGTTAGGCTGCCGGACTGGGGATCATGAGGTCCTAAGTTTGAATCCTGGCAAAGCCAGGTCCGACGTTGTGTTCCTTGGGAAAGGCACTTAACACGCATTTTCCCCACTCTACCCAGGTGCAAATGGGTACAAGCACTAGCTTGGGAGTAAAAAACCTCGTCAGACTAACAAGGAGGTAATTATTGTCACTTGTTCCGCTTCACGCTATAGAAACCGGGATAAACTCCAGCTCTGTAGGCTTTAAGGGCCTTGAAGGAACTTTAATTTACTTTAGAGGAAACAACAAGATAAATATAATTTGAAAAAGTTAAAAGAAAGTAGTAGGACTTGCCAGTAGAACCTTTAAACCACCCATGGTTCACAACAAAAGATATATATATATATATATATATATATATATATATATATATATATATATATATATATATATATATATATATATATATATATATATATATATATATATATATATATATGCAAAATGTTTTCCTTGGAATAAATATGAACAGCACATAGACATGCTGTTTTCCTTCATTTGAACAATATATAATTTTGAGTTTTTTTTTGCATGCAATATATACCTATCACATCATGTTAGGCTCTTCTTGAAATCTAAATTAGATGTGTAAGATGTAGTAATACATTACCAAAAAAAAAAAGTAAAATAAAAAAAGAAATATAAAATGTGAACACAAATTTCCATGGCTATGGGAAATTAACACATTCCTTTCCCCATTTAAAATTAAAGGATGAAAAGAAGAACAGAAATTGAGAACACAGCTTTGTCAATGAAAGTGGATTGCTGACACTTATTGTTTCTTTCCTTACCATAAATTTGATGATAATTCAACAGCCTGGATGAGAATTTCTGTTGTAGTTTGTTTTCCTGCCTCCTTTTCAGGGGTCCAACCATCCCCAAACTAATTCAATGGAAAAAGGACAAAATAACACACAAAAATAAACATAGAAGTATACAAACAAAGAAACAAAAATCTTGTTTAATTAACGATCTTTTAAATGAAGTATTTTTTAAACAGGATATGAACATTGTATAATATAGAAGTTTGCAAGAATATTGGTTCTTAATAACAGGATATGAACTTTGCATAATAATAATAATACATACCAGTCTGTGACATAGAGTTTTAAGAAATGGGCATTGTAGGAATGTATCCAGGACCAAAGATTAGAAAATGTGGTAAGAAAACATCGTTTAAAAGAATGTTGAATGTTCCACTGAACTCATTACAAATTTAGTACCATCAGTTTTCTAAAATACAGAAAAAGAAAAAGCTTTTTTCAAAAAGATGGTAAATGGATGCCTTTTCAGAGCTCACTGCCACTTTCTTTTTTTTTATTATACCTATTTGAACTATTTTAAAAGCAAAACCATGAAAACTATTTAACATTTCACTCCCAACATTTCATATTCCCTTTAAAAAATCAAAACCATAGCTCTCCAGTATTAACTACTGACAGCCTGTTAGTTAAAAACTATAGCTCTCCAGTATTAACTACTGACAGCCTGTTAGTTAAGTAATATGGAAATATCAAAGCGTTACTGATCCAGACTATGGAGACATCAGTAACTCTGACAGCATGACAAATATGTATGCTCTTTCAATTATCAATGTTATGAAGAAAATTCAACACAGAAATGTCCAGTTTTCAATGTTATTCAGAAGATAAACCAGGGCTCTGGACTGTCTGAAATTTAATTACAATAAACATTGCATATATAGTCTTCTTCTTCTTCTGCCGTTTTAGCTTGCTGGGAAGCAGACTGTCAACAAAAAATGTCCAATCACTTCTCTCTTGACCCAACGTCTCCATAGATTTCCATATTTGTAATACTGATCAAATAAATAATTCCAAGATAAAACAAGAGTTTGGATATTATCTCCTTCAGTTGGCTGGTAGGACAAAATGTAGTAAAAGCCCGCTCCAGGTTCTGAGAAGCCCTCAAGTACGCTTTTTCAGGTAAGTCACTTTAATATTTTCATCTCTTTAAAGAATAGCTTAAAAACATGAATAAAAAATATATAAGATAGAGCTGTTAAAGACTCCTTTCGATCAAAGTAAGTTCCACTAAACTACTCTAAATCCTTTATTTTTTGTACAGTACCTTTCTGATGAGGCAGGACAAAGGAGTGAAGACATCCTCTTTCACCATTACATCACACACTTTTTCCTCACCAAAGACACTCATATTTCTAAAAGAAATCCATTTGGAACACACAAAAAAGGCAAAAGAAATATAATTACATAATCACCATAATCTTTTCAAAATTGTTCTTCACCTTCAAGACAATTTCCCATATATATGAGTATGGAAATTTTCATACACATTATCTATAAATTTCTTTGAGTTAATTTTGCTTACTTTCAAACAAAAACTAAAATGTTTAATAATTTGCTTTGCTTTCCTTTCCAAGTAAAACTCTGACCCTTTTGATTAACTGCTCTTGAAAAATGAATTCATTGTCATCTCCAGTGAAATTTCTTGTACACATATAATTCACAAAATTGTTAACAAACATCCTTGAGGGATAATGATATTGTTACATTGATTATAAAAAGATGTATGCATTCAGAATATGACTTGGAAAAATAATAATAATTTGAAATGCACATCTGCAAGAGTACTGTTAGCATTGTAAAACATAAAACAATGTTCAGTTCCTAACCTCAATGCTCCTAGAGAATTCTTTTGAACATCAAAATTTGTATCCAGAAATAGAGGGGATGTAATTCTGACGATATTCTGTCTCAAGAGATGATCAATGGCTTTGGGCTGACAGACAATGCCGGCCATCAGTTGACATCCACACGCTCTCTCCTCTTGACTTGGTGCTTCAAGCTGATGAATAAAAAAATTAATCACTTTTAAAATTTAAATGTCATTTAATGATTGAATTTATTAAAAGGAGAGTACTTCTAGGAAAGGAAGGGACAAAATAGATTTTTAAATAAAATGACAAATTATTACACACAGAATTCTGAAGAAAGAAAAGTTGACAGACAGACAACAGACAAATGAAAGCTTTTGTTTGTATCACTTCTTATTTTCTTGAATAGAAAGAAGCATACGACACAAAGCTCATGACAGGAAATGATGTCTGGTGGTTAAGGATGTGCTGTAGATTTTATATTGGCAGAGATGTGATAAAACAACATTTCTGTCCACTATCAATTTGAGGTAGTCATGAGATGACAGTATCTTACAAAAATAAAAAGAGTAAAATCTTTCACTGTCAATAAACTTCAATAATAAAAGAGTAAATGATGCATAAAGCCATCGACGTAATGTGAATTCTGACTTACATTTCAAAACAATTTTGGGAAACAATAGTGACTAGTTCTAGACAAATGGATGCTTTTTTTTTTTAATGAGAGTGGGTGAAATATGTCTCAGTTCATAAATTTGTATCCATTTACAAGGAGTAATTCTACATCTATTTTTTTAAATTATTCTATTTATATCATATTATTCTGTCATGTCTAGGCACCACTGTAACTTAGATATCTATGTTTTTGATTTATCAAAATTATTTTGCGTTAGCAACATGCAATTTTAAATTGTATCGTTAAGGATAAAATTCAGGTCCCACCTTTTCCAGAATAGTGGCAATGATTCCAGGAACATTCTGTGTGAGATGATCTCCATCCAATGGTACGCTCAGCTCCACATCTTTTTCACTCAATAAGCCAGTAGGACTAGGCCTGAAGGCTCCAAACTTCTTGGATCTACTGCTTTTACCCATATTGTTCCTTGTGACTTTTTCTGCCAGCTTTACAGCAGCAGTGTAATGTATTAAAAGAAAACACTCAATACTACTTTCTAAACCTCTTCAAACTGTACTCTCATGTTGTAAAAACGGTCATGATGCTCTGCATGGATCCATTATATACCCTTCAGGAATCTGTAAAAATAAAGTGGATTTGTAAAGGCATGTCATTTTTCCATTGTTGATATTGGGACACCGTCATTGGCACGGGAAACGCACAGGTCCTATATTTAGGGCCAGATACCCAGGCTTCTTGAATGGAAATTTCCATTTTCTTTAAATTTAAATGGTTTATGACGTAGCTTGACCTTTTGAGTTCATAGATAAACAACAGCCAATGGGATTACGTTTTATTTTAAGCTTGTGGCTTTCCCAGTAGCCTCGCTATCATTCGTCAAAATGACGCTTGCCCATTCAACACACTTCGTGCAAGACTAAGTTTATTGCATGGCTATCGTTGCTATTATTTGGTCCTTAGTTCAAGTTTCTCTTGTTGCAATAACATCTCAATATTAATTCCTTATTCTTTCAACTTATAGAAAATGCATGTTTTATAGGTCTTTTATCATATATATATGTAAACGTGAAATCATTGTTCAAACTAAGTCTGAATTCTAGCTTCACCCTTTGCACACAATAATTTTTTCATGCAAATGGCTGTAAGAAGGTCACTTCCGGTAACACTGCAAGCTCCACTTGGGTTAAAGCTTAGAACCTGATGATTCCAGAATATGACCTTAAGGGATAGCAAAGCACTACAAGGCGAGTAGATTAGCCTTTAAAAGACATGTTTTTTCAGTCAAGGGGAATAACTGTGAAAACTCTAAGTCGCGTGCCAGTGACGCAACGTTACGCGGCACTGCCTGGGTCCATTGATCAATGTTTCCCTGATGTTTGTTTAGTGACACAATGCTTGGGCATCTGGGTTGGAGAATTCCTTGGCTGTTCCCTCTAGTTCTCAATAAAATGTGAAGTCTGTGTTTGTATTCAGCGACACTCAGGTGTGAAGTCCAATGCCAGTGCATTGCCGTTGATGACTCTGATGTGCGCTCCGGATCATGTGGATGGACAAAAACTGATATTTTTCTTTGTCCCATTTTTTAAATTCTGTGATTGTATGCCTTTATACTATCCTCTTGATGTATTATGGTTTATCGTGTGTGCCATTCTGCTAAAACCGATAAACTTCACGGTTTATTAAAACAATGATAGTGCGTGAGGATGCAATTTAAAAAGAGGGAAATACCAACGGTCTCAATTCCTGACAAGTTTGTGCGTTTGCATCCAAATAATATTCACAAAACACACAAATTGAAAGCAAAATTCTGCAATGTCAAAGCATGGACCAAATGGACTTCATCAATTGGACTTGGAGAAAGATTCATTGAAGAGTTTAAGTTATGATTGGGTCATCTTTTGTGAGAACTTTTTGTGAAATCTGCCATAAGTATACGTAGGCCGATCACAGTTTGCCAATAGAGAGAGAGAGAGAATCCTCAGAGAGAGAGAGATGTGGGAGAGAGAGAGAATTTTTCTTTGAAAATTTCTTCCAGGTTTCACAAAAGAGAGAGAGAGAGAGAGAATAAGAGAGAGAGAGAGAGAGAGAGGTCAGGGAGAGGAGAGGGAGAAACGTAACAACAGCAACAAAAATCTAACTGAAAAGAAAACCCTTTTGTAAAGATTCCGACAATGACAATGGGTTATTTTTCTGTGCTGTACCAGAGGTACCTGCGCCGCCCTTAATTCATTCATTCAGCACTCTTCTAAAAAGAAGACTTAAATCTAGATCTACTTGGTCTGGGCTTGACTTTTATCTCTCTAAATTATAGATGATACTACTTAGTCTTTTAAAACATCTTTTATGTAGATCTAGATTAAGCCAAAGATTAGACCGAGAATCATTGACAGAAAACGACTCAGTAAAGGCTAAAATCTCAACCGTCTATTCACCTCCACTTCACTCACCACGGAAACATTGGCAGACGATTCAAAAAATGAATCGTGTTAATACCTTATACTTAAGATAAATGGTGTAAGTTAAATATGGCAGGAAGGAAAGGTTTTGTTTGTTATTGTCATGGGTCGGGATTTATCACAAATAGTAGCAACAGGGTTTCTCCACTTCTATTCCATATTTCCATGTGTTTGTTGTTTCCGGGAGAAAGGTCATGAACAACTTTCATTTTTTCCGAGATGGAAAGATTCTTCTTCCGGGTTACCAACGTATCGATACCAAGAAATAGAACACCTATGATCGAAACTCCTTATATATTGGTACATAATATTATATCCAGTTGTTGATATACAATATTAAAAAATATTCTGTCCTGGCATTTTCTTTTTCCTTCTGTGAATGTTAAATTTCTTTGCTTTAGTGTTTCTTTTATGTGTTCTTCCCATTTTCTTCGAGGTCTGCCTTTCGGTCTTTTACCTTGGGTTTTAACATTGTATACTCTAATGTATACTGATTTAGTTATTCTCTTAGCATTATGTCTGTCTACATGTCCAAACCGCCTGACTTGATTTGTTTCTATTCTAGTTTTTATGTCATTTATTTTGGATTGATCTCTTAGTTTTGTGTTTCTGATTTAGTCTCTTTAGGTTTTTTCTACTACTCTTCTTGGATATTTCATTTTAGCTGCTTGGACACTAGTGCATTCCCTACTTGTCTAAGGTCCAGGTTTCACAGCCAAAGAAGAGAGTGGGACACTTTGTTGTATTTTGGGTTTTATTGACAATTTTTGGTTACCTATAAATGCCATACCTAGATGGTAATATATTGCCATTGCTATTTAGATTTTTGGGATGATTTCTTCTCTTACGTTTTCTTTCTCCGGGCAGTGGGTAGGTGTTGCACCTGTACGGAGACTTGGTAGCCCCGCCCTCCATGAGTCTCCTGCTACCTTGCAGGCGGGTCTTGGCTTACCAAAGGCTAAGAGACCTAACTTTGACAGAAAATCGCAACCTGCTGTCAGTATAGTCCAGTTTTGGTTGACCAGAGGCTAAGGGATTAAACCTGACAGAAAATCCCAAATCAAGGCCTTGTAGGGGGCCTCAATTGGCAACCCACCACCTACCACCTGCATATGACACAGTGGGCTAATCACCTGCTTACCCAAAATCAAAATGATTCAGAGAAACAAAGATGTGATATCTGGATTGACTTTTAGAAGACGACCCTCGAAACAAAGACGGACATTAATTTTGAGTTTGAGATTCGCTGCAGCTATTTGTAAATTATTTGCAATGATATCTTTTTCTTCTTTGGTGGGGTCTTTGCTTGGTCCATAAGCTATTAATAATTTAATTTCTCTTCCTTGTAGATTAGTGTTTACCTCTAATAGCCGCGGGCTTATATATTAACAGCCTTCTAATATTTTGTTCATGTCTTTTTTGCATTAGGAAGCCTACTCCTGCTCTAACTCTATTCTTTACATCTACTCTTGAGAAGATTGAACTATAGTTTGGTCCTACATTTTCTAGTTCTTGTCCTTTTTCTTTGTTTCTGTGATAGCCAACATATTATATACATGTACATTGAACTTTTCATTAAGCTAATTCTACCTCTTTTCCATTACATTGCCCTTGCATTCCATGTTACAAAAACCAAAGTCTGTGTTCGTTTCTAGTGTGGTCGGTCATCTTAAGATCAATCCGGATATCATATATATGTTTGTCTAAATCATTTGGTTTGGGTAAGCTGGTAATTAGCTCATTGTAGCCTAGGTAGGTGGTGGGGGCTACCACATTGAGACCACCTACCGGACCTTTGTGATTTTCTGTGGGGGTTAACTCCTTAACCTTTCGTCAGCCAAAACCTGTTTGCAAGGCAGCAGGAGTCTCATGGAGGGTGGGGTCGTCTAGTCCCCGTACAGGTGCAAGCACCTGCAGATTGCCCCGAAACTTAATTTCCATACCGTGAAATAAGGCCGTCTTTAAGTGAAGCATTGATATCAAGATAGAGCCATCTTATTGAAACGTTTGAATGATGTTCCTGAGAGGCATTATTTCTGCTTTTAGAGGATTCGATGTCATTGATTCTGGTTTTAAAACGTTTATATTATGTGTTAAAATTTCGTGTTCGGTGAAGACATTGTGCAGGGTTTCTACTTTCTTTTGAGCCAACAGAAGTAATCTGATTTTCTTGAATGGACCGTTTATACTGAAACAAAGAAAGAATACACCAACTATTCCAGAGACTTTAAGGCAGGCATAACCAAAGTTTGGCCCGGGGGGGGGGGGGGGGGGGCAAATGTGGTCCCTGTTCAAACTTCAACCGGCCCGCAGCCTCTGTCATAAAATCAATAAAATGCGGCCCATCAGCACTGTTGACCACAGTATAAAATACATGCGTACAAACAAGCTAGTTTACATTTCAACAGAAGATGGCAGCAGATTTGAACAAGCTGAACATGAGCCTTTAGGGGGAAATGCAGTGATAAGTTTAGTGTATTCACAAATCAGAGCAACATTTCCAAGGGCACCTGTCATAAATGCAGCCCAATACCACATATTATTATTATTTCTCATCGCACCAAGAAATAATGACCAATTTTTCTAAGAAGGTATGCAGCACTTTCAGGATTTTCCAGCTATTAAAAGGAGAACACACTTATCCCCTCTCTTTTCTCCGTGGATCATGATAACGTTCTAGACGACTTATAGCTGGAGCACAATGAGCTGCAATGTGCCGTCAAGTGTCACAGTCGACGCCAACAACTCCCTTTTGTTAGCTTTTATCGCCAGCTGGATAAAGGCAGGTTCCAGGGAGATTCGTACATGAGCTAAGAAAATAATGTACTTGTTCGGCACGATATAATTAATTTGCAAGATATGAGAAGGCATTATCGGCTATGAACCACTTAAGGGGGTGGGGAGCGGGTTCTGGAAATGCCATTTTTGCAAAACATGGGACAAATCTAGTCAATCAAAAGTTGAGTCAATCACACTAGTGGATAGAGAAGGTCATTCCCATCACAAATCATAAAAGAAGCTCAGTATCGATTCTTTGAATTTAGACGAATTTTTTAGAAACGATACTGGTCTATCTTTCAACACATCTATAAAAGCCAGACTATTTATCTAAAAGTACGGCAAGTTGGTACTCATTTTGATCGTCACAATGAACGCTATCCAAAACAAGAAGATCATCCGGAAAATACGGAACATAATATTCCGCGCACCTATTATCAAAAGGCACCATCTCAAAATGAGTTAAAAGGTGCTGGTGCACTTGAAACAGTGTCAATAAAAAAAAAGTAGATGAGAGCCTCGCAAGGTTTTATGATGTTTTAAAATATTATTCTATTCTTTTTTTAGGTTTATGGGAGACAAATATATACAAATAACAGAAAATAAGAGAAAAATACGTTTTTCCCAAAATGTCCTTTTTGTTCATTATTTCCTATCTACTTTTTATTTTATTTCTCAACGTATCTTCATGAAATTTGATGTGAATGATGGGAGGGGAAAAACAAAGAAATGATCAGATGCTTTTTTTAAAATATGTATTATAGTTTTTTTCAAAAATTCATAAAAACAAAACTTACTAGTAAAACAAAAATCTGATATGAGCAAATTTAGATATAGTATCAAATAAGGTGTGTTCCAAGTGTAAAAGAAAATTGTTGAAAAATGAAAAAGCCTATCGATATTGAACTTTGTGAAATTTGGGGGCAAAACTCAAGATGATCGCCGTTTCCATGGCAACCGGAAGCGTCAGAAAAAACTCCGACATACTTAAACTCAGTACACTATGCCCGTTACACCTATACATACATTAAACTGATAGGAACAAACGGGAACATTTTCACTCCAGGACCTCCAAAGAACCATGTGAGGACAAGATAAAGTCACTGTCACCTACGTGACATCTTGCGCATCAAAGCGACTGTTTTTGAGCCAGTCGAGACTTCAGTATGATTTCAGTATCATCCTTTACGTTAGTAAAAACAATTAATTTGTTAAAGTCTTCTGAGATGAATTGATTCTAAAATCTCAGTGATTTTATTTTGTTTTTGTTTGATGACCTAATCAAGTGTGTCTTTTCAATTCATGTTCTTTTGACACTTTAAAGAGGGAAATGGGAGAGGAGGGGGGGGTAGCTACACCTGAAAATGGAGGTTTGGGTCAAAATAATCTAAATTCACGTTTATACATTTTCTTAAACACCAAATTTTTATACATCGTTTCACTGAAGGAAATTTCCGGGAAAAAAACAACTTTTCGGATATGTTTGTGGCTTTGAAAGGCATTGGGTGACGACAATATCAAACAATTTTTGGGCCCTTTTTTATGTTAAATTGTTTGTTTTATTTTAGGAGCTTTTAGATATTCCTGCTACACACAATCTTGTGATATAGGTATCAATCATTATATCCTCATTTCCTGTAAAAAAGTTAATTAAAACGAATACATTTATATATCTATGCGAGTCGGTCATGTGTCAGTAAATTAGTTTTTTTCAATTTCTCCAAAAGGTTTGTCACAAAATGGCGTTTTTCTCAAAAAGATCATTTCACTCACTATTTTCGCTAAACATCAGAAAGTTGTCACTATATTTGCATGCCATGTGAACAGGTTCTAAACTGGAAGAGTCCTTACATCGTGTAAATAGTTTTTTTAATGTCTGAAATATGTTTTATTTTATAGTCGAAAATATTTTCAAATTACTTTTTCTTTCTTTCACAAAATAATCAAGATATAAAACATTTACTATTATACGACATTTATCATGATTATATCTGTTGCAAATATAATTTCAATACAATCGCTGGTTGCTGATCCTTAGGGAATAAAAAACAATCATAATAAAATCCAAGATAGCCGCCATGGCAACCACTTTAAACAATTATATATTTGAAAGCGAATTTGTGAACACCACTGGGGTAGTGTTTCACCTGTATAATTATAGCTTTCTGCGATCAAAATTAATGAATTTGCCTTTCATGAGTTCTCTACAAAGAAATGAAAAGTATGGCATTTGCAATAAAAAAAATTTTTAAATAGTCGAGGGGATCAGATGATACAAGAAGCCGTAACAGCGTCTGCCAGTTGGTTCTGTTTGCACAGTCAATAACATGCTCAGAAAGGTCAGCTCTGTCTACTCTTTGGTTTTATCAGACAAACTCTTGCGTCACCTTCACGTCTGCGTCATCCCTCAAACGTGCATTGTAGTATTATAATTTTGGAGAGGTTCATGTGTTTCCCTTCATGGCCAAACCATGTCATTTTTTGTCGTTTGGTTGGTGCCAGGCGAAGTTCTTGAGGGCCTACAAGATCAGTCACCATGCTCCATACATAATTCTTTGTTTTGTTTTCTCTGTACTAGATGTGGAACAGTCTTCGCAGGTATTTAGTTTCGAACGCCTGCATTCGTCTCTCCTCGTCAGCTTTCAACGTCCAGGTCTCACATTCATATACATGTAGCAAGATTGAGATCACCAGCGATCTAAAGAACTTGAGTTTCGATCGGAAGCTGATGGTGCTCTTCCCCACCCTGTTCAATCTGGCCACCACTGATGTGGCAATCAGTATCAAATTTTTTTGCTGTGCAGATAGATGCCATCTTGTAACAAGGTGACTCCCACGTACCGTATTTGAAATTGACCTCATCTTCCATGATGATGTTAGCACTGGTGATGGTCATGCTAATCCCCATGACCTTGGATTTTACTGTGCTGACCCGTCCCATATGCTGATGTTAATGCAGCAAGTCTGTTTGTCAAGTCTTGACGCTAGTTGTTACCCCCCCGACATTACATCGACGTCATCTGCAAAATTAAAAGTTGGCGTGTCACTAATTGATATGGAGGTATGGTGGTTATGGAGGATCTCCTACATTATTCTCTAGGGATAGGTTGAACAGTACTGGGGAAAGATGCAGCCCTGTTTGACGCTGAATGTTGTTTGGAATAAATCTCCTAGCTCGTTGTTTAACTGCTGGAATGGTCGTAAAAGGGCGTTTATGACTTCGATAAGCCCTTCCCCTACTATATTGAAGCTTCTGAGGGTGTGCCAGAGACCCTTGTGCCAAACTCTAGCAAAGGCTTTTATAGAGTCAACAAAGTTGTGAAATATATCCCGTTAATGTTGTATGAGTTTTTCCATGAGGAATTTGCTCTACAGTGCTCCGGCCTGTTCTAAACCCTGTCTGCTCTTCTGCAAGAAATTCCTAAGCATTTGTTTTTAGTCGGTTGAAGTTTACATGAATACACGAAGCATAACCTTACTTGTGTGATTGATGAAGGACTACAATTTTATTGTAAAATATAAACCCACATCAGTATATCATAATGTTATGCATGTATCACTGTTTGCGCGTCGTTGAAGCTATAATACACTCTTCAAATTCAAATTCAAATTCAAATTCTACTTTATTTCATCTCAGAGGAAATTTGGTTTTCAGACGTGCAAAAATGAATAGAAGTATAAGTAGATAAATCGTGTAAATGGACATAATAATTAACGTTTTCATGCACACAATATGTATAAATTATTTTTTTTTAAAAGAAAGTAATAGATAAATATTCCATTTAAAGTTATTACTGATCGTATCACATATTCCGATATAAATAATAATTGTGGTAAAAGAAACATGTTTCGTTTTCAATTATCTCTATAATTTTCATTCACTTAATCTTTATAATTTGTATCATTTAAAAGTCTTATGCCTCTCGGTGAAAATGAATTTAGATGTCTTTCAGTTTTAGTCTTAATAGAGATAAATCCGTCGTGTCTTTTTGATCTTGGTTTCTATATTGGTAGTTTTTTATCAATAATATTTTCTTTAAAGTATTTCTAACAATGATTTCATCGATAAGACCAACATCAGTTGTGAATCTAGCTGCCGTTTTGATTAATCTATCTAATTTCATTTTGTCCTCTTTCTGACTGTTCCCTCCCCAACAAGTGATACAAAAAGATAAAATACTCTCTATATCTGATCTAAAAAAAAGAGTTATTAATACCTCATCTCAGTTTCCTAACAAAATATAAGCGCTTGTTCGCTTTAACTTACTTAAATAATAATCCAAGAAGAGAAAAACTATCTAGATTGATAGTCACATACACGCATCTTACCCCAAATTGGGCCTACGATATGGCCCACACTTACAAACTGGAACAAACTCTTAACAGATATTAAACTATTTCTAACACTGTGTTGTTCTTCCTCAACTCATTCATTCACCTCCAATTTATCTTGCTAAATGCTTTCTTCGTCTTCAGAGACATGCTTTAAATTTTGTAATTGTGTAGCTAAAAGGAGAATTCGAAAAGCATATACTTTAACACAATCAATCTTATTATACTCTTCTATTCATCTAAAAGGCAAGAACATATGTATTCATGGGGGGGGGGAGAGAGGAGCAGGGGGGGGGGCAATCAACACAAGAAACGCTTGAAGTTTCGAGTATAATCCTCCATCAAAAGGAATAACAAACAAAAAATAAACAATTACAGAGAATGTGAATAAGCAATAAAGTATGACATGCCATATTGAGGTTTACATTAATATCTGATGATTAAAAGCATAATAATAAACTGTAGGCCTAATGTGTTTGTTAGCAGGTGTACTTGTGAAGAAGGGATTTAACAAAAGAATGATATAGAACAAGTTAAGTACATGGTAGAAGTGATAGTAGTCGTGACCTATGAGCTGAAACTACAATAAGGCCTCATTCATCTATCCTTTAGAGGCATTGGCTGAGACAATGAAGAGGATAAAGTGAATATGAGAGAGAGAGAGAGAGAGAGAGAGAGAGAGAGAGAGAGAGAGAGAGAGAGAGAGAGAGAGAGAGAGAGAGAGAGAGAGAGAGAGAGACAGAGAGAGAGAGAGAGAGAGAGAGACAGAGACAGACAGACAGACAGAGACAGACAGACAGACAGACAGACAGACAGACAGAGACACAGACACAGACAGACAAACAGACATACAGACAGACAGACAAACAGACAGACAGATAGACAGACAGACAGACGGACGGACAGACAGACAGACAAACAGAGACACAGACATAGATGGAGACAGAGAGATTGATTGGATTGGATTTATCCACATCCACAACCAAGGTGATCGCGGGGGTTTTGGTAGGATTTTTGTTGTTGCCCGGATTGTCCTGTAAACAGCCAATGGATCTTTAACGTGCACCGAGTGTTGTGATCTGCACACGGGATTTCCTTTTTATCGTCCGTCTCCGATGGGACTAGGTGTCGATCCATCTACCCTGGACCACTGGGGGGGGGGGTAGATTTTTCAAGAGAAAAATGTTCAACCTGCCGGGGCTTGAACCCACGATCTTTGGGTTGAGAGACCGATA
>JAXRKP010000555.1:180000-187500 GCA_037039925.1 Doris montereyensis
ACTACCGTCCCCGTAGTCAGTCGTCTGGCACCCGTTTGGACTTCCATGCTTGTTGGCATATTGCATGTAGTCATTTGTCTGCCTCTCTCCCTTGGTTTTTAATCATGTCTGGATAAACTTGATCTGCTCCTGGAGCTTTTCCTAATTTCACTTTTCTTATAGCTGTTGATATATCTACATCTTCAGCTGTCTCCTCTGGATTACTAGGTACTCTTACTAATTGATCTTTACTCCTTGTTTCATACGTTTTGGAGGGATTATGTAATTGGTGAAAATGCGTTCTCCATGTTTCCATGATTTCTCTGTCTTCTTTCATTATTTCTCCTTTGGCATTCTTAATTTGTCGTATTTGGCATGCTTTGGTCTTTCTCATACTCTTCATTGCTCACCGGAACAGCTTTTGATTTCCTTGATAGCTTTCTTGGAGTCTTTGTCCAAACTCTTCCCACTGTTCCTGTTTTGCTTTCCTAACTTCCTCTTTGGCGATAGTTCTTTTATTCACGTACTCTATCCTATCATCTGGTCTCTTTGTTTGCAAGTATTTCTTCCAGGCATCCTTCTTTTCTTTGATCTTAGTATTGACATGCTCATTCCACCATGCTGTTCTTTTTCTATATCCTTTAATTTGTTTCCTACCACATACCTCTTCAGTACAACCGAGGAGTGTTTCTTTATACATCTGCCACTTTTTTTCTTGTGTGCTATCATTCAGATCCATCTGTCTTTCACTGATAAATCTTTTTATCCTAGATTGGTATACCTGTTTTACTATTGGTTCATTTAGATCCTCTATTTTGAGTTGAGTTACTTTCTTTTCTCTTTCCTTTTCTGTTTGTTTTCCTCAGTCAGTAATCTCATTTTGGTAATCACTAAGTGATGATCACTAAATATTCCTGTTCCTCTGTTTACTCTTGCATCCAATGTACTGTAAAAAAGGGAGCTGCTAACTATTATGTAGTCTATGATTGACTTATCACACCTGTCTTCGTTTACTCTTGTATATTTGTGGATATGTTTTTGACAAAAAAGGGTGTTGGCTATTTTCATGTTATTCTTTAGGCAAAAATCTATGAGTCTCTCCATTTGGAGAAGTTGTTGTCTCTCCTTCTTTACCTTTTACTCCTCCTGACGTTTCTACTTTGTTGCCTACTCTAGCGTTTAAATCTCCTAAAAGCATTAGGTCCTGTTCGAATATAAGATTCTCTGCAGCTGTTTGTAAATCATTTTCGAAGACATCTTTTTCTTCTTTAGTTGCGTCTTTGTTTAGTCCATAAGCTATTAATAATTTAATTTCTCGTTCTTTTAGTTAAATATTTACCTCTAATAGCCGTGGGATTATAAATTTCCAACTTTCTAATAGCTCTATCTTTGACATCTACTCCTGAGAAGATTAAAATATGATTCGGTTCTACATTTTCTATTCCCTGTCCTTTTTGTGTTTGTAATGGCCAAAATATCTACTTTGAATTTTTCCATGTCTTTAACTAATTCTAACTCTTTTCCATTTATTGCCTAACGTTCCATGTTCCAAAAATCACAGTTCGTGTTCGTTTCCAAGTTCGTCTTCGAAAGATCAAGCCGGTTGTATGCCTTTTACTTCTCTGAATCATGTTGTTTCGGATAAGCAAGGGATTAGCCGACTGTACCCTAGGTAGATGGTGGGACTGCCACCTTGAGGCCCCTACCAGGCCTTATTATTTTCTGTCAGGGTTAACTCCCTTAGCCTTTAGTCATTCAAGACCAGATTGCAAGTCAGCAGGTTGTTATTTTCTGTCAGGGTTAACTCCCTTAGCCTTCGGTCAAGTAAGAGCCGCCTGCAAGGCAGCAGGAGAATCGTGGAGGGCGGGATCATCTACTTCCCGTACAGATGTTTACTTGTCCACTGCCCGGGCGTTACTTTCCACGTCTCCCCAATGTCTGCGTTCAATCTCAACCGTGCCTAGATTCTAGTATCGTTTTGGAGAGGTGTTATGTCACTGCATGGCCAAACCATGTCAGGTTTCGTGGTCTGACTGTTGCGAGCAGAGGTTCTTGAGGGCATGTGAGGTCACCACCCTGCTCTTTACATAATTGTAAGAACTAGGTCGTACTCAAAAAGTTTGCGACTTTTGTACTTTGGACGGATCGACCAAAAGACTTTTGGACTTTGGACGGACCGACCAAAAGACTTTCGTACTTTGGACAGACAGACCAAAAGACTTTCGTACTTTGGACGGACCGACCAAAAGACTTTCGGACTTTGGACGGACTGACCAAAAGACTTTTCGGACTTTGGACGGACCGACCAAAAGACTTTCGGACTTTGGACGGACCGACCAAAAAGACTTTTGTACTTTGGACGGACCGACCAAAGACTTTCGGACTTTGGACGGACGGACCAAATGACTTTCGTACTTTGGACGGACCGACCAAAAGACTTTCGGACCTTGGACAGACCGACCAAAAGACTTTCGGATCTCGGACGGTCCGATCCCTAACCCTGAAAGTTCGACACCGTCTCTAATAATCAATTGGTTTTCTGTTCTCTGTACGAGATATGGGAGCTTGGTGGCAAAACCTGACATTCGTCTCTCCTCGTCAGCTTTCAGTGTCCATGTCTCACATCCGTATAGCAAGATTGAGACCCCCAATAACCCGAAGAGCTTGAGTTTCGATCGGAAGCTGATGGTGCTCTTCCACACCCTGTTCAAACTGGCCATCGCTTATGTGGCTGCAGCAATTCAGATTCCGGTTTCTGCTGAGCTGATGTCACATTGTGCAGGGTGGTTTCCAAGTACATGTACTTCAAATTGGCCACTTCTTCCAAGGGTTCGCCATTCATGATAGTGTTAGCGATAGTGATCATGTTATTCACCTAACTTTGGATTTTTCTGTGCTCACTTCCATCCCATATGCTGCCTGCTGCTGTTGCAACAAGTCTGTTTACGAGGTCTTGTAATCCATCGTTACTAGCTCCCATTAGACCGATATCATCTGCAAATCGAAGGTTGCAGATTGGCTTTCCACCAATATACATGGAGGTGTGATGGTTATGGAGGACCTCTTGCATGATTCTCTCTAGGAATAGGTTGACCAGGACTGGAGAAAGGCCACATCCCTGTCTGGCGCTGATTTTTGTTTGGAATAATTCTCATAGCTCATTGTTCAAGGAAACTGATTATTATAATGATCGTAGATAGCTTTGATGACTTCCATATGCCCTTCATACATGTTGAAGCCTCTGAGGGTGTGCCAGAGATCTGTGTGGCAAACTCTATCGAAGGCTTTCTTATAGTCAATTAAGTTGTGAAATACGTCCCGTTGATGTTGTGTGTTTTCCATGAGGACCCTGTAGTTGAAAATGTGTTCCACGGTGCTACGGCATGTTCTAAAGTATGCCTGCTCTTCTGCGAGAAATTCATCAGCCTTTAATTTGTTTTTAGTCGGCTGTGGATCACTTGAGACACAACCTTGCTGGGTTGACTGGTCAGGCTAATGGTCCTGTAATTGTGACTGTCTAAGATTTTCTTTTTTTGGGGTAGAGGTATAACTAGACATTGAGTCCATTCTCTGGGCCACTTCTTCTCTTCCCAAATCCCCTGACAGAGGGCTGTAAGGGCCTATGTCACTGCATCACCTCTGCCTTTTCGGTTGTTCTAAGGGAACGTTGTCCACTACAGGTGATTTGCCTGGTGGCTCTTTACCGCTGCTTCCACCTCCTCCTTCAGCACAGTCTATGCCGTCTCTAGTATTCTGGGCCTTTTTGTACTATGGAGATATATGGGTGTAGTTCGTTGTTGTAAAGGCCGTTGCAGTATTCTGTTCACCTCTTCAGGACCTTCTAATTTTCTGTCAAACTCCTTCCATCATGATCTTCAATTACAGCGGCTCTTGTCTGAGTGGTTTTGGTGAGGGCCTGCTTACTATCTTCCGTTCCTAAGCCTGTCTCAATGTCAACTAATTCACCGCTATATCATATCTTTATCGATTTTGTATCCGTCACTTCTTTTATCTATCTGTATGTCAATATATATATATATATATATATATATATATATATATATATATATATATATATATATATATATATATAATTCTGAGCTGGTAGTTCTTTGTTCACCAAAGGCTCTGTTGCCAGACCACTAGAAGTAACCATATTTTGCATGTAGGTTCTACATGATCCCAAGATTGTTTTCATTTGAGAAGTTTTCCTATCAGAACTGACGTTTGATTATTGAAATTTTCATTGTTTTCCAGTATTTGAGAAGGTGAAGATTTTCATTTGCCTAAGTGGCCATTTAAACAGGTTGGATCTGTATTGTTAAAAAGTTGGAATAGTACCATTCACGCAATAGATCTATGATTCACGTCTACCTTCGTAGCATCTATATGACAATAAATACGGATCCAATCTAATGGCCGTATTAAGTATCACTGAGGGTTCAATATACTGTATATTATATATATATATATATATATATAAAAATTTAAATTTAAATTTATAAATATTTTTTGTTTTTATCTATTAAAAAAAAAATAAAGATGATAGGTGCAAAATATGGTTACTCTTAATGGACTGGGCACAGAGTCTTCAACGCACGAAGAGCGACCAACTCAGAATTATAAAGATACAAGCATGTTACACTCTAGATGATAATAAGTATATATGTATGATTGTATGATTAGTAAATTACACAATGAGGCAATGCAGGTGCAGGTGGGCTTGAACGGCCATATTCCAACTGTCGGCTTAGGTGAAGGAAAATGCTACTCTCAAACGAGGAAATAATGAAACTTTCAGTGTTCAACCGTCATTCCTGGTGCAATGCAAATCTCAAAAGAAAGCAGTACTGTGATCATTTAGTAGAAGTTACATGCAAAATAGGGTTACTCTTAGTGGCCTGGTAGCAGAGCCTTCGGTGCACAAATATCGACGAACTCAGAATTGTAATTTACAGATATACTTACTGGTACAATGCATAAGAGAGACTGATCGACAAACATGGAGATAGTTACATTGATACGCGGTGATTGATATATCGTCAGAAAGCAAGGAAATGAGACGGGTGGATAGGTTTAGGTAGATAGGTAATGCATATTGTCCATGGAAACACAAATAATATAATTTTACATGCATGGCTTGTATGGCGTGTGTGTGCGCGCGCGCGCACGCGCGTGTGTGTGTGTATGTTTCTTGGGGATTTATTTTGATATACTGTGCTTTTCTTCTTTCCTTGTAACATTAAGTATATATACTGCCCACAAAAAGTAGGGTATATTATTTCTATTTAACTTACAGTCCTGTCTACGATTTATCGCTCACATTTCATCAGAATTTTTTGCTTCGTTATTGTGAGTGAGCTTTTTTTAACCGGTGTTTCATTTCAATTCTGTATCAATAAATAAATCAAAGTATGAAGATTTCATTATCCATGATTTTTGTCTTTTTTTTGTTTGCACCTTTAGTTTTTGAGATATGATAATATGCGTTACTTTTTGTAGACAGTTATAGATTAATGTGTTCCACAGAGAAATGTTGTTCACAGAGCCTGACGTCCTGGCCAGCCCTTCAATGGACATGGATGCCTCTTTCCACCTCATAGCACAGGTAATAGATATAAAATACACAACACACAGAGGCATTGAGGCAAAATCGGTAAGAGTTACAAGAGTTTATATGATCGCGACAATAATATCTGCTGAAAACCCCCGGCTCACCCCGAGGGAGTTTTCCTCGATGTTATGCTCGGAAAGGTTCTCTACTCTTCTTTCCACACCCGATTCATGTGTGAA
The DNA here is from genome assembly GCA_037039925.1 of Doris montereyensis. NCBI lineage: Eukaryota > Metazoa > Mollusca > Gastropoda > Nudibranchia > Dorididae > Doris > Doris montereyensis. The sequence goes on from JAXRKP010000555.1 coordinate 185,773, forward strand.
TGAGTACACATCTATAGACAGACAGTGCCCTTTTAAGGATGTTAGTATTCAACGACTAACAGGCAGTTGCACGTTATTGTCCAATGACTTGAGAAATGCTTTATATTAAATGACTAGCTGCGGGATAAATCAAGTTAAGTTGGTGAGCTTGCATTTGTGTGTGGATATAAACTTTAAATCCATCGCTATCTTTATGGGTATGACTATTGTAGTCATTGGTCTATTATGTTACGGCTCACTAGGCTAGAAGAGTGCATGATGGAAAAGGAGAAGAAGAAGAAGAAGAAGAGGGGAGAGAGAGAGAGAGAGAGAGAGAGAGAGAGAGAGAGAGAGAGAGAGAGAGAGAGAGAGAGAGAGAGAGAGAGAGAGAGAGAGAGAGAGATGGAGAGAGATGGAGAGAGAGAGAGAAATAGACAGACAGACAGACAGACAGACAGACAGAGAGGGAGAGAGACAGACAGACAGACACAGGGCGAAGAGAGAGAGAGAGAGAGAGAGAGAGATAAGAGAGAGAGAGAGAGAGAGAGAGAGAGAGAGAGAGAGAGAGAGAGAGAGAGAGAGAGAGAGGGAGAGAGGGAGAGAGAGAGAGAGAGAGAGAGAGAGAGAGAGAGAGAGAGAGAGAGAGAGAGAGAGAGAGAGAGAGAAATAAAGACAGACAGACAGACAGACAGAGAGGGAGAGAGACAGACAGAGACACAGGGCGAAGAGAGAGAGAGAGAGAGAGAGAGAGAGAGGGAGAGAGAGAGAGAGAGAGAGAGAGAGAGAGAGAGAGAGAGAGAGAGAGAGAGAGAGAGGGAGAGGAGAGAGAGAGAGAGAGAGAGAGAGAGAGAGAGAGAGAGAGAGAGAGAGAGAGAGAGAGGAGAGAGAGAGAGAGAGAGAGAGAGAGAGAGAGAGAGAGAGAGAGAGAGAGAGAGAGAGAGAGAGAGAGAGAGAGAGAGAGAGAGAGAGAGAGAGAGAGAGAGAGAGAGAGAGAGAGAGAGAGAGAGAGAGAGAGAGAGAGAGAGAGAGAGAGAGAGTATAATTGTAGTTTCGCTTTTTATCTAAATGTCGTTCATATTTTGTCTCATTTTTATAACTCATAAATTTCTCCATTATTTAAGTCTATAACATACTGTGTTGGTGTTGTATTATTCAATTCAGCGAATCATCTTTAAGACTGGCAGACTTCAAACTAGGCTCCAGAAGCAAGGGTTAAAGGTAAGCTTTACACACTTTAGGTCAGTGGAAATGTCTGTGTCATTTTGCTTGTACTCTCATTGTCCAACATAATAATAGCTTGAAACGATTGCGACTTATGACTGAGCGAAATTTTAGAAACAGAGATCAACTCAAGATGACGTAACCTGAGACATTCTAAGACTAAATGAAACAAAACTATTATTAAGTGCATGATAATATTAATGTTAGTAATGTTACCGTACACACTTATCAAAGCACGCTCTTGCACACAATGCCAGTGGTAGTCGTGTATAAGAGAGCTTGTATATAATATTGAGGATACATCAATGACAATCAGACACGCAGTGTGTTGGCAGATTCACACATTATACGCGACATAATATTTTATTCACTGAAATTATTAACACAACTAATACCACATCAATATAAAGAAAATCGTCTCTCAGACGTACCGTAGATGCTGCATCTACACGCATGTCGTGTATATTATAGATTGGAATAAACGCAGGAGCAGCGTGCACATAAGTTTTATCCATTTGGGTAGTATAT
>JAXRKP010000555.1:192500-220000 GCA_037039925.1 Doris montereyensis
AGTAGTAGTAGTAGTAGTAGTAGTAGGAGTAGGAGGAGGAGGAGGAGGAGGGGAGGAGGTAGGGAGTAGTAGTAGTAGGAATAGTAGGAGTAGTAGTAGTAGTAGTAGTAGTAGTAGTAGTAGTAGTAGTAGTAGTAGTAGTAGTAGTAGTAGTAGTAGTAGTAGTAGTAGTAATAGTAGTAGTAGTAGTAGTAGTAGTAGTAGTAGTAGTAGTAGTAGTGTGGTTATTGTTATATTTTTATTATTATTATTATCATTATTATGATTATCGTTATTATTATTATTTGTTTATTATTATTTTTTTTTTTAATGATTATTATTATTATTATTATTACTTTGATTAGTCTAGTACTGTTGTATTTTTACAAATAGTTGAAATAGTGATTTTTTTGTGTATTTTAATACGTGTTGCAGTTATATATTACATGTGTATACGTATCATATTTATATTTTATACTTGATTTTAAATGTAAGGGTAAAGCCATTGTTACCATCATGCCCCATTGCTGAGTGTTATATTCTGGTCACACAGAGATGAGTCTTCAAGTCAATCAGGAAGAAACGTTCGTATCCCTTGAACCTGCGGTTGTCAGATTTCCTCCATTACAGGTAATTCATTCATGCTTGGCTCTTTGTTCTTCCTTTTATTCTTCTTCTAAGACTGACCCTTGTTTGGACTGTCTGAGACTGACCATTGCTTGGACTGTCTGAGACTGACCCTCGTTTGGACCGTCTAAGACTGACCATTGTTTTTGACCATCTAAGACTGACCATTGTTTAGACCATCTAAGACTGACCATTGTTTTGACCATCTAAGACTGGCCATTGTTTGACCGTCTAAGACTGACCATTGTTTTTGACCGTCTAAGACTGATCATTGTTTGGACCATCTAAGACTGACCATTGTTTGGACCATCTAAGACTGACCATTGTTTGGACCATCTGAGACTGACCATTGTTTAGACCATCTAAGACTGACCATTGTTAAGACTGACCATTGCTTTGACTGTCTTAATAAATATTGACCATTGTTTGGACCGTCTATGATTGACCATTGTTTGGACTATCTAAGATTGACCATTGTTTGGACCGTCTAAAATTGATCATTGACTGACCCTTGTTTTGGACTGTCTAAAACTGGAACTGTCTAAGAGTGACCATTGTTTGGACTGTATAAGATTGACCATTGCTTGACCGTCTAAGAATGACAATTTGCTTAGACTGTAATTTGGCGACATTTGCTTCTTCAGAGTTTGAAAACGATTCTGTATGTCATTTTTAATTTTACCAACTTAATTATCTTTAAGCACCCCGACGATATTCTACTAAAGCAATAATTCAAACAAAAATTAGTCATCTTTTTTAGTGTGTCTACATAACATGAGGTGACCTTGTTTAACTATTATTAGGTTCCCTGCATCCTGTCAGGTTGAGGACTTGAATATCAGCAAGAAGGAGATGTTGGAAATCATACGTTCCACCCAGGAGAAGGTCACGCCTTTGAAGTACAACTTGAGAACACTTGGTGTTACGTCATGCCAAGGTTTGAACATTTGAACTGCTTACGCGTGTTCTATTTAAATCTATTTGAATCCTTCGAGTCCTCTAGGGTTAAGTGAAATGTATAAATATGTATGGCCTGTAATGTCGATATTGGCGATCCTGTAACAGTTGCTGTCACTGCTACGCCAATGCTAATTTTATTCTGAGGTAAGTATGAATGCCCAGCCACACTTCCTTTCCCTCTGATCATTGCCTTTTCTACTTTTACTTAGACTGATGAAGTGATCAATAAGCCTGAGGCATTCATAAATAATCAAATAGACAAATGATTATCTAAAAAAAAAACCCAACTATTTTATTATCATTATTATAATTTTTTATTCTCAATTGTTCTTATTATCATTATGGTTATCAATTGTTATTATTATTATTATTATTATTATTATTATTATTATTATTATTATTATTATTATTATTATTATTATTATTATTATTATTATTATTATTATTATTATTATTATTATTATTATTATTATTATTATTATTATTATTATTATTATTATTATTTTTATTATTATCATTATTATTATTATTATTATTATTATTATTATTATTATTATTATTATTATTATTATTGTTATATTATTATTATTATTATTATTATTTATTATTATTATTATTATTATTATTATTATTATTATTATTATTATTATTATTATTATTATTGTTATTGCTGTTATTCTTTATTGTTGTTGTTGTTGTTGTTCTTCTTCTTCTTCTTCTTCTTCTTCTTCTTCTTCTTCTTCTTCTTCTTCTTCTTCTTCTTCTTCTTCTTCTTCTTCTTCTTCTTCTTCTTCTTCTTCTTCTTCTTCTTCTTCTTCTTCTTCTTCTTCTTCTTCTTCTTCTTCTTCTTCTTCTTCTTCTTCTTCTTCTTCTTCTTCTTCTTCTTCTTCTTCTTCTTCTTCTTCTTCTTCTTCTTCTTCTTCTTCTTCTTCTTCTTCTTCTTCTTCTTCTTCTTCTTCTTCTTCTTCTTCTTCTTCTTCTTCTTCTTCTTCTTCTTCTTCTTCTTCTTCTTCTTCTTCTTCTTCTTCTTCTTCTTCTTCTTCTTCTTCTTCTTCTTCTTCTTCTTCTTCTTCTTCTTCTTCTTCTTCTTCTTCTTCTTCTTCTTCTTCTTCTTCTTCTTCTTCTTCTTCTTCTTCTTCTTCTTCTTCTTCTTCTTCTTCTTCTTCTTCTTCTTCTTCTTCTTCTTCTTCTTCTTCTTCTTCTTCTTCTTCTTCTTCTTCTTCTTCTTCTTCTTCTTCTTCTTCTTCTTCTTCTTCTTCTTCTTCTTCTTCTTCTTCTTCTTCTTATTATTATTATTATTATTATTATTATTATTATTATTATTATTATTATTATTATTATTATTATTATTATTATTATTATTATTATTATTATTATTATTATTATTATTATTATTATTATTATTATTATTATTATTATTATTATTATTATTATTATTATTATTATTATTATTATTATTATTATTATTATTATTATTATTATTATTATTATTATTATTATTATTATTATTATTATTATTATTATTATTATTATTATTATTATTATTATTATTATTATTATTATTATTATTATTATTATTATTATTATTATTATTATTATTATTATTATTATTATAAGATGAAGAATTATTATTAAGAAGAATGAAGAAGAAGAAGAAGAAGAAGAAGAAGAAGAAGAAGAAGAAGAAGAAGAAGAAGAAGAAGAAGAAGAAGAAGAAGAAGAAGAAGAAGAAGAAGAAGAAGAAGAAGAAGAAGAAGAAGAAGAAGAAGAAGAAGAAGAAGAAGAAGAAGAAGAAGAAGAAGGAGAAGAGAGGAGGAGGAGGAGGAGGAGGAGGAGGAGGAGAGGAGAAGAAGAAGAAGAAGAAAAACAACAACAACAATAATGTAAAAAAATACAATGATAATACTGTATGTATGTAAATATGTATGTATTATATATATATATATATATATATATATATATATATATATATATATATATATATATATATATATATATATATATATATATATATATATATATATATATGTATGTATGATGTATGTATGTATGTACAAAATATGGATATATAGATGGATGGATGATTGGAGTGATGGATGAGAAGGTGTATAAAACTATTTTACCATGAAGGAAACCGTCAGAAAGACAGCTTTTGATGACGTAAATGTGGATAAAAATGGAAGATATTAACCACGCCAGTACATGATTACCAGAAAGGTTAATTACTCTGATTGAAGACACGTGTGTGTGTATTGACTGACACCTTGCTTTATTGATGTCCATGCCTTGTTCTGACAGCTTGAAGAGAGTCCGCATTGTCTCCCTTTCCCTTGTCATACCTGAAGCCTGTCCTTTCTCATCGTATGCGGCCCTTAAACGTTACTGGAAGAACACGGTAAGTCGACTACGCGAAGAAGAGGTGCATTCTAAATGTATGCTACGCTCCCTTACAGGGTTTTAATTTTGACAACGCTTTTCCATAAGTCCATTGGTACAGGTAGAGTTTAGTTAACACACAATAAAGTCAAAGTGTTTAATCCAGACAATTGTTTCTTGTCTGTGTGGATTTTTGTGTCTATGCGTCTATGTCTGTCCATAACATTGTACTCTGCTTGATTTTCTAGACTACATGTATTAATAAAATTAGTAGGTGATGAGCGGTTGGTGGGCGTTACTGGTTAAGACCTTCTTCCTACCTTTCACTCTTTTTTTTTCAAGTGTCTTTTATATTGTTCTTACCCCAGACTTCATCCTGAGATCACCACATAAGGTGGATGGGGTAAATTTCAATGAATTCAAAGTCAGTTACTGTGGAAAAGTGTTTTTGTATTATAAGATGACGACACAAAGAATTGTCTTTTGATTTGATTTGATTTATGCACAAACACAACTAAGGTGGTCTCGGGAGTTTTAGTAGTCCTTTTAAATTTTGCCCCGACTGCCCTGTCAACACAGCCAAGAGATTTTTTAACGTGCACAGTCTTGTGATTTTCACACGGAACCTTATTTTTATTTATCGTCCGTCTCCGATGAGACTAGGTGTCCACCTACCTGGACCAGGGGGGGGGGGGGGGGGGGGGGGGTTACTCGAATGAACTCGAGAAAAGTTTTCAACCGACGGGGCTTGAACCCTCAGACCTTTTAGTTGAGAGACCGACACCTTGCCTCTAGACCGCCGAGTCCCCTAATAGAATGATGTATCAGGTAAGAGGCTTAACTCGTAACGCCAAACAAGAGCATTTTTTATAGGCACACATGGATTTATACACTGTAGTGTGTGCCCACACACAAGTGGGGAATCCCCCATTTACTTTACACCAATCATTCCATGACAGACCAAGTCATTCAATATTGTTTGTCTTACCTTTCTAGAGACTAAGCAGTCAAGGAGCTATGTAATCACGTCATGACAATTTCTCTCCCTGCCTGCAGTCGGGCATTCATTCACACTTGAAACCATAGGGGAGAGCAGAGCTAAGTACCTTTCTCTGAGGGTACAAGAAGGTCATTATAAAAAAGAAAAAAACAAAACAAAAGAACAATCCCAGAGCCAGACGCATTCGAACCAATGTCACTGTAGTCCGAGCAACCTCACATTTCGCTACAACGCTAAAGCTTTGTCACGAGTTACATGCTTGGGGAAGAGGGGGCGGGGGCGACAGTGGGGTCACAATATACAAGTTGAGCTTACTTCGCTTTTATCTATCAGGGATGTATAATATTATTAATATATGTCTTTTTGTTGTTTGTCTTTTTGTCTTTTTTGTTTGTTTCGCAGTATGGCTACAGGCTGCCAGAATCTGATGAAGAAATTCTCTACTGTCAGATCACGTTCTTTCAAAGCGGATTTGGAAAGCTTTTTCACGTATCCTACTCTATCAAGTAGGAAATATTTTTTAAAAAATTAGCTTTTATGAACTCTTCTGTGTTACGAGCTAGCGGTTATGTAACGTTGGCGAAAAATGTAACAAAGAGTTAATATAATGAAGCGATGATGACAGCGGCTCTGGGCGGAAGGAAGTGTGACAATGACATCTTCAGCAATGGCCCAGACCACTACATTATTTTTTTTAACAATTCTCTTTGTTGTATGCGTCGGTGGCCGAGTGGTCTGACTTCTCGATTTGAGATCATGAGGTCCTGGGTTGGAATTGCATCACAGTCAGTTCCGACGATGTCTCCCTTAGGGAAATACACTAAATATGCATCTTTCCCACTCGACCGGGTGCATATCACAACAACCACTAGATTGGGAGTAAAAAAATGTGACAGACTAGTGTCCCGTCCATGAAGTCTTTATCATCACCTGTTCCGCTTCACGCTATAGAAACCGGGGTAAGCTCCAGATCTATGAGCCGTAATGGCCGTGAAAAATTAAAGTTTAGACATCTATTATTAAATCACCACCACCATCACCACTACTACTATTACTATTACTACTACTACTACTACTACTACTACTACTACTACTACTACTACTACTGCTACTACTACTACTACTACTACTACTACTACTACTACTACTGCTGCTGCTGCTGCTGCTGCTGCTACTGTTACTACTGATACTACTACTATTACTTTTTGTAGGCCTACTGCTGGTGCTGCTACCACTTTTGCTACTAGTTTTGCTAGTATCATTCAGGTAACTTCTCCTACTACCACTACTGCTATTACTATTACTTTTATAGGCCTACTGCTGGTGAAGCTACCACTTTTGCGACTAGTTTTACTAGTATCCTTCATGTAACATCTTCTGCTACTACTACTACTACTACTACTACTACTACTACTACTACTACTACTACTACTACTACTACTACTACTACTACTACTACCACCACTACCACTACCACTACCACTACCACTACGACTACGACTACTACGACTACTACGACTACTACGACTACTACTACTACTACTACTACTACTACTACTACTACTACTACTACTACTACTACTACTACTACTACTACTACTACTACTATTACTATTACTTTTTATAGGCCTACTGCTGGTGCTGCTACCACGTTTGCGACTAGTTTTGCTAGTACCATTCATGTAACTTCTACGCCTGCACATACTGCTGCTGCTGCTTTCATTACTACTGCTGTTGTTTTTACTGCTGCTACTGCTGCTTCTACTGTTATTGCTGCTCATACTGCTGTTGGTGGTGCTTTTACTGCAGCTGCTACTGTTGCTTCTACTGCCACTGCTTCTTCTGCTGCTGCTGCTGTTTCTACCGTTGCCTCTTCTGCTGCTTCTACTGCTGCTTCTGGTTGTGCTTCTACTGCTACTGCTACTGTTGCTTCTACGGCTATTGCTACTGATGCTTCTACTGCTACTGCTACTGTTACTTCTACTGCAGCTTCTACTGCTACTCCTACTACTCCTACTGCTACTCCTACTGCTACTACTGTTTCTACTGCTACTGCCACTGCTGTTTCTATTGCTACTGCTGCTTCTACTGCTACTGCTACTGCTGCTTCTAATGCTGCTTCTACTGCTACTGCTACTGCTGCTTCTACTGCTGCTTCTACTGCTACTGCTACTACTGCTTCTACTGCTATTGCTGCTCCCACTGTTGCTGTTGGTGCTGCTACTGCTGCTTCTGCTGCTGCTGCGTCTACTGTTACTGCTCCTTCTACTGCTACTGCTTCTTCTACTGCTGCTGCTGTTTCTATTGTCGCTTCTACTGCTGCTTCTACTGCTGCTTCTATTGCTGCTTCTACTGCTGCTTTTACTGCTGCTGGTGGTGCTTCTACCCTTACTGCTACTGCTACTACTGCTGCTTCTACAGCTACTGCTGCTTCTACTGCTGGTGGTGGTGCTTCTACTGCTACTGCTGCTTCTAATGGTACTGCTGCTTCTACTGCTACTGCTTCCATAACCACCGCTGCTTCTACTGCTGCTGCTGCTTCCATAACCACTGTGTAACATAGCTACTTGCAGCTCTGAAGAGGATTTCCGTAGTAAGTGAAAACCCATGACGTAATTGATCTTATAGTACACAATCTCCAATGCGTTTGTGATGTGCCCTAGTATCGATTCGTTTATATCTGGAAGGAGAGAGATTTAACTAGTAAGTTTTAGTATCGTATCGAAACGTCTAGCATGGTTTGGAATGTTATGGAAATGTCTGTTTCGGGAATTATCCTAGTCTTAACTCTAAATACTGAAGTTATCTATGATTGGAAAAGCGCGAGAGAAATACATGTTGATTCCACCTTTATACGCCATCATTGTGAATTTGCTTCACCTCATTGATTGATTCGACTGTAAGTAAACTGAATATCCTTGTTATAATTATGAATCTAGTCTTGGTATTACTAGATTGTGTCTATGCCTTCATCAACATCTAGATCTAAATTGCCGTGTCCCATTTACACCTTCATAACACACTGCTGCTGCTTCTACTGCTGCTACTGTTTCTACTGCTGCTGTTGCTTCCATAGCCACTGCTGCTGCTTCTACTGCTGCTGCTGTTTCAATTGCTGCTGCTGCTTCTACTACTACTGCTGGTGATTCTACTACTAATACTGCTTCTGTTGCTACTGCTGCTTCTACTGCTGTTGCTCATGCTACCATAGCAAATGGAAGCAAAAGTGACTATTCCTGTCAATCATAATATCAATGCATTTCCTATCCTTGTTAATGTGAACAGATAAAAGTTGGAGTGGAAAAAAAGAAGAGATCTGATCAACGTGTCAGTTGTTTGATAATGCATTCAATGTATAATTGTGTTAATTCCATACGGCCAAAGCCTTAACCAGTATTCAGTTACCCTAACGTATGCCTCCGAAGCGAGCCAATGCAGATGGCATCTCGAATCAACCCAAGGCCTGTCCTGTCGGCCTTCCTACAAGATTTACATGCCAGACACGGCAAGGCATGTGGTCAGCCATTTAGATTTGAACCCAAACTTAGGCACCTCGGTCTGTCTCTCTACACGGCAAAGCAGGTTTGTTTGTTCGTTTGTTCGTTCCACCACTTCAACCGTAAGCGGTGATTGCCAGATAAAAATAGAATTTTAACTCTTGTGCAGCCCTTGAAACTTTGACGAGAATTTTAAGGTACCGGTACATAAATTGCCTCGTCGCCTCTTTGTTTATTATATCCCCCTTTTCTTTGTACCTTTCAAGTTGTTCATTGTCAGGGAAGTGTGTTGTGGCGCAGTCGGTAGTGGTGTGAGTTTGTAATCATGACGACACTGGTTCATGACCCCGTGATTGCCCCCATAGGTGGTTGTTGTTGGGGTTGTTTCACGGCGTTGTACGCTTGGGAAAGGTACTTCACCCTGCTTTCCTTATTCGACTCAGGAGTTGTGTGAATGGGTATAAATGCCCAGCTATAGGAAGAGAGATATCTTGTCAGAGTGTTCGTATGAAACGCCTAACATGCTGCTGTAATGGATGCTCCTCATGGAGTTGAAAAGGAATTTGAATGAAATGGCCTGCTGGGGTATAAACGATGTGCAGTGTTGGTGACCTTGCACGTGTAGGGGGATAGCGACCATAAATCCAGTTTTATCATTAGTTTTAGATTCAGTCTTATGAGGACTAGCGTGGGTGATCTTCCGTGCCAGTTGAAAAAGTCAATGTAAAAGCATGTGAAGAGTTTCTTCACAAAACGGTTCATAAGTCCCAGCCTTACTTTGAGATATGTTTTTCGCATTTTTAACATTATCCAGTGGCTCATCATAGGTATGTATAAAATTGGACTTGTAACTGTCTAGCTTGAAGAAAATATGTCAGTAGCTGTCGAAAACAACAAAAATCGTTTTTAGAACAGATAACTCCAGCTCTAAGATGCTTTTCGATATGAATGTGCAAAATGTATCTATTGTACATGACTCACTTTGCAAATGATATGTTCATACTCTATGTTACACCTGAGTTCGAGCCTTAAACCTTTGGCTTTTCAAACAAGCACTTGTCCTTCAGATTATCTACGCATCCGCTTCATCAAGATAAGAGCAAGAAGAAGGAGAAGGACAAGAACGATGATAACGATGAGGATAATAATGATAATATTAGAACATGGACATCATTGTCTCATCCACGAAGATATACACATTCTTATAAGCATTGCATGTATTAGTACCAAAGTAGACAATCTTACTTTGCTAGTACATGTACTATTACTGTACATATGTAGTTGTACATTATTGCGAGCCTGCAATCGATTGAACACAAAATATAGTGAAAATGTATAAGATTTTTTTTTAAACAAAGGGACAAAGTATGTGCCTACCATCAAAGAGCTATAGTAAACCACCATTATAATAAACCTGTGTGACCTTTCTTATGTACGTACTCTTTGCTTAGTATCAGCCATAGTAATTGTACTAGGAACAAAATTTATCAGCCGTAAACTACGCCTACTTTGTTCCCGTCCCACAGTGCACTCTGCGCCCCAATTTAACCAACCAGACTACTCAATGGGACCGACTTCCTGTCCGATCAGCTCAGTCTCTCTCAAGGCTTTACCAAAAGCCCACACGAGAACCCACTTCCATGCAGCGACAAATCTGCCATGCCAAAATGACCCACAATGACAAAGTGGTTGTGGATAAACTCGCTGGTCGTCATGTCACGGGCACCGTTTCATCGATCGATCGTCATACTCAGAATAATGAAAATATCTCAAGATCTAATGAAAATCGCACACAGAAAAGCTATGAACATTCTGCATCGTCGCCTGGGCCAAGCAGAGAAAACACGGCACCTTGTTCAAGAAATGTCTCAAATGTATACGATGGGAGGATGAACGCGTTTGGGGCTAATAAAAATGGTTCTCTCAAATCTTCAATGGAAGACTGTTACCAGTATAGTAGCTATAACCAGACTACCAAAGACACGAAACCGAAAAACGAAGATAATACGCAGGCCATCCACAACTCTTCCCGCAAACAGAATTCTAACCCTGTTAACACAGATACCACTGAACGTGCACTTCACGCCGTAACAGATCGAGCTCCAAACAACAAATTCGTCCCAATATTTCGAGCCAAGTCGAAATCAAGGTCAAATCCTAAAATGACCTCTAGCCAAATCGACGTCCGTTCTAGCCAACATCGGGTGTCTGAGGTGAAAGAAGCATTGTCACAGCCATTTAATTTTACTGGGAAGAGAACAAGTCAGAAAATGATAACCAGCACTAACCACTCTGATGTCAGAACAGTTAAAGCCAACACGAAACATGTAATGCCAAGGAACGAATTAGACTCCTGGGATCTTCCCAATAGAGATTCAAAGACAGCCGCCAATGACCCACGCACGCCAAACAGCTTCCTTAAAGCCAGAAATCCGGATACTGGAACACAGCGGACACCCACGATCAAACCGCTCAGGTCGACGACACCCAAGAAGGGAGTACCTACGGGTGTACACGCTTTCTCTCAAGGCATTCGTATGAAGGTGACTTCTAAGACGAGTCCTCTCCACATACGACGTGCTCCCGAGACACCGACACCCAATCTTGGAACACCAAAAGTCTCTACTCCTGGATCAGGGAAACCTAATTCAGACATAGATCTATTCAAGTCGGTTCCTATAGATCAAGCCAAGTCTGTCCCTATGTTCAGGAGTCAACCAAAGTCTACGCATTACTCAACTGCAAGTCATTTACCCAGCAAGATAGCGAAGCCACACTGGATACAGCCAATCAGTCCTTTTCAACCGTCCATCCCCTCCCCCCACACTCTCTCAAGCAAGGAGATGTACGGACCAAGATGGGCACACCGAAAGGAAGTAAACGAATAGCCACAGATCAGGTACGGATCATTCAATATTGTAATGAATATTAATGCATTAAAGACATTGTAGCTAGACCCTAGTGTCGTGAGTTTGTAATCACGACGACATTGGTTCAAACGTCACGGCTGGGACAGGTGGGGTTGGGTTTTTTCACAACGTTGTGCTCTTAGGAAAAGTACTTTACTCTACTCTTCTCGCTTGACTCAGGTGTGAGTGCGTACCCATCTATAGGTAGAGGAAGATGTTGTCAGAGCGTTAGTACCAAGCAGTCATACAGACAAAAAGACAGACAGAGAGTATCGTGTGGCTCTTACAGATAAGAGGGCACTCGGTAACCCTGGGGCAAGGTGTCGACCTCTCATCCAAAAGGTTCGATCCCCGCCAACGGCTGAATCTGTTTCTTGATTTTTTCGAGCGAACTCTACCCCACCTGACCCAGGTAGGTGGATCGAAGCCTAGTCCCATCGGAGATAGACGATAAAAAGGAGGTCCCGTTTACAGATCATAACACTGTGCACGTTAAAGATCCCTTGGCGTTTACTGGGCAGTCCAGGCAAACTTAAAAATCCTAACAAAAACCCCGAGATCACTTAAGTTGTGGATGTGGGTAAATCAAATTTAAAAAACTTACAGATAATGGTTCCCACATTAAAGCAATGATTTTGAGTGATGGTGGTGATGATGATGATGAGGGTGGGGGTGGAGGATTATAATCATGATGAATATGATGATGATGATAAATATGAATATGACGGTAATGACGACAATTTAAACGATGTAGAATGACGATGAGACTAACGAAAGAGGTCGCGTTATAGGGATTGAGAGATTGAGATAGTCGCTGTGCTTTCGTAAGGATAACTGTGACAAAGATGACGATGATGATAAATATGACGGTAATGGCGACAATTTAACGATGTACTGTAGTACGACGATGAGATTAACGATATATGTCGCGTTATAGGGATTGAGAGATTGAGATAGGTAATCACTGTACTTTCGTAAGGATGACTGTGATAACGATGACGATGATAAATTTGAGGGTAATGACGACAATGTAAACGATGTAGTATGACGATGAGACTAACGATAGAGGTCAGTTGGCTTTAATCGTTCTAATATCAGAGCGGTTTGAGTGATTGAGATAGTCACTGTGCTTTCGTAAGGATAACTGTGACAAAGATGACGATGATGATAAATATGACGGTAATGGCGACAATTTAACGATGTACTGTAGTACGACGATGAGATTAACGATAGAGGTCGCGTTATAGGGATTGAGAGATTGAGATAGGTAATCACTGTACTTTCGTAAGGATGACTGTGATAAAGATGACGATGATAAATTTGAGGGTAATGACGACAATTTAACGATGTACTGTAGTATGACGATGAGATTAACGATAGAGGTCAGTTGGCTTTAATCGTTCTAATATCAGAGCGGTTTGAGGGATTGAGATAGTCACTGTGCTTTCGTAAGGATGACTGTGGTAAAGATGATGATGATGATGATGATGATGATGATGAAGATGATGATGATGAGGATGACAGTGATTATGATAATGGTGGTGATGCTATCTAAACTGATTTCTTTTATGGTGAATATTATGATAGCAACAGACTTACTAATGATATTTCCAAATGTTTCCCTTATATTGACATTTTTTCTTGTCATCTTAAATTAATGATACATTATATTTCCATTTTATTTTTGATATCAATGGTATTTCCATTTTATTCTTGATATTAAGGATATTACCATGTTCTTCTTGATATCAATGATCTTTCCATTTTCTTCTTGGTATCAAAGATATTTCCATTTTCTTTTTGATATTAAAGATATTTTCATTTTGTTCTTAGTATTAAAGATGTTTCCATGTTCTTCTTGGTATTAAAGATATTTCCATTTTGTTCTTGGTATTAAAGATATTTTCATTTTCTTCTTGATATCAAAGTTTTTTAAATTTTCATTTTGATATCGATATCATGATATTTCCATTTTCTTTGTGGTATCAATGATATTTCCATTTCCTTTGTGGTATCAATGATATTTCCATTTTCTTTGTGGTATCAATGATATTTCCATTTCCTTTGTGGTATCAATGATATTTCCATTTTCTTTGTGGTAACAATGATATTTCCATTTTCCTCTTGATATCAATATCAACGATATTTCCATTTTCTTCTTGATATCAATATCAATGATATTTCAATTTTCTTCAACTCCAAAGTCACAGGGTGATGGCACCACACCTAAGAGGATCCGATCCAAACCTTCTGTCCAGGAGGTTGACGTGAAGGTTTTAGCTACAGCAGGCCAAGTTTGTGTCGCTTTTTGTGTTCATGTTTGTGGTTTTCCTTAGGATATCCCCCCCCCCTCTCTCTCTCTCTCTCTCTCTCTCTCTCTCTCTCTCTCTCTCTCTCTCTCTCTCTCTCTCTCTCTCTCTCTCTCTCTCTCTCTCTCTCTCTCTCTCTCTCTCTCTCTCTCTCTCTCTCTCTCTCTCTCTCTCTCTCTCTCTCTCTCTCTCTCTCTCTCTCTCTCTCTCTCTCTCTCAGGCTGTCTGTCTGTCTCTCTCTCTCTCTCTCTCTCTCTCTCTCTCTCTCTCTCTCTCTCTCTCTCTCTCTCTCTCTCTCTCTCTCTCTCTCTCTCTCTCTCTCTCTCTCTCTCTCTCTCTCTCTTTCTCTCTCTCTGTCTGTCTGTCTGTCTGTCTTTCTCTCTCTCTCTCTCTCTCTCTCTCTCTCTCTCTCTCTCTCTCTCTCTCTCTCTCTCTCTCTCTCTCTCTCTCTCTCTCTCTCTCTCTCTCTCTCTCTCTCTCTCTCTCTCTCTCTCTCTCTCTCTCTCTCTCTCTCTCTCTCTCTCTATATATATATATATATATATATATATATATATATATATATATATGTATACATATATATATATATATGTATATATGTCTATATATATGTCCTCTCCTCCTCCTCCTCTCTCTCTCTCTCTCTCTCTCTCTCTCTCTCTCTCTCTCTCTCTCTCTCTCTCTCTCTCTCTCTCTCTCTCTCTCTCTCTCTCTCTCTCTCTCTCTCTCTCTCTCTCTCTCTCTCTCACACACACACACACACACACACACTCTCTCTCTTTCTCTCTCTCTATCTCTACGTGTGTGTGTCTGTCTGTCTGTCTGTCTGTCTGTCTGTCTGTCTCTCTCTCTCTCTCTCTCTCTCTCTCTCTCTCTCTCTCTCTCTCTCTCTCTCTCTCTCTCTCTCTCTCTCTCTCTCTTTCTCTCTCTCTCTTTCTCTCTGTGTCTCTCAGGCTGGCTGGCTGTCTGTCTCCCCCTCTCTCTCTCTCTCTCTCTCTCTCTCTCTCTCTCTCTCTCTCTCTCTCTCTCTCTCTCTCTCTCTCTCTCTCTCTCTCTCTCTCTCTCTCTCTCTCTCTCTCTCTCTCTCTCTCTCTCTCTCTCTCCCATAAGATGTATTTCTCGCTCTCTAATGGGATAAAAAAAAAAATAATGACAGTACATGTACTAGTCAACTGCATGAAAAAATAAGAAAAGTTTCCAATTCATCAGCACCAAGAAGAGCAAAACAAAACTTTCATTCTTATTATATGTAAACCAATAAGGTAATGGGGGAAAAATCCCACCAACAACAACAGACTCCAACTTAACAACAAGAACAACAACGAAACTCAACTACCCTAATTTTATTATTAGATTATGCTTTTGTGTTGTTGGGTTGGTTTTTTCTGGACTGAAATGATTTTCTTCCACTAAATCTTTGTATTTTCTCCCCACTCTTACTAATCCCATTAAAAGCGCACCTTTTTATGTCACGTTAACAGCTGGACAAGGTCAACACTGTAACGCTATCTACATGGCTCAAGGCGAATGGTCAGCGATGTACAACTAAGGACAAGAAGATGGACCTTATGGACAAAGTGAGGTCTTACCTGGGTCTTACAACGAGAAGCGAGTCTGTCGTCCCGATAAAGGCATAGCTTCTAGCTTCTATTTTTTCTATCGTGGTGAGTTTGTCCTCAGATTGAAACCTCTTTGTTGGTTGTTTTTTTTTTGCAATTATTTTTTGTGTTCAAACGCGTGTTTGTCACAAGTTGTATTGTATTGTATTGATGTCCAAATTAAAATTTGAAAAAACGTTACACTGTGTTTTCTCTGGTATAGAAATAGTTTGTTATTTAGTTTTCTTTGTTCCTTGCTCCTGTATGTGTTGTTGTTTTTTCCCCGTTTGTTTTCTTATTGTTGGAGTTTGTTTGGGTTTTTATTTTTGTTTTTACTTTTTGTTTGTTTTGGATTTTTGTTGTTGCTCTAATGGATTTTGTGGGGGTTTTCTTGACAGAAGGTGGGGATGAAATATAATAATGGTCATTTTGGGGTTGCCTCTGCGGTCTGTTGCGCTTCCATTCATCATAGCTTTTCTTGTTTTATTTTTTTTCTCCTTGTTTTATTGAATTCATTATTTCAAAACAAAACACCACTACAAAAATGAAAACAAAAACAAGAAAACATTAAAAGAATATAAAGATAAAATAAAATAAAGCAAAAAGACCCGGGACAAAACATCCGAATAACAACCATTCCCCCATCCCCCAACCCAAAAGGATATTGTCATGGTATTATTATTATTATTGAAGTACAATGTGTGTAGCTGGCACAGCGAGACAGAGAGAGAGAGAGAGAGAGAGAGAGAGAGAGAGAGAGAGAGAGAGAGAGAGAGAGAGAGAGAGAGAGAGAGAGGGGAGAGGGGAGAGAAGAGAGACAGACAGAGAGAATAAGAGACACACTTAGACAAAAAGGCAAACATGGCTAAAGAGAGAGAGAGGGAGGAGGCAGAAACTGTGACAGAGAGACACTTGAGACAGGCATAGTTACAGAAAGAGAGAGACACAGAGAGAGACAGAGAGAGAGAGAGAGAGAGAGAGAGAGAGAGAGAGAGAGAGAGAGAGAGAGAGAGAGAGAGAGAGAGAGAGAGAGAGAGAGAGAGAGAGAGAGAGAGAGAGAGAGAGAGAGAGAGAGAGAGAGAGTAAGAGATGAGTAGAGAAAGAGGGAGGGCATGGCAGACACAAACAGAAAGACGGACACATGACATGGTGTATAGCTGCTAAAGAACTGATGTTTGGAGATAGCAACTTCTCTGGTATTGTCTTGTGACGACCAATGTGGTGAACTTCCGGCGCTACTTCAATGTTTCACTCTTCATGAGTCCTACTCCTAATAATTTGGGGCCATACATTCCATTGACGTATCTCGCTGCAAAGCTTTACACTTCTTCAATTCTGGATACGCCCTTTTTGGTGAAGGGATCACATACAGGAGAGCAGTATTTCAGTTGAGTCACACTAAGGTCTTACAAGCCGTTTCTCTGATATTTCTTGGCATGCCTTTTGTATATTAGATGAATCCAAGCTTTTAGTATGCCTTCTTTACTATGTGGTCGATCTGTGCCGACTGTTTCAGTTATCACTGAGAAGAACACCATGATATGTTTTACCCTTTAACTATTTCTAATTCACGGTTATGAATGGAGTAACTGTGAGTCACTGGTGATCTTAATGACGAAAACTGAAGAGCGGCACATTTGGGCACTAAAATTCATCTGCCATTTTGTCTCCCATTCATTAGCAAGACGATGCCCATTTGGAGATATAATTGTCCCCCGTGCTGTGCTGTGTACTTCTCTGTATCGTAGACAGTCATCAGCAAATAGCCTCACTGTTGGTAACAAGTTGTTGGGAAGATCGTTTACACTGGTCCAACATGGCTGACAACCTTTGGCACTGAGCTCCGGCTATCACTCTGATTTTTGCACTGGATTTTCACCACTATTTTAATATGAAATTTAATGTAGCATCTCTAAACGTTATATCATTGAACGGTAACATAAGAAAAGAACAGCTAGCTGTTGACCTTGAAAACTATCAAATAGATGTCTTGTGCCTTCAAAAGACGAAGAAACAAAAGATGGCGTCGACAACATCAAAGGTAATCGCCTCTTGTGCTTCCCAAAATCCCATCCGATTGGAGTTTCTATGGATGTGGTTTGTTTTCAGCAAAAAGGGGAGAGATAATGTGTACAAAAGGCGAAGGGTTTTAGATCGAATATGCGTTGCGCAAATTAACGCCAATTTGAAATTCAACACAGCAGGTTCCTTTAAGTTCCTTCAAGGCCCTTAATGACCATAGAGCCGAAGTTTATCCTGTTTTGTATAGCGTGATACGGAACAGGCGACAATAATCTCCTCCTGGCCAGGACGCTAGTCTGACGCAGACTTTTACTCCCAAGCTAGTGCTTGTACTGTTGTACCCATTTGCAGCTTGTGTCTTTCTCAAGGAACACAACGTCAGACATGGCGTTGCTAGGATTCAAACTCAGGACCTCATGATCCTTAGTCCGGCAGCCTAAACAGTCGGCCACCGATGCCACTAACGCAGCAGGTAAACCCTCTTTAATTTCAATTATCAATGTATATGGACCAACAACTCAAAGAGCTGAAAAACAACCAGGCGAACTTGAAGACTTTTACAAAGATCTTAACAAAACATTGAATGAACTAAAGAAAAAACAATACTCCTTAACTTATACTATAGCCAGGAATTTCAACGCAAAGTAGGGGGAACACACGCTGGAGGCTCACACATTCAAAAGGTAGAAGTAGAAGAAATAACAACGGAATAAAAATTGATAGAAATGTGTGCAGAGAGACAATTGTTTATTATAAATGATGTTTTTAAAGACGCATCTAGACATCACAGCATGGAGCATACAGACAAGGGACAGACAGATCGACAGAACACCGAACAACACAAGCTGTGGTACAGAAAAGAAAAGGCAATACGGACACCGCAAATTAATGTGTCAAAGGTCAACAACCAACAAGCGTGTCAAGCAGAGTACCGAAATCAACTAGACGAACGATGTTACTGAAAAAAGTACATCAAAATAATACTGATGAGAAATGCTTACCCAACGAAACATGGACATGTCTGCAAACGGTAATTAAAGAATCGACTGAAACAGTACGGGACTGACAATTAGTGAATCAAAGACCAGCTCTTTCGTCAGACGCAGTGATCCATGAACTATCAACAAAACAAAAAGAGCTTAGAATTTCAATTCAGACCTGTAAAAACGATGAAGAAAGGAAGAAGCTCAAATGTCAAAGAAACAAAACATTGCATGATAACAAAGTGAAAGAATCCCTGAAAAGAAGAAACAAATAACAAGATAACAAAAGCTGATGAAATAGACAAAGCCTAAACGGACACCGCTATGTTCAAAGCAGTAAAATCTTTAAACAGAGCAAAATTTGAAAATCCAAAAGTAGAAAATGACACCGGAGAACTAAGAGTTAACTCAAGTGATGTACTTAACATTGTAATTGTATCCAATTATTTCAAAAGCAAATTTCAAGATGATTCAGTAAACGCCTTAACGCCTTTCCAAGGAAAACCGAAAGCGTTCAGGAAACCAATAAAATTAGAAGAAGTGAAATTAAGCTTTGAAAATTCAAACAATAACGGGGCTCCAGGTGAGGATGGAATACACGCAGACTATCTTAAGTATGGTACCCGCCCCCTTCATGAAAAAATAGCCGATATATTCAATGAAACATTTAGAACACCCGAAAGTTTAGACATAAATACAGGATCGCTTCTAGCAATACCAAAACTTGGAAAACCAAAATGCCCAGCAAAAAAAAAACATGAAGCCCATAACCTTGCTTAACGCGTTGAGGAAAGCATGGTCTATCATAACGCTCCACAGAATTGGGCATCACATAGAAAAGTATCTTCCCAAAAGTCAAAGCGGTTTTATACCCGAAAAAACACTGCGGACGTGGTCTGGACACATAGATGGTTGGCAGCAAAAACCAACGCCGAAGACATAAACATAAAAAAATAACATAAAAATAATACGTCAGCAGCATTTGATACCATCGATAGACATATTATAATGTTAGATATATTCTAAAAACCATCATCGGCGAAGACGAACTGAGAATAACACCATTCGTACTCAGTAACATCAGAATAAGGACAGCGATCAAGGGGCCACAGAACAAATGCCTTTTGACAGCAATGTGGGAATACCACAAGGTGACATTTACTATTTATGATATATCTAGAGAACACAATGAGAGAGGTGCGGAAAATCATACCACCACCTAGTCTACATCTGGCCTAGGAAGTGCACTACCAAGAGAAATAGCGTATGCTGATGATATTGACTTTGTTGGTCTACAACACATGAACCTTGACACAATTCAAAAGTCTTGAGAAAAGTATAGACTCGATTGACTACGGCGGTTTTGTATAAATGTTTGGCTCGGAAACCATGTTGATACGGTGATAAGATGTTATTGTTACCAACGTGTTTCACAATGGCGGAAACTACAGTATGTTCGAATATTTTGGATATCACGCATGATAGAGAAATATGCCGGTAATTACTGTCCGTAGTTTTGTCTCCTTTCTTGAAAATGGGTACGATGAGAGCGTACTTCCATTCATCTGGTACGACTCCAATACGTATTGATTGGTTGAAAATCGTGGTTAGATAGTATGGGCCTGTGGCATCTGCTATCCCTTTTGATACCTTTTTTAATATCCCATCGGATATAACTGCTATTTGGGTGTCAAGATTGAAAATCAGTCTCTTGACCCCTTCATTTTCGACAATTATGTCAAACATATTTGGTGCAGAAGGCAAATCTAAGTTAGGCATGTAGTCCAACTTTCCTTCGGTAAATACAGATTGAAATTTCGCTGCCAGTATATCGGCTTTATTTTGACTAGATGATTGTAAATTTCCAGTTTTGTATATTAGCTGTTGAATGCATGTTGGATCTACATGCAAAAACAAAGCAACAACAACAACAACTACAACAACAACAACAACAACAAAACCAAAAGAAACCACACAAGCGCGGGGGGGGGGGCCAGATCGACAAGGGCTTTTTTTGTAATCGAGACAATATAAAAAGTATCATCGGCTGCACAGTTTTTTGTGTGTTTAGCGTAGGCTATTCAAAGAATAAAGGTATTAGCGTTAACATAAGAGAGCATAGCAGAGGATTAACTTCTACCGGGTTGTTGTTTTTTTGTCGTAGGCTATACAAGTTGTGACAACGGAAAAGTAGTTTTGTATTTTGATTCATGTACAATACAATGTCCTATTTGTGTCTGTTTTGTGATTTGCAGTAAAGTGAATGTGAAGAACTTGCGGTTCAAGGATTAAAACTAAAAGATCTGAGATATGCAGACGACACAACACTATTGGCAACAACACCCAGAGGTTTAGAATGTATGAAAAAGCACAGTGGAAAGAAAGGACTGCAGATAAACGTAAAAAAAAGCCAAAATCATAGATATAGACAAATGCTATGAAGAAGTATACAAATTGACGGAGAAGAAATATAATATATGTCATCTGACCTTTAAATTCCCCATAAATATTAATACAATCATTGAGTTTTGACAATAATCAATTAGGACAAAGCACATTCATTCATCATACAAATACTAAAAATTTTAGAGCTCCATCAATAGCATTTTTAAAGGAATTAATACTTTTGTATTTTTAAAGAGCTCCATACAGTTTCCATATTCCAGTATATGTCTAATTACAGTTTTAAAAAGTGTAAGAAACCTGTTTAATTCCATATATGAAAAACTTTATAAACAATTCCAATAATTCTATTTGCCTTATTAATACATAGAAAGAGTAAACAACTTCGAGCACATTGGAGCGAGAGTAGAAGCCAATGTCAAATCAACACCAGAAATAATGTGGATATTGGCAATGATAACAGTAAAGCCGAATAAGATGAACGATATATGGAAAGGGTACTGAAATGAAACGAAAATTAGAGTTTTGAAAACCACAATATTTCCAGTGCGATGTATGGCTGCAAAGCATGGAAATAAATAAAGAAGATAATAAAGGAATAACAGCTTTTGATATGAAATGTTACAGGAACATAACGATAATATTATGGAAAGACAAAATAACGAATGAAAAAATACTGAAAAGAATCAACATGAAAGCCCCGGCACTCCTTTGCATATTAAGAAACAGAAGTTAAGAATATTTTGAACACCTGAAACGTCACTTTAGAAGTTTTATAACTTTAGTAAAACACATTTTAGGAAAACAAAATTGAAAAGAGGAAGAAGAAGACCCGTTAGAAATCTAGAAGGTGGGAATACAAAGAATACTGTCTCCAAACAACAACAAAAACGGAGGCAGGTTGAGTGGTGGTGGATTGTGAGCTTTTCCGGAGTAGAGTTCAGTGGCCGTATCTTAACACAGTTCAGAATAACGCATGCCTGAGACGTGGTACCTCAGATTGAGTCGTTAGCATGGTCCGTGGGCAGCAATTCAATGTCGTAAAATTAGAGGTACTCAAGAGAAAACTCAGTCATAAAAACGCAATTACAAAATTACAATTACAATTGCTGCCTTCCGGTGCTTTTTGTCAAGTCGATTTGAAAATGTGTTGAAGCTTTCAAAATGAAAACATGAACAAATAAACGCCTAGATGCCTACTTCCAGTATAAAACGAAGTTATTAAACTTCTCCAACTTATTATGGAAAAGAAGGAGATACTCGCCAGCCGAGTAGATCTATCTTCCGACACCATAAATTCGGTTAAGAATTTGGCATTTCTTTGGATGGCGTCGAAGGGTCGACACCATGACGGACGCCGAACAGTTAGAAAAAATGGATGGTGAGTACTGAGTAGATCTATATCTAGATTTAGCATTTCTGTTTCATTTTCTTAGGTTAATCCAAGATGTATCTTGGAAAACTGAAAGTTTTGAAATTAGTTTTTGAAGAAATAAAGACTTGCATATACATCTTTTGAGTTTTAGTCTTGAAAAAGTCTTGCTCATTCAGGGAGAAGTTATGTGTCAGGTTAAGGGAGCAGGGTAAGGGATGGTTGATAGGTGATTAACAATAAAACATGTATGTTCACCCCTATTGCTTTGCTTCCCGGCGATCTACGATTGCTTTGGATGAGGGGATTGTAGTTGGGGGGGGGGGGGGGGTGGGTCGTTCAGGGAGAGCTTCGTTTACTTGCATTATCCATAACAGTTTTGATAATAGTTACTTTAAATAAACTGTACATGTGATAGGCATCCATGAATATCAAAGGAAAGAACAAACAACTTTCCTATTGTGGGATTTTTTTATCTTTTAACATTTCAGCCATTGGTCTTCTTTTTTCTTTGTAATTTATATTGAACTGTTGCTCGTGAAGAATGTCTTTTGAGCCAATCAGCTTGGACTATAACACCCCCACATGTCCTTCTGATCTACTATATATAATCTGGTTATTGACTTGCTCACTCTTCTTGTGTGCATCTGGTGGTGAGATACATGTTTGAGAATTATCTACGGGAGACGGCACGGTATTGTTAAGTCGACCGTAAGAAATTGTTCAGTTTGATAGACATTGGGACAATTAATTATTAATAATCGTACAAGTCACCTGCCTTCCTCTTTATCATTGGACAACCGAATTTGTGGGAATGTAAAATGAGAGGCTTGTTAAAAAATGTGAACGTGTGACACCGGTTATAGAAGTCCTTCCGTTACTTTAGACTGCAGACGTGATAGGGATCCATGAATATCAAAGGGAAAGAACACAAAACTTTCCTTTTGTTGGATGTTTTAAACAAATTTTCAGCCATAGGTTACAAAATCGTCTAGTGAATAGGTTACAAGGCACTTCATTCCTACAGAGGACTTCTCTATATATGACTTTCCTACGTTTTTTCTTCTTTCATTGACTTACTGATTCTATATATGCATTCATATTTTTTGTTGAATATATGAAAGTCGCAAATCAGCATCGAATGTACAAGTGTATATGTACTTATATATATATATATATATATATATATATATATATACATTTTGTAACTTAAAAGTTCAATCTGCCTGACTGTAATGTTACTTGTGTTTCAGGATCTCAAATCAGAGGTCATGACGTACCAGAGGGAAAAGACAGGTGGCGCACCACAAGTTCTGCTACCTTAATGGCATCAAGGATGGCATGTTGCTCGAACTGCTTAATTTTTTGTCAATTGTACAATCTTAACATTCTCGGATACAAAGTACAGTAGTTGCTGGAGAAACGCACTGGATGCTGAGATAAGCGTGCGTTTATGCATTCAGTGTTTATGCAAAATCACTGGGAGATAACTCTATAAAGGTATTAGATGTCATGGATTATTATTGATTATGCCTCTTGGTTATCACGTACATTAGCGGGACAGGTATACGTTGGTGTGTAAGAGTAATACTGATTGCTTGCTCATTTTTGTTTTTTGTTTCTTGGGTTTTTTTTGTTATCTTTGTTTTATATATGCCATCTCGGAAAGCAGATCAGTTGTCATACAAATTTTTGAAAGATGATGCTTTGGTTCTTCTCAGCTTTGTAAAAGAAGTGACAACGCAAAGGTAGATTTAGATCTATGAATAATTATCATTCTCAAAACAAACCTAACTACGTACACTCGACCTCGAGAGCAAATCACTAATAGTCTGAACGGTGAATGCTTTTCAGGTCGATGGTTGGTCATGACCGGTATATTTGTTGGTTTCGGCGTCCACCCTGTCACCCCCACACTGTCTTGTTGACAGAACAAACAGTAACGCAGGGTGAATAAAACTCCAAATGTAAACATTAAAAGGTAGAATCTGTAAACTCAGTACATAAAATCCATTATATATAAAGATACAAATTTCTTTAAAAAGACTGTTCAAAACTCAATTTGTATTACATTCGATGTAGAATAATGTAAGTAAAACAGTTGTGTAGAAATCTTTAAGAACAGATGCTTCGAGTCACTAGTAAAACACACAAACACAGTAACAAAACAGCTGCCTGCCGGGTGCAGCACATTGATTTTGATTTGAATTCTTAAATTATTTGTCAGCCAATGAAGAGATTTTGAGACCGTTGTTACCTGTTACCTTGCTTTTGTTTTAGCTATTATTCTTCCTGCTCTATTTTGGAGTTTCTGTAATTGTTGGTTGGTGCACTTAGGGAAGCCGTACAAAAAGTGAGTTGCACTAGTCAAGACTATAGTCGCGGCTAGACGGAATGATCCCTCCGCCGGTGTGGACGTTCTTGCGGTCAGCTCTGATTTATGAATAACCTTAAGGACTACAAGAATGTGATAATGTAATAATAGTGCAAAATCTATATAGCGCCCCTATACATGATCATGCTCAGTTGCATTTTACAAAGGTCAAGTGATCTAGGTCATCACCAATACCATACACAAACAATGAAATGATACATTGCCACTAGATCTACTGTTGGTGTATTGCTATCATTTTCCTTTTCTCCACTGGATTTTTCTTATCTAGTTGTGAAGGGAAAGTAACAAAGAAGCTGCCTCGAAACATGCATGCTGTTCTTTAATGAAATGGTCTGAACCATTGTTTGTGCTCTAAATTAATATAATTTTCTCTTACTTAATCTACAATTGAAGCTATTGGTTGTACTCCTCTTTGCACACACATATTCGTCTGAAAAGTCATTAACAGTATTATTTATTTTTCATGGATTTTTTTGTCACCAGATACTCAACCATCGGTATCTGTGCTCTGCCTATCATATTCACCTATTGGAGTGGATGACATTGAGTCATCATCGGCACCATCATTTGGTCCAACCAGTTGAACACCAAAGCCATCCTGTCTGAGGCAGACGTGCAACCCCAAGAACAGTAGGTTGTATGACTCAGACGAAGCTATGCTATGGAAGCAGTACCTCCAATCCAAAATTGATCTTAACACCCTGAAGACGAGAGCCATAGAAGAGCGACATCCGACTAACGCATTTGATGATGAGTAAAGTATAGTAGGCCTATTGATATTTTCGTAATGCATGTATCACTAACCCGCCATGTTTAAAGTTTGCAAATCCATCCAGTAAGGAGTGAAGGTTTTTTGACTGTCTTGTATCATTTGTGGTTGGCTGTCGCTAACTGCCAGTATGCAGATTCTGTAAATTATAGGCTAATGGAAATAAATATACAGCAAGCTCATCTATTCTACCTTTAGTTCTAGATTCTAGATCTAGACTATGATTTATCTCTTGTAGAGCGCTAGATCTAGTAGAGCTGATCCATTAAGACTAGTTCCTAACATAGATCTAGTAATGGCACTTTCAGCATTAATTGCATTTTGCTACTCAATACTGCCTCTGTTCAATAATCAGAATCTACGTTCTCTTTTGAGTTTTCTGCTTTTCTTTTAATTTGTTGTCATGGACTATCGTGACACAGACGGAGATATAAAAGTCATAAAATAGAATAAAATATAGCTCTACATTTATACTCAATTACTTAGAATCTGTTTCTGATAGATAATATCTTTTAGCTTTAAAATTAACCACTTCGACATTTTTTATTTATTGCATTTCGCTATCGGGTCAAACAGGACATCAGTTCTAAAGGAGTGTCAAATCCTTTCCTAATGCCACCCATCCACATGGGAAGATAAGAAAAATGTAATCATGGCATCTGGTTGCTGGGGGAGGGGGTGTTGAATCTAGGAGTCTCATCAGGGAATCTACACTGTATTTTTAAAAACAATTATTTCTACTTTTTTATGATCTCACAATTAAAATGTGTCAATTTGTTATATAATACCGTCAATAAGGTTGAAGGCAGATTTTGCTACGTTTCTATGGATTTAGGCTTAATTACTGAATTTTTACATGAATTGTAGATTCGAAATCTAGACCAATACTCTGGTATCTCATTTATTTTTCACAAGGGACTGAAACTCAATTAGAAGTAGATCTCTAAATATAACACATACACAAATCATCTCTATCTTTTGATATATATGAATATAAATAAACATAACATTAGCTAGCTCTAGATCTATTCATTAGACAGAAATTTCATTTCATCCCTTGCTTCAATTGGACTTGCTTTCGGTTTAGTGCTTCAGGGTTCGTACTCATCTTGGAAAACTGGAAAAGTCTTGGAATTTGGTTTGACAAAATTATGACTTGGACTTGGAAAAGTCTTGGAATTTTAAAAAATTCCCTTCATGTCTTGGAAAAGTCTTGGAATTTTTATGAAATTTCTCGACCATATTTTTTCCATCTCGGAACGATGACGAGATTTCTCATAGGCACAACGGATGTGGCCATTTAGTGATGCTGTTTCTGTTTTTATATATGTTTATTCTGAAACTGTTGCCTGAACGACTGGGCTTTGTTTGTCAGACGTCTTACCTCACCCTCCCTTTCTCTCTATCTCTCTCCCTCCCTCTCTCTCCCTCCCTCCCTCTCCCTCCCCCTCCCTCCCCCTCTCCTCCCTCCCTCCCCTCTCTCCCTCTCTCCCTCCCTCTCTCTCCCTCCCTCTCTCCCTCCCTCTCTCTCCCCTCCCTCTCTCTCCCTCCCCTCTCTCCCTCCCTCTCTCTCTCCCCTCCCTCTCTCTCCCTCTCCCTCTCTCCCTCCCTCTCTCCCTCCCTCTCTCTCCTCCCTCTCTCTCCTCCCTCTCTCTCCTTCTCTCCTCTCTCTCCTCTCTCTCTCTCCTCCCTCCCTCTCTCTCTCCCTCCCCTCCCCGCTCTCTCTCTCTTTCCCTCTCGCCTCTCCTCCGCTCTCTCTCCCCTCTCTCTCTCCCCCTCTCCTCTCTCCCTCTCCTCTCTCCGCTCTCTCTCTCTCCCCCCCCGCTCTCTCTCTCCCCCCTCTCTCTCCCTCTCCTCTTCCTCCGCTCTCTCTCTCCCTCTAAAAATCTCTCTCTCTCTCCCTCTCCTCCCTCTCTCTCTCCTGCTCCCTCTCCCTCTCTCTCCCTCCCCTCTCTCTCTCTCTCCCTCTCCCTCTCCCTCTCTCTCCCTCTCCCCTCTCCTCCTCCTCTCGCCTCTCTCTCCCCTCTCCCTCCCGCTCTCTCCCTCCCCCTCCCCTCTCTCCCTCCCCTCCCTCCTCTCTCTTCTCTCCTCTCTCTCCTCTCCTCCCGCTCTCTCTCTCCTCTCCCCCTCCCTCCCGCCTCTCCCTCGCTCTCTCTCCCTCCCTCATCTCTCCCTCTCCTCCCCCTCTCTCCCTCTCTCTCTCCCTCTCCTCCGCTCCTCTCTCTCTCCCTCTCCCTCCCGCTCTCTCTCTCCCGCTCTCTCTCTCTCTCTCTCTGTTTTTATATATGTTTATAATGAAAC
>JAXRKP010000555.1:225000-249164 GCA_037039925.1 Doris montereyensis
GATATAGGCATATGTTTTGTACCTGCAAGCCAGAGGTGGAGAAAATTCAACTATGTTTATTGTGAGGCTCAGAACATTCCTTGAAAGATGGGTGAGGTTAGCGGAGATTGACGAAAGCTACGACCTAAGATCTTTTGTTCTGAACAATTTATGGATACCTGCCCTAACGATCTGGCGACACATCTGTGAGAAGAAACTATCCTCGCTGGAAGGTGTGGCAGAAGGCAGATGCAGTGGTAATGAGACTCGCGGAGGAATTGTCGAATGATTGTGTTAAAGGCGGGATTATGGACGGGATGCTGCAGCTGAGTGTGCCTGTGGGAACAAATTGTGGAATTTGCAGACCTGTTGAGGATACAAGGCTGCGGTGTTGTGGGGTTTTATAGGAGACGCAGGAGGTTGCTGTCTTGAGAGACAATGGGCAGAAACAGCAGATGCTTTCTTGACAGCAAGTAACCGACAGTTGAGTGATAGTACAAGGCAAAATGTCAACACCAATGGACGGAATGCAAAAGAAGTAATACAGAGACAAATGCAATTACTACAGCATGTGTCAAGTGTGGGAGGCCTGGAAACAGATCGATGGAATGTAGAGCTGGAGGAATCAAGGACCAGGACGTCAAATTTTTAAGTGGGAAACGAGGCTACATGGTGAAAAGTTGTGTAGGAGCTAGTGGAGTCTCAAGTGTTGTGAGCGTGGAAAACAAGTAATCAAAGTGAGAACACCTTACCTGAAGGGAAATTTGCAGCATTATCCCTGATGCAATTTGCGATTTAGTTGTCAGAACCGTGGATGGTGGGTGCAGTAGCGACGAGAGCCCAGGCAGGACGGAAGGAAGAGAAAGCTAGTTTGCAGGCACCTAAAAGGTGGAGAGGCACGTAGGCGTTGATCGGGGGGGAACTGATTTGACTCCAAGAGGCGCTAGTGAAGCTGGCAGAGGCTATAGTGCCAAAAGCGAAGGAAGAAGACTGTTGATCCTGGGGTTTCCACAGGTATTTGTTCTCCAATGCCAAATCATGAAATGAGGTAGTTGAAGTGTAATGATTGTCGACATAGAGACTATGTCTAGCATCCAGAAGCGGTTCAATTAGCTCCCTGGACAGACCATATGTCATATAGCCCTCGTTGGACTGTTTCCTTCTTGCTGATGTTTTATATCTCAAAGACTGAACAGTATCCATATAGTCATAGATTTCCAACACTTTTTTTATTCCATATTTATCCGGCTTGAGAGGGTTGAAGATAGGAAATTGAGCTCTAAGCCATCATTGCTCCCTTAGGTGTCCAGGAAGGGTCAAAGCTTGAAGTAGCCACATAAAAAAAATAAGTTAATAAGCCTGAAAGAACTTTCATTTTTTAAAAGTTATGGCCATTTAAATTTGGATAGACATTTGTTTCTTTTTACTTCTGAACCTGATTTTTTGGGCTGTGTTTGCTGTTTTTCCTGTTCACATTAAGTTTTGTTAGCTTGAGCGAGGACCCATTGGAGGGCACGTTTGGTGCCAGCAGCCATGGTAATTCCAGCTCCAATAGCTTATATTAAAGTTGTTGCAGTAAAAAAGCTCGTAGTTGGATCTCAGGCACTGGCGGGTGGTTCGGTTGCCGCCTGTTCCCCTGCCAGCTCTCTCCCGGCGGTGCTCTTCACTGAGCGTCGTCTTCAAATTGTGCATTATTTCCCCCAAATTGTCCTCTTTGGCAAGCAATCACCTACTTTCTCTGTTCATGGGGTTGGCAGCTCTGGACTTCTTGAGAATTTGAATGATGTGACATGAAAAGAAAACAGACAAAGGTTTGAGGGTACAGTAGGAGAAAGCTACTAATTATATAATGTAGCTGTCAGGTGAGAGTTTCAATTTAGCAACAAAGCATTTTAGAAGCAATGATACGTCTCTTTACTTTTAATACATCTGCATTCTGTTCGATTGCATGAAAATGATCCGACTTTCCTCACTAAATCGCCGCCAAATTTTGGAGGTGTACTGCAAGTAAAGAAATGATAAGGAGAAACAAAACATTATTACTATTATATAATACACTTCATATGAACATGCATACCCATATGAATGAAATCTCAAAGAAAATTTGATAGCATCTATTAATCTTTCAATTGTTATTGGCTAAAATAAAAAGCTTTTTGTGAGTATTATCATTCAGTACCTTTGTGTAAATAGTGTGGAGTTCTGGTTTCTCTGTACTGGTGTAGATTTGATCCTCTTTTTGCGTGGTGTGCCTCTTCCCTTATGACCTTAATATTTATTGTGAAATGCTCTAAGACTGGCCGATTAGGTGGCATTTGCGATAGGTGGCCAAACCATTTCGTGTTCTTTACAGTGAACAGGGTTATTTCCAAAATGGGAAGAAACAAATCCCAAGTTCTGCCCTTCTAGGGATCACATTTGAAAGCTGTATCCACATAGTCCGAAAAGCTTCAGTGGTCCTTCCAGACCTTTGGTGAATGAGTAAGGTAAGCCAACCCTGCTCAACTGGCATTACAGTTACAGATTTGCGTCTTCATCATGATTGTAGTCTCTAAGAGTGATTTCAATACGACGTCTATTAGATACATATAGATTTAGACAGATTGATATCAAAAGAGATATATATATAGACCTACATACACAGACATATTTGAATATGAGTAAAAAAATTTAAATCGAGTGCACCCTAAACTGTCGTGAGGAACAGTACCAACCCTTCTAGGCAGGGAATGTACTGAATCATGAATTGATAAATGTTCTTTTAAACTTCCCAGAGACAACAGCGCACTGTAAATGATTTCAGTATGTCATCTAGGTAAATAGATTAATAGACACATATATTATTAGTAGGGAGATAAATACACACATGCATACATACTTGCATGCAAACATACATACATAGAGAGAAAACATAAATAGGTAGCGGAAAGAAGAAAGACAAGAGGGACAGATACGGGAGATAGTTCTTGGTATGCATGATAGTTACCTACTTCTTTTCCTGTCTTTCTCTTTTTTTTCCCAATTTTAGTCCTTTGTTGGCATTAGGTGTCAAGGGAAGATGCAAATAGGCCATGTAAGCAGCTCTTTGGATTTGTATATTGATTTTCTTTAGTCTTTCTTTACGTCCTTCAATCTGTCTTTTGCGTGGTGTGCCTCTGCCGTTATGACCTGAGTGTTTATTATGAAATGGTCTAAGACTGGCCGATTAGGTGGCATTTGTGATAGGTGGCCAAACCATTACGTGTTCTCTACGGTGAACAGGGTTATTTCCAAAATAGGAAGAAACAAATCCCAAGTTCTGCCCTTCTAGGGATCACATTTGAAAGCTGTATCCACATAGTCCGAAAAACTTCAGTGGTCCTTCCAGACCTTTGGTGAATTGGGTAAGGTAGGTCAGCCGTGCTCAAATGGCACTACAGTTACAGATTTGCGTCTTCATCATGATTGTAGTCTCTAAGAGTGATTTCAATACGACGTCTATTAGATATATATAGATTTAGACAGATTGATATCAAAAGAGATAGACCTACATACATAGACATATTTGAATGAGTAAAATTTTGAAATCGAGTGGACCCTAAACTGTCGTGAGGAACAGTACCAACCCTTCTAGGCAGGGAATGTACTGAATCATGAATTGATAAAGGTTCTTTTAAACTTCCTAGAGACCACAGCGCACTGTAAATGATTTCAGTATGTCATCTATGTAAATAGATTAATAGACACATGTATTATTAATAGGAGATAAATACATGCATACATACTTGCATGCAAACATACATACATAGAGAGAAAACATAAATAGGTAGCGGGGGAAAAAAGACAAGAGGGACAGATACGGAGATAGTTCTTGGTATGCATGATAGTTACCTACTTCTTTTTCCTGTCTTTCTCTTTTTCCCAATTTTAGTCCTTTGTTGGCATTAGGCGTCAAGGGAAGATGCAATGTTTTTTGATAGGCCATGTAAGCAGCTCTTTGGATTTGTATATTGATTTTCTTTAAGTCCTTCAATCTGTCTTTCTTTTGCGTGGTGTGCCTCTTCCCTTATGACCTGAGTATTTAGTGTGAAATGGTCTAAGACTGGCCGATTAGGTGGCATTTGCGATAGGTGGCCAAACCATTCCGTGTTCTTTACGGTGAACAGGGTTATTTCCAAAATGGGAAGAAACAAATCCCAAGTTCTGCCCTTCTAGGGATCACATTTGAAAGCTGTATCCACATAGTCCGAAAAACTTCAGTGGTCCTTCCAGACCTTTGGTGAATGAGTAAGGTAAGCCAGCCCTGCTCAAATGGCATTACAGTTAGATTAGCATCTTCATCATGATTGTAGTCTCTAAGAGTGATTTCAATATGACGTCTCTAGTAGATATATATAGATTTAAATAGACAGATTGATATCAAAAGAGATATATATATATAGACCTACATACACAGACATATTTGAATATGAGTAAAAAAAATTAAATCGAGTGCACCCTAAACTGTAGTGAGGAACAGTACCAACCCTTCTAGGCAGGGAATCTACTGAATCATGAAGTGATAAAGGTTCTTTTAAACTTCCCAGAGACAACAGCGCACTGTAAATGATTTCAGTATGTCATCTACGTAAATAGATTAATAGACACATATATTATTAGTAGGGAGATAAATACACACATGCATACATACATGCATGCAAACATACATACATAGAGAGAAAACATAAATAGGTAAGCGGAAAGAAAAAAGGCAAAAAGAGGGACAGATACGGAGATAGTTCTTGGTATGCATGATAGTTACCTACTTCTTTTTCCTGTCTTTCTCTTTTTTTTCCCAATTTTAGTCCTTTGTTGGCATTAGGCGTCAAGGGAAGATGCAAACGTTTTTTGGTAGGCCATGTAAGCAGCTCTTTGGATTTGTATATTGATTTTCTTTAGTCTTTCTTTACGTCCTTCAATCTGTCTTTTGCGTGGTGTGCCTCTGCCGTTATGACCTGAGTGTTTATTATGAAATGGCTCTAAGACTGGCCGATTAGGTGGCATTTGTGATAGGTGGCCAAACCATTACGTGTTCTCTACGGTGAAGGGTTATTTCCAAAATGGGAAGAAACAAATCCCAAGTTCTGCCCTTCTAGGGATCACATTTGAAAGCTGTATCCACATAGTCCGAAAAGATTCAGTGGTCCTTCCAGACCTTTGGTGAATGCAACTTAGGCCAGCCGTGCTCAAATGGCATTACAGTTAGATTAGCATCTTCATCATGATTGTAGTCTCTGAGAGTGATTTCAATATGACGTCTCTAGTAGATATATATACATGTAAATAGAGAGATTGATATCAAAAGAGATAGATATATATAGACCTACATACATAGACATATTTGAATATGAGTAAAATTTTGAAATCGAGTGCACCCTAAACTGTCGTGAGGAACAGTACCAACCCTTCTAGGCAGGGAATGTACTGAATCATGAATTGATAAAGGTTCTTTTAAACTTCCCAGAGACAACAGCGCACTGTAAATGATTTCAGTATGTCATCTATGTAAATAGATTAATAGACACGTATATTATTAGTAGGGAGATAAATACACACATGCATACATACTTGCATGCAAACATACATACATAGAGAGAAAACATAAATAGGTAATGGAAAGAAAAAGACAAAGAGTGACAGATACGGAGATAGTTCTTGGTATGCATGATAGTTACCTACTTGTTTTTCCTGTCTTTCTCTTTTTTTCCCCATTTGAGTCCTTTGTTGGCATTAGGTGTCAAGGGAAGATGCAACGTTTTTTGGTAGGCCATGTAAGCAGCTCTTTGGATTTGTATATTGATTTTCTTTAGTCTTTCTTTACGTCCTTCAATCTGTCTTTTGCGTGGTGTGCCTCTGCCGTTATGACCTGAGTGTTTATTATGAAATGGTCTAAGACTGGCCGATTAGGTGGCATTTGTGATAGGTGGCCAAACCATTACGTGTTCTCTACGGTGAACAGGGTTATTTCCAAAATAGGAAGAAACAAATCCCAAGTTCTGCCCTTCTAGGGATCACATTTGAAAGCTGTATCCACATAGTCCGAAAAACTTCAGTGGTCCTTCCAGACCTTTGGTGAATTGGGTAAGGTAGGTCAGCCGTGCTCAAATGGCACTACAGTTACAGATTTGCGTCTTCATCATGATTGTAGTCTCTAAGAGTGATTTCAATTCGTCTATTAGATATATATAGATTTTAGACAGATTGATATCAAAAGAGATAGACCTACATACATAGACATATTTGAATGAGTAAAATTTTGAAATCGAGTGGACCCTAAACTGTCGTGAGGAACAGTACCAACCCTTCTAGGCAGGGAATCTACTGAATCATGAATTGATAAAGGTTCTTTTAAACTTCCTAGAGACCACAGCGCACTGTAAATGATTTCAGTATGTCATCTATGTAAATAGATTAATAGACACATGTATTATTAATAGGAGATAAATACATGCATACATACTTGCATGCAAACATACATACATAGAGAGAAAACATAAATAGGTAGCGGGAAAAAAAAAGACAAGAGGGACAGATACGGAGATAGTTCTTGGTATGCATGATAGTTACCTACTTCTTTTTCCTGTCTTTTCTTTTTCCCAATTTTAGTCCTTTGTTGGCATTAGGCGTCAAGGGAAGATGCAATGTTTTTTGATAGGCCATGTAAGCAGCTCTTTGGATTTGTATATTGATTTTCTTTAAGTCCTTAATCTGTCTTTTGCGTGGTGTGCCTCTTCCCTTATGACCTGAGTATTTAGTGTGAAATGGTCTAAGACTGGCCGATTAGGTGGCATTTGCGATAGGTGGCCAAACCATTCCGTGTTCTTTACGGTGAACAGGGTTATTTCCAAAATGGGAAGAAACAAATCCCAAGTTCTGCCCTTCTAGGGATCACATTTGAAAGCTGTATCCACATAGTCCGAAAAACTTCAGTGGTCCTTCCAGACCTTTGGTGAATGAGTAAGGTAAGCCAGCCCTGCTCAAATGGCATTACAGTTAGATTAGCATCTTCATCATGATTGTAGTCTCTAAGAGTGATTTCAATATGACGTCTCTAGTAGATATATATAGATTTAAATAGACAGATTGATATCAAAAGAGATATATATATATAGACCTACATACACAGACATATTTGAATATGAGTAAAAAAAATTAAATCGAGTGCACCCTAAACTGTAGTGAGGAACAGTACCAACCCTTCTAGGCAGGGAATCTACTGAATCATGAAGTGATAAAGGTTCTTTTAAACTTCCCAGAGACAACAGCGCACTGTAAATGATTTCAGTATGTCATCTACGTAAATAGATTAATAGACACATATATTATTAGTAGGGAGATAAATACACACATGCATACATACTTGCATGCAAACATACATACATAGAGAGAAAACATAAATAGGTAGCGGAAAGAAAAAAGGCAAGAGGGACAGATACGGAGATAGTTCTTGGTATGCATGATAGTTACCTACTTGTTTTTCCTGTCTTTCTCTTTTTTTCCCAATTTTAGTCCTTTGTTGGCATTAGGTGTCAAGGGAAGATGCAAACGTTTTTTGGTAGGCCATGTAAGCAGCTCTTTGGATTTGTATATTGATTTTCTTTAGTCTTTCTTTACGTCCTTCAATCTGTCTTTTGCGTGGTGTGCCTCTGCCGTTATGACCTGAGTGTTTATTATGAAATGCTCTAAGACTGGCCGATTAGGTGGCATTTGTGATAGGTGGCCAAACCATTACGTGTT
The DNA here is from genome assembly GCA_037039925.1 of Doris montereyensis. NCBI lineage: Eukaryota > Metazoa > Mollusca > Gastropoda > Nudibranchia > Dorididae > Doris > Doris montereyensis. Next base: position 232,735 of record JAXRKP010000555.1, read on the forward strand.
CTCTACGGTGAACAGGGTTATTTCCAAAATGGGAAGAAACAAATCCCAAGTTCTGCCCTTCTAGGGATCACATTTGAAAGCTGTATCCACATAGTCCGAAAAAATTCAGTGGTCCTTCCAGACCTTTGGTGAATAGGAGCAACTTAGGCCAGCCGTGCTCAAATGGCATTACAGTTAGATTTGCATCTTCATCATGATTGTAGTCTCTAAGAGTGATTTCAATACGACGTCTATTAGATATATATAGATTTAAATAGACAGATTGATATCAAAAGAGATATATATATATAGACCTACATACATAGACATATTTGAATATGAGTAAAATTTGAAATCGAGTGCACCCTAAACTGTCGTGAGGAACAGTACCAACCCTTCTAGGCAGGGAATGTACTGAATCATGAATTGATAAAGGTTCTTTTAAACTTCCCAGAGACAACAGCGCACTGTAAATGATTTCAGTATGTCATCTATGTAAATAGATTAATAGACACATGTATTATTAATAGGGAGATAAATACACACATGCATACATACTTGCATGCAAACATACATACATAGAGAGAAAACATAAATAGGTAATGGAAAGAAAAAAGACAAGAGGGACAGATACGGAGATAGTTCTTGGTATGCATGATAGTTACCTACTTGTTCTTCCTGTCTTTCTCTTTTTTCCCCATTTGAAACCTTTGTTGGCATTAGGCGTCAAGGGAAGATGCAACGTTTTTTGGTAGGCCATGTAAGCAGCTCTTTGGATTTGTATATTGATTTTCTTTAGTCTTTCTTTACGTCCTTCAATCTGTCTTTTGCGTGGTGTGCCTCTGCCGTTATGACCTGAGTGTTTATTATGAAATGGTCTAAGACTGGCCGATTAGGTGGCATTTGTGATAGGTGGCCAAACCATTACGTGTTCTCTACGGTGAACAGGGTTATTTCCAAAATAGGAAGAAACAAATCCCAAGTTCTGCCCTTCTAGGGATCACATTTGAAAGCTGTATCCACATAGTCCGAAAAACTTCAGTGGTCCTTCCAGACCTTTGGTGAATTAGGTAAGGTAGGTCAGCCGTGCTCAAATGGCACTACAGTTACAGATTTGCGTCTTCATCATGATTGTAGTCTCTAAGAGTGATTTCAATACGCCGTCTATTAGATATATATAGATTTAGACAGATTGATATCAAAAGAGATAGACCTACATACATAGACATATTTGAATGAGTAAAATTTTGAAATCGAGTGGACCATAAACTGTCGTGAGGAACAGTACCAACCCTTCTAGGCAGGGAATGTACTGAATCATGAATTGATAAAGGTTCTTTTAAACTTCCTAGAGACCACAGCGCACTGTAAATGATTTCAGTATGTCATCTATGTAAATAGATTAATAGACACATGTATTATTAATAGGAGATAAATACATGCATACATACTTGCATGCAAACATACATACATAGAGAGAAAACATAAATAGGTAGCGGGAAAAAAAAGGCAAGAGGGACAGTTACGGAGATAGTTCTTGGTATGCATGATAGTTACCTACTTCTTTTTCCTGTCTTTCTCTTTTTTTCCTAATTTTAGTCCTTTGTTGGCATTAGGCGTCAAGGGAAGATGCAAATGTTTTTTGATAGGCCATGTAAGCAGCTCTTTGGATTTGTATATTGATTTTCTTTAAGTCCTTCAATCTGTCTTTCGCGTGGTGTGCCTCTTCCCTTATGACCTGAGTATGTAGTGTGAAATGGTCTAAGACTGGCCGATTAGGTGGCATTTGCGATAGGTGGCCAAACCATTCCGTGTTCTTTACGGTGAACAGGGTTATTTCCAAAATGGGAAGAAACAAATCCCAAGTTCTGCCCTTCTAGGGATCACATTTGAAAGCTGTATCCACATAGTCCGAAAAACTTCAGTGGTCCTTCCAGACCTTTGGTGAATGAGTAAGGTAAGCCAGCCCTGCTCAACTGGCATTACAGTTAGATTTAGCATCTTCATCATGATTGTAGTCTCTAAGAGTGATTTCAATATGACGTCTCTAGTAGATATATATAGATTTAAATAGACAGATTGATATCAAAAGAGATATATATATATACCTACATACACAGACATATTTGAATATGAGTAAAAAAAAAATTAAATCGAGTGCACCCTAAACTGTAGTGAGGAACAGTACCAACCCTTCTAGGCAGGGAATCTACTGAATCATGAAGTGATAAAGGTTCTTTTAAACTTCCCAGAGACAACAGCGCACTGTAAATGATTTCAGTATGTCATCTACGTAAATAGATTAATAGACACATATATTATTAGTAGGGAGATAAATACACACATGCATACATACTTGCATGCAAACATACATACATAGAGAGAAAACATAAATAGGTAGCGGAAAGAAAAAAGGCAAGAGGGACAGATACGGAGATAGTTCTTGGTATGCATGATAGTTACCTACTTCTTTTTCCTGTCTTTCTCTTTTTTTCCCAATTTTAGTCCTTTGTTGGCATTAGGCGTCAAGGGAAGATGCAAACGTTTTTTGGTAGGCCATGTAAGCAGCTCTTTGGATTTGTATATTGATTTTCTTTAGTCTTTCTTTACGTCCTTCAATCTGTCTTTTTTGCGTGGTGTGCCTCTGCCGTTATGACCTGAGTGTTTATTATGAAATGCTCTAAGACTGGCCGATTAGGTGGCATTTGTGATAGGTGGCCAAACCATTACGTGTTCGCTACGGTGAAGGGTTATTTCCGAAATGGGAAGAAACAAATCCCAAGTTCTGCCCTTCTAGGGATCACATTTGAAAGCTGTATCCACATAGTCCGAAAAATTCAGTGGTCCTTCCAGACCTTTGGTGAATAGGAGCAACTTAGGCCAGCCGTGCTCAAATGGCATTACAGTTAGATTAGCATCTTCATCATGATTGTAGTCTCTGAGAGTGATTTCAATATGACGTCTCTAGTAGATATATATACATTAAATAGACAGATTGATATCAAAAGAGATAGATATATATAGACCTACATACATAGACATATTTGAATATGAGTAAAATTTTGAAATCGAGTGCACCCTAAACTGTCGTGAGGAACAGTACCAACCCTTCTAGGCAGGGAATGTACTGAATCATGAATTGATAAAGGTTCTTTTAAACTTCCCAGAGACAACAGCGCACTGTAAATGATTTCAGTATGTCATCTATGTAAATAGATTAATAGACACGTATATTATTAGTAGGGAGATAAATACACACATGCATACATACTTGCATGCAAACATACATACATAGAGAGAAAACATAAATAGGTAATGGAAAGAAGAAAGACAAAGAGTGACAGATACGGAGATAGTTCTTGGTATGCATGATAGTTACCTACTTGTTCTTCCTGTCTTTCTCTTTTTTCCCCATTTGAAACCTTTGTTGGCATTAGGCGTCAAGGGAAGATGCAACGTTTTTTGGTAGGCCATGTAAGCAGCTCTTTGGATTTGTATATTGATTTTCTTTAGTCTTTCTTTACGTCCTTCAATCTGTCTTTTGCGTGGTGTGCCTCCCGTTATGACCTGAGTGTTTGTTATGAAATGGTCTAAGACTGGCCGATTAGGTGGCATTTGTGATAGGTGGCCAAACCATTACGTGTTCTCTACGGTGAACAGGGTTATTTCCAAAATAGGAAGAAACAAATCCCAAGTTCTGCCCTTCTAGGGATCACATTTGAAAGCTGTATCCACATAGTCGAAAAACTTCAGTGGTCCTTCCAGACCTTTGGTGAATTGGGTAAGGTAGGTCAGCCGTGCTCAAATGGCACTACAGTTACAGATTTGCGTCTTCATCATGATTGTAGTCTCTAAGAGTGATTTCAATACGCCGGCTATTAGATATATATAGATTTAGACAGATTGATATCAAAAGAGATAGACCTACATACATAGACATATTTGAATGAGTAAAATTTTGAAATCGAGTGGACCCTAAACTGTCGTGAGGAACAGTACCAACCCTTCTAGGCAGGGAATCTACTGAATCATGAAGTGATAAAGGTTCTTTTAAACTTCCTAGAGACCACAGCGCACTGTAAATGATTTCAGTATGTCATCTATGTAAATAGATTAATAGACACATGTATTATTAATAGGAGATAAATACATGCATACATACTTGCATGCAAACATACATACATAGAGAGAAAACATAAATAGGTAGTGGGAAAAAAAAAAGGCAAGAGGGACAGATACGGAGATAGTTCTTGGTATGCATGATAGTTACCTACTTCTTTTCCTGTCTTTCTCTTTTTCCCAATTTTAGTCCTTTGTTGGCATTAGGCGTCAAGGGAAGATGCAATGTTTTTTGATAGGCCATGTAAGCAGCTCTTTGATTTTGTATATTGATTTTCTTTAAGTCCTTCAATCTGTCTTTCTTGTGTGCCTCTTCCATTATGACCTGAGTATGTAGTGTGAAATGGTCTAAGACTGGCCGATTAGGTGGCATTTGCGATAGGTGGCCAAACCATTCCGTGTTCTTTACGGTGAACAGGGTTATTTCCAAAATGGGAAGAAACAAATCCCAAGTTCTGCCCTTCTAGGGATCACATTTGAAAGCTGTATCCACATAGTCCGAAAAACTTCAGTGGTCCTTCCAGACCTTTGGTGAATGAGTAATTAAGCCAGCCCTGCTCAAATGGCATTACAGTTACAGATTAGCATCTTCATCATGATTGTAGTCTCTAAGAGTGATTTCAATATGACGTCTCTAGTAGATATATATAGATTTAAATAGACAGATTGATATCAAAAGAGATATATATATATAGACCTACATACACAGACATATTTGAATATGAGTAAAATTAAATCGAGTGCACCCTAAACTGTAGTGAGGAACAGTACCAACCCTTCTAGGCAGGGAATCTACTGAATCATGAAGTGATAAAGGTTCTTTTAAACTTCCCAGAGACAACAGCGCACTGTAAATGATTTCAGTATGTCATCTACGTAAATAGATTAATAGACACATATATTATTAGTAGGAGATAAATACACACATGCATACATACTTGCATGCAAACATACATACATAGAGAGAAAACATAAATAGGTAGCGGAAAGAAAAAGGCAAGAGGGACAGATACGGAGATAGTTCTTGGTATGCATGATAGTTACCTACTTCTTTTTCCTGTCTTTCTTTTTTTTTCCCAATTTTAGTCCTTTGTTGGCATTAGGCGTCAAGGGAAGATGCAAACGTTTTTTGGTAGGCCATGTAAGCAGCTCTTTGGATTTGTATATTGATTTTCTTTAGTCTTTCTTTACGTCCTTCAATCTGTCTTTTGCGTGGTGTGCCTCTGCCGTTATGACCTGAGTGTTTATTATGAAATGCTCTAAGACTGGCCGATTAGGTGGCATTTGTGATAGGTGGCCAAACCATTACGTGTTCTCTACGGTGAAGGGTTATTTCCAAAATAGGAAGAAACAAATCCCAAGTTCTGCCCTTCTAGGGATCACATTTGAAAGCTGTATCCACATAGTCCGAAAAAGATTCAGTGGTCCTTCCAGACCTTTGGTGAATAGGAGCAACTTAGGCCAGCCGTGCTCAAATGGCATTACAGTTAGATTAGCATCTTCATCATGATTGTAGTCTCTGAGAGTGATTTCAATATGACGTCTCTAGTAGATATATATACATGTAAATAGAGAGATTGATATCAAAAGATAGATATATATAGACCTACATACATAGACATATTTGAATATGAGTAAAATTTTGAAATCGAGTGCACCTAAACTGTCGTGAGGAACAGTACCAACCCTTCTAGGCAGGGAATGTACTGAATCATGAATTGATAAAGGTTCTTTTAAACTTCCCAGAGACAACAGCGCACTGTAAATGATTTCAGTATGTCATCTATGTAAATAGATTAATAGACACGTATATTATTAGTAGGAGATAAATACACACATGCATACATACTTGCATGCAAACATACATACATAGAGAGAAAACATAAATAGGTAATGGAAAGAAGAAAGACAAGAGAGTGACAGATACGGAGATAGTTCTTGGTATGCATGATAGTTACCTACTTGTTCTTCCTGTCTTTCTCTTTTTTTCCCCATTTGAAACCTTTGTTGGCATTAGGCGTCAAGGGAAGATGCAACGTTTTTGGTAGGCCATGTAAGCAGCTCTTTGGATTTGTATATTGATTTTCTTTAGTCTTTCTTTACGTCCTTCAATCTGTCTTTTGCGTGGTGTGCCTCTTCCGTTATGACCTGAGTGTTTGTTATGAAATGGTCTAAGACTGGCCGATTAGGTGGCATTTTGTGATAGGTGGCCAAACCATTACGTGTTCTCTACGGTGAACAGGGTTATTTCCAAAATAGGAAGAAACAAATCCCAAGTTCTGCCCTTCTAGGGATCACATTTGAAAGCTGTATCCACATAGTCCGAAAACTTCAGTGGTCCTTCCAGACCTTTGGTGAATTGGGTAAGGTAGGTCAGCCCGTGCTCAAATGGCACTACAGTTACAGATTGCGTCTTCATCATGATTGTAGTCTCTAAGAGTGATTTCAATACGCCGGCTATTAGATATATATAGATTTAGACAGATTGATATCAAAAGAGATAGACCTACATACATAGACATATTTGAATGAGTAAAATTTTGAAATCAGTGGACCCTAAACTGTCGTGAGGAACAGTACCAACCCTTCTAGGCAGGGAATCTACTGAATCATGAAGTGATAAAGGTTCTTTTAAACTTCCTAGAGACCACAGCGCACTGTAAATGATTTCAGTATGTCATCTATGTAAATAGATTAATAGACACATGTATTATTAATAGGAGATAAATACATGCATACATACTTGCATGCAAACATACATACATAGAGAGAAAACATAAATAGGTAGCGGGAAAAAAAAAAGGCAAGAGGACAGATACGGAGATAGTTCTTGGTATGCATGATAGTTACCTACTTCTTTTTCCTGTCTTTCTCTCTTTTTCCCAATTTTAGTCCTTTGTTGGCATTAGGCGTCAAGGAAAGATGCAATGTTTTTTGATAGGCCATGTAAGCAGCTCTTTGGATTTGTATATTGATTTTCTTTAAGTCCTTCAATCTGTCTTTCACGTGGTGTGCCTCTTCCCTTATGACCTGAGTATGTAGTGTGAAATGGTCTAAGACTGGCCGATTAGGTGGCATTTGCGATAGGTGGCCAAACCATTCCGTGTTCTTTACGGTGAACAGGGTTATTTCCAAAATAGGAAGAAACAAATCCCAAGTTCTGCCCTTCTAGGGATCACATTTGAAAGCTGTATCCACATAGTCCGAAAAACTTCAGTGGTCCTTCCAGACCTTTGGTGAATGAGTAAGGTAGGCCAGCCCTGCTCAAATGGCATTACAGTTAGATTAGCATCTTCATCATGATTGTAGTCTCTAAGAGTGATTTCAATATGACGTCTCTAGTAGATATATATAGATTTAAATAGACAGATTGATATCAAAAGATATATATATATAGACCTACATACACAGACATATTTGAATATGAGTAAAAAAAATTAAATCGAGTGCACCCTAAACTGTAGTGAGGAACAGTACCAACCCTTCTAGGCAGGGAATCTACTGAATCATGAAGTGATAAAGGTTCTTTTAAACTTCCCAGAGACAACAGCGCACTGTAAATGATTTCAGTATGTCATCTACGTAAATAGATTAATAGACACATATATTATTAGTAGGGAGATAAATACACACATGCATACATACTTGCATGCAAACATACATACATAGAGAGAAAACATAAATAGGTAGCGGAAAAGAAAAAAGGCAAGAGGGACAGATACGGAGATAGTTCTTGGTATGCATGATAGTTACCTACTTCTTTTTCCTGTCTTTTCTTTTTTTTTCCCAATTTTAGTCCTTTGTTGGCATTAGGCGTCAAGGGAAGATGCAAACGTTTTTTTGGTAGGCCATGTAAGCAGCTCTTTGGATTTGTATATTGATTTTCTTTAGTCTTTCTTTACGTCCTTCAATCTGTCTTTTGCGTGGTGTGCCTCTGCCGTTATGACCTGAGTGTTTATTATGAAATGCTCTAAGACTGGCCGATTAGGTGGCATTTGTGATAGGTGGCCAAACCATTACGTGTTCGCTACGGTGAAGGGTTATTTCCGAAATGGGAAGAAACAAATCCCAAGTTCTGCCCTTCTAGGGATCACATTTGAAAGCTGTATCCACATAGTCCGAAAAGATTCAGTGGTCCTTCCAGACCTTTGTTGAATAGGAGCAACTTAGGCCAGCCGTGCTCAAATGGCATTAGTTAGATTAGCATCTTCATCATGATTGTAGTCTCTGAGAGTGATTTCAATATGACGTCTCTAGTAGATATATATACATGTAAATAGAGAGATTGATATCAAAAGAGATAGATATATATAGACCTACATACATAGACATATTTGAATATGAGTAAAATTTTGAAATCGAGTGCACCCTAAACTGTCGTGAGGAACAGTACCAACCCTTCTAGGCAGGGAATGTACTGAATCATGAATTGATAAAGGTTCTTTTAAACTTCCCAGAGACAACAGCGCACTGTAAATGATTTCACTATGTCATCTATGTAAATAGATTAATAGACACGTATATTATTAGTAGGGAGATAAATACACACATGCATACATACTTGCATGCAAACATACATACATAGAGAGAAAACATAAATAGGTAATGGAAAGAAGAAAGACAAAGAGTGACAGATACGGAGATAGTTCTTGGTATGCATGATAGTTACCTACTTGTTCTTCCTGTCTTTCTCTTTTTTCCCCATTTGAAACCTTTGTTGGCATTAGGCGTCAAGGGAAGATGCAACGTTTTTGGTAGGCCATGTAAGCAGCTCTTTGGATTTGTATATTGATTTTCTTTAGTCTTTCTTTACGTCCTTCAATCTGTCTTTTGCGTGGTGTGCCTCTGCCGTTATGACCTGAGTGTTTGTTATGAAATGGTCTAAGACTGGCCGATTAGGTGGCATTTGTGATAGGTGGCCAAACCATTACGTGTTCTCTACGGTGAACAGGGTTATTTCCAAAATAGGAAGAAACAAATCCCAAGTTCTGCCCTTCTAGGGATCACATTTGAAAGCTGTATCCACATAGTCCGAAAAACTTCAGTGGTCCTTCCAGACCTTTGGTGAATTGGGTAAGGTAGGTCAGCCGTGCTCAAATGGCACTACAGTTACAGATTTGCGTCTTCATCATGATTGTAGTCTCTAAGAGTGATTTCAATACGTCGTCTATTAGATATATATAGATTTAGACAGATTGATATCAAAAGAGATAGACCTACATACATAGACATATTTGAATGAGTAAAATTTTGAAATCGAGTGGACCCTAAACTGTCGTGAGGAACAGTACCAACCCTTCTAGGCAGGGAATGTACTGAATCATGAAGTGATAAAGGTTCTTTTAAACTTCCTAGAGACCACAGCGCACTGTAAATGATTTCAGTATGTCATCTATGTAAATAGATTAATAGACACATGTATTATTAATAGGAGATAAATACATGCATACATACTTGCATGCAAACATACATACATAGAGAGAAAACATAAATAGGTAGTGGGAAAAAAAAGACAAGAGGGACAGATACGGAGATAGTTCTTGGTATGCATGATAGTTACCTACTTCTTTTTCCTGTCTTTCTCTTTTTCCCAATTTTAGTCCTTTGTTTGTATTAGGCGTCAAGGGAAGATGCAATGTTTTTTGATAGGCCATGTAAGCAGCTCTTTGGATTTGTATATTGATTTTCTTTAAGTCCTTCAATCTGTCTTTCGCGTGGTGTGCCTCTTCCATTATGACCTGAGTATGTAGTGTGAAATGGTCTAAGACTGGCCGATTAGGTGGCATTTGCGATAGGTGGCCAAACCATTCCGTGTTCTTTACGGTGAACAGGGTTATTTCCAAAATGGGAAGAAACAAATCCCAAGTTCTGCCCTTCTAGGGATCACATTTGAAAGCTGTATCCACATAGTCCGAAAAACTTCAGTGGTCCTTCCAGACCTTTGGTGAATGAGTAAGGTAAGCCAGCCCTGCTCAAATGGCATTACAGTTAGATTAGCATCTTCATCATGATTGTAGTCTCTAAGAGTGATTTCAATATGACGTCTCTAGTAGATATATATAGATTTAAATAGACAGATTGATATCAAAAGAGATATATATATATAGACCTACATACACAGACATATTTGAATATGAGTAAAAAAAAATTAAATCCATTGCACCCTAAACTGTAGTGAGGAACAGTACCAACCCTTCTAGGCAGGAATCTACTGAATCATGAAGTGATAAAGGTTCTTTTTAAACTTCCCAGAGACAACAGCGCACTGTAAATGATTTCAGTATGTCATCTACGTAAATAGATTAATAGACACATATATTATTTGTAGGGAGATAAATACACACATGCATACATACTTGCATGCAAACATACATACATAGAGAGAAAACATAAATAGGTAGCGGAAAGAAAAAAAAAAGGCAAAGAGGACAGATACGGAGATAGTTCTTGGTATGCATGATGATTTTCACTTCTTTTTCCTGTCTTTCTCTTTTTTTCCCAATTTTAGTCCTTTGTTGGCATTGGGCGTCAAGGGAAGATGCAAACGTTTTTTGGTAGGCCATGTAAGCAGCTCTTTGGATTTGTATATTGTTTTTTTTTAGTCTTTCTTTACGTCCTTCAATCTGTCTTTTTTGCGTGGTGTGCCTCTGCCGTTATGACCTGAGTGTTTATTATGAAATGCTCTAAGACTGGCCGATTAGGTGGCATTTGTGATAGGTGGCCAAACCATTACGTGTTCGCTACGGTGAACAGGGTTATTTCGAAATGGGAAGAAACAAATCCCAAGTTCTGCCCTTCTAGGATCACATTTATGCTGTATCCACTATAGTCCAAAAAGATTCAGTGGTCCTTCCAGACCTTTGGTGAATAGGAGCAAAGGCCAGCCGTGCTCAAATGGCATTACAAGTTACAGATTAGCATCTTCATCATGATTAGTCTCTGAGAGTGATTTCAATATCGTCTCTATTAGATATATATACATGTAAATAGAGAGATTGATATCAAAAGAGATAGATATATAGACCTACATACATAGACATATTTGAATATGAGTAAAATTTTGAAATCGAGTGCACCCTAAACTGTCGTGAGGAACAGTACCAACCCTTCTAGGCAGGAATGTACTGAATCATGAGGTGATAAAGGTTCTTTTAAACTTCCCAGAGACAACAGCGCACTGTAAATGATTTCAGTATGTCATCTATGTAAATAGATTAATAGACACATATATTATTAGTAGGAGATAAATACACACATGCATACATACTTGCATGCAAACATACATACATAGAGAGAAAACATAAATAGGTAATGGAAAAAGAAAGACAAAGAGTGACAGATACGGAGATAGTTCTTGGTATGCATGATAGTTACCTACTTGTTCTTCCTGTCTTTCTTCTTTTTTTCCCCATTTGAAACCTTTGTTGGCATTAGGCGTCAAGGGAAGATGCAACGTTTTTTGGTAGGCCATGTAAGCAGCTCTTTGGATTTGTATAATTGATTTTCTTTTAGTCTTTCTTTACGTCCTTCAATCTGTCTTTTGCGTGGTGTGCCTCTGCCGTTATGACCTGAGTGTTTGTTATGAAATGGTCTAAGACTGGCCGATTAGGTGGCATTTGTGATAGGTGGCCAAACCATTACGTGTTCTCTACGGTGAACAGGGTTATTTCCAAAATAGGAAGAAACAAATCCCAAGTTCTGCCCTTCTAGGGATCACATTTGAAAGCTGTATCCACATAGTCCAAAAGAAAACTTCAGTGGTCCTTCCAGACCTTTGGTGAATTAGGTAAGGTAGGTCAGCCGTGCTCAAATGGCATTACAGTTACAGATTTGCGTCTTCATCATGATTGTAGTCTCTAAGAGTGATTTCAATACGTCGTCTATTAGATATATAGATTTAGACAGATTGATATCAAAAGAGATAGACCTACATACATAGACATATTTGAATGAGTAAAATTTTGAAATCGAGTGCACCCTAAACTGTAGTGAGGAACAGTACCAACCCTTCTAGGCAGGGAATCTACTGAATCATGAAGTGATAAGGTTCTTTTAAACTTCCTAGAGACAACAGCGCACTGTAAATGATTTCAGTATGTCATCTACGTAAATAGATTAATAGACACATATATTATTAATAGGAGATAAATACACACATGCATACATACTTGCATGCAAACATACATACATAGAGAGAAAACATAAATAGGTAGCGGGAAAAAAAGAAAAGACAAGAGGGACAGATACGGAGATAGTTCTTGGTATGCATGATAGTTACCTACTTCTTTTCCTGTCTTTCTCTTTTCCCAATTTTAGTCCTTTGTTGGCATTAGGCGTCAAGGGAAGATGCAATGTTTTTGATAGGCCATGTAAGCAGCTCTTTGATTTGTATATTGATTTTCTTTAAGTTCTTCAATCTGTCTTTTCGCGTGGTGTGCCTCTTCCATTATGACCTGAGTATGTAGTGTGAAATGGTCTAAGACTGGCCGATTAGGTGGCATTTGTGATAGGTGGCCAAACCATTCCGTGTTCTTTACGGTGAACAGGGTTATTTCCAAAAATGGGAAGAAACAAATCCCAAGTTCTGCCCTTCAGGGATCACATTTGAAAGCTGTATCCACATAGTCCGAAAAACTTCAGTGGTCCTTCCAGACCTTTGGTGAATGAGTAGGTAAGCCAGCCCTGCTCAATGGCTTTGTTACAGTTACAGTTAGCATCTTCATCATGATTGTAGTCTCCTAAGAGTGATTTCAATACGCGTCTCTATTAGATATATATAGATTTAAATGACAGATTGATATCCAAAAGAGATATATATATATAGACCTACATACATAGACATATTTGAATGAGTAAAAAAATTGAAATCGAGTGGCACCCTAAACTGTAGTGAGGAACAGTACCAACCCTTCTAGGCAGGGAATCTACTGAATCATGAATTGATAAAGGTTCTTTTAAACTTCCCAGAGACCACAGTGCACTGTAAATGATTTCAGTATGTCATCTATGTAAATCGATTAATAGACACATATATTATTAATAGGAGATAAATACACACATGCATACATACTTGCATGCAAACATACATACATAGAGAGAAAACATAAATAGGTAGTGGGAAAAAAAAAGGCAAGAGGGACAGATACGGAGATAGTTCTTGGTATGCATGATAGTTACCTACTTCTTTTTCCTGTCTTTCTCTTTTTCCCAATTTTAGTCCTTTGTTGGCATTAGGCGTCAAGGGAAGATGCAAACGTTTTTGATAGGCCATGTAAGCAGCTACTTTGGATTTGTATATTGATTTTCTTTTAAGTCCTTCAATCTGTCTTTTGCGTGGTGTGCCTCTTCGTTATGACCTGAGTGTTTATTATGAAATGGTCTAAGACTGGCCGATTAGGTGGCATTTGTGATAGGTGGCCAAACCATTACGTGTTCGCTACGGTGAACAGGTTATTTCCAAAATGGGAAGAAACAAATCCCAAGTTCTGCCCTTCTAGGGATCACATTTGAAAGCTGTATCCACATAGTCCGAAAAACTTCAGTGGTCCTTCCAGACCTTTGTTGAATAGGAGCAAGTAAGCCAGCCCTGCTCAAATGGCATTACAGTTAGATTAGCATCTTCATCATGATTGTAGTCTCTAAGAGTGATTTCAATATGACGTCTCTAGTAGATATATATAGATTTAAATAGACAGATTGATATCAAAAGAGATATATATATATAGACCTACATACACAGACATATTTGAATATGAGTAAAAATTAAATCGAGTGCACCCTAAACTGTAGTGAGGAACAGTACCAACCCTTCTAGGCAGGGAATCTACTGAATCATGAAGTGATAAAGGTTCTTTTAAACTTCCCAGAGACAACAGCACTGTAAATGATTTCAGTATGTCATCTGCGTAAATAGATTAATAGACACATATATTATTAGTAGGGGAGATAAATACACACATGCATACATACTTGCATGCAAACATACATACATAGAGAGAAAACATAAATAGGTAATGGAAAGAAAAAGGCAAGAGTGACAGATACGGGAGATAGTTCTTGGTATGCATGATAGTTACCTACTTCTTTTTCCTGTCTCTCTTTTTTTCCCAATTTTAGTCCTTTTTTGGCATTAGGTGTCAAGGGAAGATGCAAGTGTTTTCTGATAGGCCATGTAAGCAGCTCTTTGGATTTGTATATTGATTTTCTTTAGTCTTTCTTTACGTCCTTCAATCTGTCTTTTGCGTGGTGTGCCTTTTCCCTTATGACCTGAGTGTTTATTATGAAATGCTCTAAGACTGGACGATTAGGTGGCATTTGTGATAGTTGGCCAAACCATTACGTGTTCTCTACGGTGAACTGGATTATTTCCAAAATGGGAAGAAACAAATCCCAAGTTCTGCCCTTCTAGGATCACATTTTGAAAGCTGTATCCACATAGTCCGAAAAGCTTCAGTGGTCCTTCCAGACCTTTGGTGAATAGGGTAAGGTAGGTCAGTCCTGCTCAAATGGCATTACAGTTAGATTAGCATCTTCATCATGATTGTAGTCTCTAAGAGTGATTTCAATATGACGTCTCTATTAGATATATATAGATTTAGACAGATTGATATCAAAATAGATATATATATATAGACCTACATACATAGACATATTTGAATGAGTAAAATTTTGAAATCGGTGCACCCTAAACTGTCGTGAGGAACAGTACCAACCCTTCTAGGCAGGGAATGTACTGAATCATGAATTGATAAAGGTTCTTTTAAACTTCCTAGAGACAACAGCGCACCTGTAAATGATTTCAGTATGTCATCTATGTAAATAGATTAATAGACACATGTATTATTAATAGGAGATAAATACATGCATACATACTTGCATGCAAACATACATACATAGAGAGAAAACATAAATAGGTAGTGGGAAAAAAAAAAGACAAGAGGGACAGATACGGAGATAGTTCTTGGTATGCATGATAGTTACCTACTTCTTTTTCCTGTCTTTCTCTTTTTTCCCAATTTTAGTCCTTTGTTGGCATTAGGCGTCAAGGGAAGATGCAACGTTTTTTGATAGGCCATGTAAGCAGCTCTTTGGATTTGTATATTGATTTTCTTTAAGTCCTTCAATCTGTCTTTCGCGTGGTGTGCTTCTTCCCTTATGACCTGAATATTTATTCTGAAATGCTCTAAGACTGGCCGATTAGGTGGCATTTGCGATAGGTGGCCAAACCATTCCGTGTTCTTTACGGTGAACAGGGTTATTTCCAAAATGGGAAGAAACAAATCCCAAGTTCTGCCCTTCTAGGGATCACATTTGAAAGCTGTATCCACATAGTCCGAAAAGCTTCAGTGGTCCTTCCAGACCTTTGGTGAATTGGGTAAGGTAGGTCAGCCGTGCTCAAATGGCACTACAGTTACAGATTTGCGTCTTCATCATGATTGCAGTCACTGAGAGTGTTTTCAATATGACGTCTGTAGTAGATATATATACATATAAATAGAGAGATTGATATCAAAAGAGATATATATAGACCTACATACATAGACATATTTGAAATGAGTAAAATTTTGAAATCGAGTGCACCCTAAACTGTCGTGAGGAACAGTACCAACCCTTCTAGGCAGGAATGTACTGAATCATGAATTGATAAAGGTTCTTCTAAACTTCCCAGAGACAACAGCGCACTGTAAATGATTTCAGTATATCATCTATGTAAATAGATTAATAGACACATGTATTATTAGTAGGGGAGATAAATACACACATGCATACATACTTGCATGCAACAACATACATACATACATAGAGAGAAAACATACATACCTAGAGTTTAAACATACATACATAGAGTTTTAAACATACATACATAGAGAGAACATACATACAGGAGAGAAAACATAAATAGGTAACGGAAAGAAAAAAGACAGAGGGACAGATACTGAGATAGTTCTTGGTATGCATGATAGTTGCCTACTTCTTTTTCTTGTCTTTCTCTTTTCGCCATTTTAGTCCTTTTTGGCATTAGGTGTTAGGGAAGATGTAAGCAGCTCTTTGGATTTGTAGATTGATTTTCTTTGTCTTTCTTTCACGTCCTTCAATCTGTCTTTTGGTAGTGCCATGCTAAGTGAAATGCTCTAAGACTGGCCGATTAGGTGGCATTTGTGATAGGTGGCCAAACCATTACGTGTTCTCTATGGTGAACAGGGTTATTTCCAAAATGGGAAGAAACAAATCCCAAGTTCTGCCTTTCTAGGGATCACATTTGGAAAGCTGTATCCACATAGTCGAAAAGCTGATGGACCTTCCAGACCTTTGGTGAATTGGAGTAAGGTAGG
>JAXRKP010000555.1:250961-273461 GCA_037039925.1 Doris montereyensis
CCTGCTCAAATGCATTAGTTACAGATTTGCATCTTCATCATGACTAAGGCTTGTAAGGGATACTCTTAGCTTACAGCCTCAGATGGCTTTCGGGGTAAGTGGCTGATCCTGCGGCTTAATTGACCTCAGCGATCGAGTTGACTCCATTGATTTACATTGAGCAATAAGGAGTACTCATTCTATGCCGAGGCTTGCTTAACTCCCTCTCGGGAACGGGGTTTACTGTCTGTCTTAGAATATTTTTTTGCAACTGGCCATGATTTGGGCTGAGCTCTCATGAAAAAGACCTTGTTTACCGACGATAGTGGCGGATCCCGGAGATTTTGGTTTTTCCTAACTTTATTCTACAAATAGTTAGAGATGTTCACGAGCTGCCCATAGGGAGCGGTCCGCTAAAGACGTAGGTACTATATTTTTGTCCGTACAGATGGCCAGACCCCCGACCCGCCAATTTAATACCCCTATGTTTTGGTGCTCTTGAATCACCAGTTCACTGCCATCTTTGGATTTCGCCTATCCCCGCGACTCCCTGCGGGAAAGACTTAGAATTGTTGTTTATTCCCGGATAAACGCCAAAGCTTTGTTGAAATGCCATTTGCAGCTGGCGGGCATGAGTGGCCCGTCGTCGGTAGAGGAAACAGCAAATCCAAGTTTTTGTGTGTTCAAAGGGCTAAGGCAAGCATCTACCCAGCTGACATAACAAAGTTTTGAACGTTACCAAGAGATAACAAATACCCTCTCAATGTAAGCGAGGTCTCAAGGAACCCTGGGTCTCGCACTTTTTTTCTACTCATAGACAGGCCACCTTGGGGAAGATGAACCCGCCTAGTGCGAGGGAGGACAAAATACGGCTGCTGAGAGCCTCCCCATATTTATTCACCCGACGGAACCGTTACCCAACACATTCCAGTTCGTCTGGGTATCGGCGATTTGATTGCCATTTGGTTCGGACCCTGAGTGGGTCCTTAAGCCCCTCCACCACAAGGTAAGCAATCGATGGAGGGGATCCCTGGTGTCTTCTTTTCAGAATTATACGGGTAGTTTCCATTATGAATAGGAAATTGATTGTCCATGACTCCAAAACAAACAAAAGGAAGTCTCAGGTTCTGACCAAAACAAAATATTATATTTATAGGCTTAATTTTTAAAATTCATCGTATTCCAGACCTATGATTTATGGAGTTTTTTCCCTGTTTTAGACGGAACATCCCAGTTCCCACCTTTTTTTTATGTATTTTTATTTTACAAAAAGTTGTTAAAAAAGCGAAGACCTTCCCACTTCCCCTCTATTGCTTGGACCCATCAGACTTTTTTTCTTTCAATGTTTGATATTATTCCATAATATAGATGGAAGAAATAAAGCTCCTTCAAGGTCGTTGGCCCATTAGAACTGGAGTTTATCCATAGCATGAAGCTGAGCAGATGATGATAATCACCTTTTAGACAGGACGCTCGTTCGACGCAGATTTTTACTCCCAAGTTAGTGCTTGTACCTATTTTGCACCTGGATCATGTGAGAAAATACTAGGTTACGTATCTTTCCCAAGGGTCTGGGTCCCGGAGGAGGATGAGCGTCGCTGCCACAAGGAAAAGAGTCGCTACATTGTCGGCCAGTTGGGTATGATCTGATGGGCTTCGTACTAGACGTTTTTGCCTCTTTTAATCAACGATTCGTCCCTCTGTGAGGGAGAGGAATGTGTTGCAGCTGGTGCTGTGTACTTGTGAGGCACAAAGCCGTGCAGTTTGGGTCGCCAAATATTTGGTGGAGCTGTTGTTAGTTCCAACACCTCAGTACCTTATGTCTGCCGAACTGTGCTCTGTGGTCAGTGTTCCCCTCGTTCCTCCCGCGAAGATCTTATAGATCATTGTTTAATACTACCTGGATGATAGCTGAACTACATCATTGCTCAAGGTAGCTCTACGGGGAGGGCTTACTCTTTAACTTTTTGAAAACGAGGCAAGGTATCTGTCATTTTGTGATTGTAAGGCATCCGGGAAAGTGAATAGTCTTTCTTTAATCTCACCCCTTTTAGTTTTTAGCGTTTATTTTGGACACTGGAGCCCCCTGTCTGTAGATGTGTTATATTCCTAGTGTAGGGGCTAAGCAGTGTGGCACTCAGTGCGGCAGCAGGAGGAGGTGTTGCTTGGTCTGAGACCTGTTCAAGGATTCTGTTTCTCGAGGGATGACTGCTTTTGTCAGGAACCGCAGCAGCTCCTGGTATTGTGTATGTATGGATGTCATCCTGATTGCATTGGGGTTTCACATTTTGTCATTAGATAGCCTTTTTTTAGCCTTCCTTCATATGAGAATGACAGTTGGCAGGACAGCACAGAGACATTTTTGGGTGGTACACTCTTTATCAGCAGCAAGGCGACAAAGGAACGAATACCAAACAATGCTGAGCGTAGTTATTGGGGCTAGAGGTAGCCAACAGCGCAACAACACATGGTGCAATTGATATGATGTTGATATATGCAGGATGTCAATATATGCAGTGTCGATGTGGGTTGGACTACAAAAAAATATAACAAAAGAAAGAAGAAACCGAAATACAATGTACAATTAGTCATAAAGAAAAGAGCCAAAGTAGTGGTGGCAGGGCTAATAATAATGTGCACATTTATATTGCGGCATTACAAGAAAGAAAAAGATACAATATTACTTTACTCACTCACTAATCACACAAAGAAAAAAAAATGGGTTAAACATTACATTGTTAAATGATACCAGAAACACGAAAAAGCTTTTCTAAATATGTCTTCAAGTTCAAGCGCTTATTGAAAACGTCGATAATGATAATTTCATGTCTTTGGGGAAAATCCATTCCACACACTGGGACCAAAATGTTGGAACTGCGTTCACCAGCTTTTGAGCAGCAGCGCGATATTGTTGAAGGACGTTCTTCATGGACATTAGTGGTCTGCATTGGCTCGTGGCTAGACAGCAGATTGCTGATATACGCTGGTGCCACATCGTTGAGAGATTTATTAACTCTGGATGCAGCCTTGTTCTTTTGTTCTGCACACAATGTAAAATTGGGAGCCAGTGCAGATCTTGGAGCAATGGTGCGACATCATCACTCTTGTTTTTTCTGCATTACAAAGGCGGGCAGTGTAGTTCTGGAGCTTTTGTTGAACTCTGTTTATTCTCCATTTGAAAGGCCGAAAAATAGTATTACACCCAAGAATAAAAAATAAACACAAATACACATACTGTATGTATAGATGTTTACCTGAATGGAATGTCCGAATATACAAATGAATGGTTCACAACTAAATGGGAAGTCATGAAGCACATTCCCAACAGAACAAGGTAAAAAAAAAAAAAAAAGGAACAAAAAAGAGGAATGCAGAAAAATATTGTATGAAGTGATTAAAAAGGACTAATATTGCAGTAGGCCAATAACATGAAAAGGGTTATGAAGTAGGAATGAAAGGCCTTTTTCTGCGAATCTTGGATCCACCTTTTGATGACGATTTAAACTGGAAAAAATGAGTGATAGGTATCGTTACTCTTATTCTTAGGGTGGTCTTGCTTCCAAATCATTGTGGGCAGTTTAAGATTTGTTGTAGCTGTGAAATGTTCTTCAGCCTATTCGTCTATTGTCGTTATTTTCTGACATCACTCTCTCCATGATGTACATGTAAATTATTCTGTGGTCATGTCCAACATCAGTCATTCTCTCCATGATGTAAATTTATTCAATGATTATGTTCATTTTGTCTAACATCAATTATTCTCTCCATGACGTAAATTATTCTGTGGTCATGTTCATTTTGTCTAACATCAATCATTCTCTCCATGATGTAAATTTATTCTGTGGTCATGTTCATTTTGTCTAACATCAATCATTCTCTCCATGCTATGAATTTATTCTGTGGTCCTGTTCATGTTATCCAATATAAATCATTCTCTCTATGATGTAAATTTATTCTGTGGTCATGTTCATGTTATCCAACATCAGTTATTCTCTCCATGATGTCAATTTATTCTGTGGTCATGTTCATGTTATCCAACATCAATCATTGTCTATGATGTAAATTTATTATGTGGTGATGTTCATGTTATCCAACATCAATCGTTCTCTCTATGATGTAAATTTATTCTGTGGTCATGTTAATTTTGTCCAACATCAATTATTCTCTCTATGATGTAAATTTATTCTGTGGTCATGTTCATTTTGTCCAACATCAATTATTATCTCTATGATGTAAATTTATTCTGTGGTCATGTTCATGTTGTCCAACATCAATCATAATCATTCTACATGATGTAAATTTATTCTGTGGTCATGTTCATTTTGTCCGACATCAATCCTTCTCTCTATGATTTTCCTCCATTCTCTCTTCATTGGGCCGAAGAAGGTATGTTGAGAGGTTGATAATTGTCAGTGCTGGTATTTAGGGGGAAGTAGTACAAAGCGCATGTCGAAGTTCAGCACATTTTCCCACTGCGGCCCCACTGAGGAGAGAAAGCTAAGGTTGTTTCTCCTGGTACTGGTAGACGCCAAGCCCAATAAACGATGGTGCTGAGGAACCAATCAAAGTTCACTCTGTCCATCCAGCCACTCTTGCTGCGACTGTAGTGGGTTCCTTGTGGGCCTCCTCGCGCCATGATGCCCAGAGATGCTGTGATTTGTATTATACAACTATTGCTAAAATATCCCCATTAGCATTCCCGGAAAGCCTCATTGACCATTGGTCAATGAAGACCGATTGGTAGTGGTAGCAGAAGTAGCATGGTCACACATTTCTCTAGAATAAGGATATTGTTTTCACAGGACACCAATTTTGTTAAGTGTTTTATCCAGGTCATTTCTTTATCTTTTCTTCCTCTTTTATTTTTTTTTCTTATGTTCGTTGAGTTGCAAATTGACAAACGTTGTTGTGAAAGTGAACCTTATTTAATATTTGGTACACCAAGGTGAAAAATTTAGTGAATCATAAACAGGGTGTTGAGATTGAACCTCACCAAATGTTTTATAGAGAATACATCAAAATCGTATCAACTTTTCTGTCACATAGAAAAGTTAAATTGATAGATAGAAATAATAATCCCCAAATGGTGTCTGTCATCATTATTAGTAGTAATACTAGTGACATTTTGCTGATCGATATGCTTAAAATTTGTTCAGTTACTAAAATTTATGAATTCATGTTCTTCCAACCTTGCCACAAGTCATTATTGTTACTGTTACAAAATTTTTGCTCGAAGTACTGCTATCTAATTTTGACCATTTTTGAATTCAAATTACCCTTAAGAGATGCCAAATTTGAGTCAAATAGCTTAGATGATAAAAATTCTATACCGGTAGTATAAAATGTACTTCATATTCATTTTTGCCATTATTATTACGAATTGGTCAAAATTATACCACAAGCCATTTTCAATATAAAATAGCTTTGTAAATATTCAAATTAGATCTCTAAAAATAATTAAGCTTATGCTGCAGCATGAGATGAACTATTTCTGTAATATTTAAGAATGAATTGTAATATTTCTTGTATATATATTCCAACTAGTTAAAGTTGGCCTTTAAAATGCCTTTTACATGCAAATCTAAAATAAAATTGTAAGTCTAAATTCTTTTTGCACTTTTGTCTTTATTGTGTTGTTTTCACTCCTACAGCTATTATTAGTATTATGCTTCACATGTCCAGATGGCAACCAACACTGTTACTAGATGTCAACAAATGCCTTATGTAACCCTTAATTTTTTTTATTGTGACATTGAAAATCTTTTTTTTTCTTTTTCGATGGTCCCTGATTTTTAAAAAGTTATAAATAAATGTAAAATTTCAAAATTCATTATTTCTTGTCCGATTTTGATGATTTAAAGAGTATTTTCATGGTTTTGTAAGATCATTCTTTTTGTGTTTTTGAAATTTACCAATGGTGTGTTTGTAAAATCACTTTGTGATACCTATAGAGATACTATTTGTTTGAAAGTTAGAATTTATCAGAATATAAACCAAGAATATCTGCACAACGAGAGGAATCACATTCATCATTATGATCTTCACAAATAACTTTCCAAGAAAGTAGTATAGGAAAGCAAGATGATAGATCGGAGCAGGTGAAAAACACGTCTTCATCGTATGAACAGCTCCTTCCTCTCCCCTTATCTCTCTCTCTCTCTCTCTTCCCTCACTCTCTCGCTCTCTCTCTCTCTCTCTCTCCCTCTCTCTCTCTCCCTCTCTCTCTCTCTCCCTCTCTCTCTCTCTCTCCCTCTCTCTCTCTCCCTCTCTCTCTCTCTCTCTCCCTCTCTCTCTCTCTTAGGGCATGTCTCTCTGTGACCTCACGTTTTTTCTTGACTCGTGGACGACAGCTCGTTTCCCTATCTCTCTCTGTATGTATGACCGTCTCTCTCTCCCTTTCTCTCTCCCCTCTCTCTCTCTCCCCGACTCTCTCTCTGACAAATGACCCTCTCTCTCTCCCCCTCTCTCTCTCTCCCCTCTCTCTCTCCCTCTCTCGTTGTATGACCGTGTGGTAAGGCTTTTCATGTCTCTCGTAGGACCCCTCTCTCTCTCTCCGTGTGGTAAGGCTTTTCATGTATGACAAATGTAGGACCAACTCATTGTGTGACCGTGTCTAAGGCTTTTCATGTATGACTCTCTCTAGGACCAACTCGTTCTGTGACCTCTCTCTCTCCCTCTTATCTATGACAAACGTAGGACTCGACTCGTTGTCTGACCGTGTCTCTCTCTTTTCATGTATGACTCTCTCTAGGACTCTCTCTCGTTGTCTGACCGTCTCCCCTAAGGCTCTCTCATGTCTGACCAACGTAGGACTGACCTCTCTGTCTGACTCCCTGGTCCCTCTTCTCTCTCTCTCTCCCCTCGTAGGACCGACTCGTTCTGTGACCGTGTGGTCTCTCTCCATCTATGACTCCCCTCTCTCTCCCCCTCTCTCTCTCTGACCCTCTCTCTCCCCTCTCTCTCTCTCCCCCTCTCTCTCCCCCTCTCTCTCTCTCTCCCTCTCTCTGACAAACTATGTATGACTCTCTCTCTCCCTTCTCATCTATGACAAACTCTCCGACTCGTTGTGTGACTCTATGGTAAGGCTTCTCCATGTATGACAAACGTAGGACCAACTCGTTCTATGACCGTGTGGTAAGGCTTTTCATGTGTGACAAACGTAGGATCAACTCGTTCTGTGACCGTCTCTCTCCCTCTCTCCCCCCTCAAACTAGGATCAACTCTCTCTCTGACCGTCTGGTCGCTCTCTCTTCTCTCTGACAAACCCAGGATCAACTCGTTGTCTGACCTCTCTGGTAAGGCTCTCTTCATGTATGACAAACTCCCTCTCTCGACTCGTTGTCTGACCCCCTCTAAGGCTTTTCATGTATGACAAACTAGGACTGACTCGTTGTATGACCTCTCCCCCTAAGGCTCTCTCTGTATGACAAAAGTAGGACCGACTCCCTCTCTGACTCTCTCTCCCCCTTTTCTCTGTATGACAAACCCTCTGACTCTTTCTCTATGACCGTCTCTCTCCTCTTTCTCTCTCTCTGACAAACTAGGACTGACTCGTTCTCTGACCGTCTCTCCCCCTCTCCCTTTCATCTCTGACTCTCGTAGGACTGACTCTTGTATGACCTCTCTCTCTCTCTCTCTCTCTTCATGTCTGACAAACTCTCTCTCTCTCTCTCGCTCCCTCTGACCGTCTCTCTCTTTCATGTCTCTCTCTCCCTCTCGACTCCTTGTGTGACCGTGTGGTCTCTCTCTCTCTCTGACAAACTGGACCGACTCGTTGTGTCTCTTTCTCTGACAAACAAGGACCGACTCGTTGTCTGACCTGTGGTCTCAAAAACCTCTGACAAACGTCTCTCCGACTCTCCCCTATGACCGTGTCTCTAATCTCTTTTCCTGACAAACTCCCTTCTCTCTCTATCTCTCTTTCTCTTTGGGCAAACAAGTATGTATGACTACGTTTCTTTTTGGCTGTGGACATGTATGACATGAGCCATGTATGTATGACTGTGGTAAGGCTTCATGTATGACAAACGTAGGATCAACTGGTTGGATCCCGTTTTCAGCCGGGTCAATTATGATTATGTCAAATGTGTGCAGGATGTACTATGGCAATCATTATCATGTATGACCGTGTGGTAGGGCGCTTAGAGGCCATTGAGGCAAAAAAAAAAGTTTGTTTATTCCATTAGATCAGCTTAAATGTATATAAAGACAACCAGATTTTAAAAATATAGTTCCATCTTCAAACATTGATTGTCACTGCAGTCATTGCAATAAAGCTCTCGAATGGACTGCCAACATTAAAGACTTTAAAACAAAATTAAACAAACTTTAAAATCAAAGTTGGAATAAGTCTTGGCTAAATTAAAAATATTAAAGACAAATAATAGTAATACTCAAAATTGAGTTGTCAGCTATTAATTATAAAGAAGAGATGGATTAGGTCTTTTAGCTGTTTGCTATTGTACTGTTCATGGTATGTAGGTGGCCTAGTGGTTAGGCTGCCGGACTTGCGAACATGAGCTCCCTGGTTTGAATCCTGGCAAAGCCAGGTCCGACATTGTGTTCCTTGGGAAAGACACTTAACACGTATTTTCCTCACTCGACCCAGGTGCAAATGGATACAAGTACTAGCTTGAAATTAAAAACCTGTGTCAGACTAACATCTTGTAAGGAGGTGAATATTATCACCTTTTCCGCTTCGTGCTATCGATAAGTTCCGGCTCTATGGGCCGTATTATTATCGTCCTGTTCACATCGCATTTGTTTCGTCCTCAGTCCTTCCCTTTCATATTCATAAGTAACCAAAACGGACGTGAAATCTCCGACGTGTTTATGAACAGTTAATCAGCATTCCTGTCAAGGGAAGTAACCAATAAATTGTCTGTCTTCTTTCACTGACATGAGTTGCATAGATGTTCATGTTACATTGCCATTTCAAGACAGCTCGGAATTAGCGAGAACTCGGATTTAGTGAGATTTTGTGATCAGTCCTGGCGATCTCGCTACTGTCCGAGTTCCACTGCAGCACGTGCGACTCTCAATTTCTGGTTTTTGCCTGTTCTGTCCTGACCCTGTCGATCTTATCTTGGCCCCCCCCCCTCCTCATGGGTAATATTCATATTGTAAAATTTAGAATCCACTGATCTAGATCTTATACTAAATACTGACTGCTGACATGTGCTCACATGCATATGTTTACTCCATGTATGTTTCTTGTCCCGAGTCATTGAGCGCAAAGGTAGAGTTCCAATGGAGAATGATTTATACGATACAACTTTTAAATTTAGAGTCCTCATGTTCAAGATTCAGATCTTAACTATTAAGATTTCTGATGGCTAGTACACCATGATTAAGACCCTTAACGATCATGTTACATGTCAATTACAACCTGCAAAGTAAAAGATGTAACGATAGACATTGCAGTCTTAGATCTAGAGATCAAGTGTAATATTATTCTATGCCTATGTCATTGTCTACTGAACCGTGTTTCTTGTCTCTTGCGAACTTAGTGCCAAACTTGTTGATATGCAGTGAAAGTGAATATACACACATGTATAGGCCTATAGGGGCTTAATTCGACTTGGTATAAAAAAAACCCCAAACTCAACGACAAACAACCAACACAAAAACAAAAACAAAGCAAGACCCCAACAAACAACAAAATATCAAACAAAAGAATATTCACAACTGAATCTGTTATTACGATTGTGATTAAGTTTCTCTCATTAGATAATATTTTAATTTTTTTTTTCACCGAGTGCTATTTTCTTTTCAATGCTTTCGGGTTTCATTCTGGAACCATGGTTAAAATATAAACGTCGATTCGATTTCCCGCTATCCTCTTACATAAGTCATATAATGTAATATGATTACATACTGACAGGGAAATGCCGCATAAATCGACGTTGCATAAGGGAAAGGGGTGAGAATATTTATTATGTCTCCTTTGTTCCAACGAAATTGTGTAATACAATAATAAGATTCATCGTGCAATGTTGATGTAGTAACAACTTGTTGTTTGCAGGTTTTGCTTTGTTTTTTGTGTGTAGTTGTTTGTTTGTTGGGGGGGGCTATGGGGTCACAAAGAAGGTGGAGGTGCCCTATAGGGTCTTACTCTTCAATCATGGTGTATCATTTTCCCTGCATATCAGCAAATTTGGCAATATTGAGACAATTATTAGTAGATCTAATCTCCGCGAAGCATTGAGCACAAGCGGTCTTACTCTTACTGCCTTATTACTAATACTACTCCTTCATTGTCACTCCTTCACCGTCACTTCTCTCTTTCACTTGGAACGTTTACCTCTGTGCTCAATGACTCTAGGGATAAAGAAAAATACACACAAAGCAATGACATATGCATGTGAGCAGCAGTGTCAGCAGTCAGTAATTAGTAATAGATTAATACTGATAATACCCAAGACCATTACGATGAAAATCGACTGTCAGGGAGGTAACTGAGCAATTACTTGTAAGTCGAAAACAATGAACAAGTACTAGTACATATAATTCACTAATTCTAATACTAAAAAATACAACTACAATACAGTTCCTATGTATTATTAGGAGTATCCTACTATTATTGGAGTATACATGTTGTACATTATGTACAAAGGTTAAATGAATTAAGAATAGTCTTGCTGCATCGTCACCAGCTTATAGGTAGCCTTGGCAGGGCTGTTGGGCATCCACTCTTCACCTGGTATACAAGCACTCTTGAGACGCTGAGGAGTTTGAACACAAATTGGCAATGAGATTCACTTTCAGCAGTAGTTTCAGTTTGTTAGTTAAAACGAGATATCACAATTCAATTCATGGAAACAAATTGCATTTGCGCGCGTGCACATTCTACACACACACATGCACACACTGTTTACACACACACACACACACACGCACACACACACATAAAGATTTGTTTCACTATCAGTAGGACAATCACACATTTTTGCTGACATTCTTTTTGTTTTCCCTACAACTTCTTAGATGGTTATATTTGGACAGTTTTTTGCCTGATTCTACTGGGATTTCTTCTCTTTTTTGCTCAGAGTTAAGGTCAGGTTTCACATAGAGGAAAGAGGTTTTTTGTTGACAATTTTCTTACCTGCCCAGATGGTTATTAAGATTCTTTGTTTTTTAGTTTCCCTCAGAGTTAATCATTACTTCTAGTAATTGTAGCTTTGAAGTTCTAAATTCTCCCTGGCCAATTAGAAAAAAATTGTTTTAGTTTCCTAGTTACTCGCATTGTTTTGTTTTCTTTTGCATTTTCTGTCATTCCTCTTTTATTTAGTTCATTGTTCATAATGTTGATATTCGACTGAAGGTCCCTTTCTGATTTTCCAAACAGAACTAAATCATCGGCAAATGAAAGCATTGATACATTTACTGGTTTGAGCTTCCACATACCTACATTCATTTTCTTCATTTTTGAGGATGCCTTTGCGACTGAATCCATAAATGTGATAAACAAAAGAGGACTTAGGATACAACCCTGTCTTACTCCTATATCTACATCAAATTCTGCAGATATGTTTCCAGCTACTCTCACTGCACATGTTGGTTTATTGTAAAAACTTTTAATAGCTTTTATTAATTTTTGCTCTACATTGTGTTCTTTTAAGGAATGCCATAGTTCGTCCCTCCTCACAGTGTCAAACGCCTTTTCTAGATCTATAAAACACAGGTGCAAGTCAATATTTCTCTCAAGGAAATTTTCTATTATTTGTCTAATTGTAAATATGTGGTCTTGTACACTTCTTCCTGATCTAAATCCACTCTGATGCTCTTCAATCTGATCCTCTACTCTTTTCCTTAGTCTCATTTTCAGTATCCTTGGCATACACTTTTCCTGGTACGCTAAGTAGTGATATCCCTCTATAGTTTGAGCATTCCATCGTTGATCCTTTCTTATGTATTGGTACTACCGTTCCCTTTTTCCAGTCGTCTGGCACCTGTTTGGACTTCCATGCTTGTTGGCATATTGCATGTAGTAGTTTGTCTGCCTCTCTCCCTTGGTTTTTAATCATTTCTGGAAAACTTGATTTGCTCCTGTGGGTTTTTCCTAATTTCACTTTTTCTTATAGCTGTTTGGATTTCTTCCATTGATATATCTACATCTTCAGCTGTCTCCTCTGGATTATTTATTACTCTTACTAATTGATCTTTACTCCTTGTTTCATATGTTCTGGAGGGATTGTGTAATTGTTGAAAATACTTTCTCCACGCTTCCATGATTTCGCTGTCTTCTTTCATTATTTCTCCTTTGGCATTCTTAATTTGTCGTATTGGGCATTCTTTGTTCTTTCTCATGCTCTTCATTGGCCCCCAGAACAGCTTTTGGATTTCCTTGATGATAGCTTTCTTGAAATCTTTGTCCAAACTCTTCCCATTATTCCTGTTTTGCTTTCCTGACTTCCTCTTTGGCGATAGTTTTTTTGTTTATTCACGTAATCTATTCTATCCTCTGGTCTCTTTGTTTGCAAGTATTTCTTCCAGGCATCCTTCTTTTCTTTGATCTTAGTCTTGACATTCTCATTCCATCATGCTGTTCTTTTCCTATCTCCTTTAATTTGTTTCCTACCACAGACCTCTTCAGTACAACTGAGGAGTGTTTCTTTATACAATTGTCACTTTTCTTCTATTGTGCTATCATTCAGATCCATCTGCTTTTTCACTGATAAATCTTTTTTATCCTAGATTGGTATATCTCTTTTACTATTGGTTTATTTAGTTCCTCTATTTTGAGTTTAGTAGCTTTCTTCTCTTTCCTTTTCTGTTTGTTTTCTTCAGTCAGTAATCTCATTTTGGCAATCACTAGATGATGATCACTAAATATTTCTGCTCCTCTGTTTACTCTTGCATCCAATGTACTGTAAAAAAGGGAGCTGCTAACTATTATGTAATCTATGATTGACTTTTCACACCTGTCTTCATTTACTCTTGTATATTTGTGGATATCTTTATGAGGAAAAAAGGTGTTGGCTATTTTCATGTTATTCTTTAGGCAAAAATCTATTAGTGTCTCTCCATTTGGAGAAGTTGTTGTCTCTCCTTCTTTACCTATTACTCCTCCTGATGTTTCCATATTGTTGCCTACTCTAGCGTTTAAATATCCTAAAACCATTAATTCATGTTTGTGTTTAAGATTCTCTGCAGCTGTTTGTAAATCGTTTTCAAAGGTATATTTTTCTTCTTTAGTGACGTCTTCGTTTAGTCCATAAGCTATTAATAATTTAATTTCTCGTCCTTTTGGTTTAATATTTACCTCTAATAGCCGTGGGCTCATAAATTTCCAGCTTTCTAGTAGCTTTTCATGCCTTTTATGCACTAGGAGACCTACTCCTGCTCTAGCTCTATCTTTGACATATACTCCTTAGAAGATTAAAATATGATTTGGTCCTAAATTTTCTATTCCTTGTCCTTTTTTCTTTGATCTTAGTCTACTTTGAATTTTTCCATTTCTTCAACTAATTCTAATTCTTTTCATTTATTGCCCTAACGTTTCATGTTCCAAAATCAGTCCGTGTTCGTTTCCCTTTTGTCGTTGAAAGATCAAGCCGGTTATATTATATTTGTTTCTCTGCATCAGTTATGTTTCGGATAAGCAGGGGATTAGCCGACTGTACCCTAGGTAGATGGTGGGACTGTCACCTTGAGGCTCAATACCAGGCCTTGTTATTTTATGTCAGGTTAACTCCCTTAGCCTCTGGTCATTCAAGCCCAGGCTGCAAGGCAGCAGGTTGGTTGCTATTTCCTGTAAGGGTTTAGCCTTTGGTCAGTCAAGACCGACCTGCAAGACAGCAGGATTTTTTCTGTCAGGGTTAACTCCTTAGCCTTTGATCAGCCAAGACCGACCTGCAAGGCAACAGGAGACTCATGGAGGGCGGGATCATCTACTGTACAGGTGCTTACCTATCCACTGCCCGGTGAAAAATGCTTTTATTTAAAAATATGAAGAAGAAAATGGGGCCACTTGAACAGACTATCTTTTGAGAATCAATATATAAATGGGTGTAATATATGTGTGTATATATGATGGACATGGTGAAATTCAATGTAATTCATAGCCACACGTCGCTAAAACACGCAGAACACACACACACTCGTGTGTGTACATGAAGAAGTGGGAGATTACGAGGAGAGGTGTATGGAATTCACTGAAACAGCCACTACCTGCAAGATATTGAAATCTGCACTGTTAATCCGACACCATGGAGTGACGACAAGGGGTCCCTGGGAATGGACAGCTTTCGATGATGACAAACATGTTGTTACAGTAACCATTGGTGAATACAACAATTGAATTACCAAAAATACCATTTTCTCGAGTTTTTTCGAGTAAAATCTACCCCCTGGTCCAGGTAGGTGGATCGACATAGTCCCATCGGAGACGGACGATAAAAAGGAGGTCCCGTGTGCAGATCCCACCACTCTGTGCACGTTAAAGACCCCTTGGCTGTTTACAGGGCAGTCCGGGCAAAATGAAAAAAATCCTACCAAAACCCCGAAATCACCATAGTTGTGGGTAAATCAAATTAAATCAAATCAAATCAAAACAAATAAAATCAAATCAAATCAAATCAAATCAAACGAGCATGATCTCTAGCTACCTGTAACAAAGTCCCTGGCCTCCTTGAGACCTCATAGACACTCCAGACGATGATTGAGAAGAAAGGGAAAATGGCGTAGATCCACCCAAAGGTGACAGCTGCTGTAGAGTAGTGATAGCCCTCATACACGGGTGGTTGGTAGGTGGCGAGAGTGACCACAAACATGACCTGCACAAAGACAAGACAAAGACGATACGACGAGTTGAATTACAAGAACACTACTGCACACCCTTAGTAGATTTAGCTAGTTTCGCGAAGTGTCGACAATGATTTTAAAATATGCTTCCGGTGTTAAGATTATTATACTTTTTTTCTTAATATAAATTACGAGGTATATAATACATGTACATACGATTCGTATAATGTGGTGCAACAAATACCAATTCGCGTATAAACCTAACAATGTAAATTACCAGGTATATATTACATGTACATACGATTCATATAATGTGCAATAAATACCAATTGGCGCATAAACCTAACAATGTAAATTACCAGGTATATATTACATGTACATACGATTCATATAATGTAGTGCAATAAATACCAATTGGCGTATAAACCTAACAATGTAATTACCAGGTATATAATAAATGTACATACGATTCATATAATGTAGTGCAATAAATACCAATTGGCGTATAAATAACAATGTAAATTTATGTCCTGAACTATTTTTCAATACCATAACAATATCATACCAATTACACAATACAGACAATTAGTGTTTCCTTTATTTTATGGATCCACAAAGGAACACGTTTCCCCTAAATATACCTGTATAGGTGTTCCTTTGTGGATCCATACAAAAAAAAGGAAGCATGTACGTAAAATTGTAAGTATGTATGTACGTATACCTACGTATGTATGTTTGTATGGATGGATGGATGTATGCATTTTTGACCCAGACAATATCCTTGAGGTGTCATCAATCATTTGACAAGCTTTAGTTGTGTCACCAGCTCCTGTTAGGAGATCGGCCATATACACATTGCTCTTCATTTCTTGAATGACTCTGCTTGGTCTGTACTTGTTTAAATGGTGCCTGGTTGTGGCACCCAAGAGAAAAGGTGACGAGGCACAGCCAGATTTCAC
Organism: Doris montereyensis; assembly: GCA_037039925.1. NCBI lineage: Eukaryota > Metazoa > Mollusca > Gastropoda > Nudibranchia > Dorididae > Doris > Doris montereyensis. The sequence goes on from JAXRKP010000555.1 coordinate 266,645, forward strand.
CCTCTCACATCTCAGTCTCCCCCTTCTTTCAGGAGAAAACGTTGAACGTTTTGATCTTCTTTCTTCAGGCGAATTTGCAGGGATGCCTTACGAATGTCCGTTGTCAAGGCAACGGGCCATCGTCTGAACCTCAATAATACTTCTGCCAATTTGGGCAACAAGTTAGGGCCTGTGTCTACACAATCGTTGAGAGGCAGGCCACTGGGACCAGCAGTGGAAGCGTCAAACACCGGTCGAACTTTTGTCGAGACATTCTCAACCTTCACGACAGGAAAATGTGGAAGGTAATAAAAAAATGATCCATTTGAACAATCAACTTCAGGAGGGGGAATTTCGTGGATAATTCCTTCCTCTTCGAGAACCCTGAAAACCTTGCTATAATCGTCCCACAACTGACCGTTTGTCTCTAACCTGCGGTAGAGCTTGTCTGCTCTTACTTTTGCTGACTTGTAATTGTTCAGCAACTTACCTTTCAAGCCTTGATTCTTCCAAGGCAAAGCAACCTCATATCGTCCTCCGGACCACGTGATGCTCTGATTGAAGGCCTCCAACACATGGTTGGAGCCTAAGGGTTCATTCCCAAATCTTGTTGCTATACTACTCCCTGGTAATTGGATCCCCGGGATCCCCCAGGGCCCTCAACTGCTTAATCAATCTCCAATAACAATATAGGCCTATCAAAATGTCTACCCTCACCTGCTCCCCTTTCTCCATCTCATCTCCCCATTTTAATTTATGAATGTCAAAGGAGGACAGGAGTTCTCTAAAGACTTTAGGCTTAAACATGCGTCTACAAATTTTTGATATTTCTGTCAAACATAACATTTCACACATACTGTCCGTTTCAATCACAATCACCTCAAAAACATTCCTTGTAATCACACTACAGGATTTGTAACTGACACATGGACGAAATGAAGTTTCTTCCCGACCAAGTAATTTGAGTTTAAGGGACCTTACAAGATATGAGGAAATGTAGCTTTTATCTGCGGCACTGTCAAAGAAAATGCAAACTTGTTTACCTCCCAACTGAACATTACATGTTTGCACAGAAGTTTATTTACAGCTTAAATTATAGTTCGTGTAGATCACGGTTTCACTTGTGTTTGAAGATTGTTCATTTGTGCTTGAGCCCATCTTGATCTTTGTCACGTCTTGACAGAAAAATATTGTTATGTCCCTTTGAACACTTTGAACATCTAAAGTTACAGTTCCTTCCCAAATGCGAAGGCCAAAAACACTTCAAACATAATTTGTCGAGATCGAGAGAGCGAAAGTAGAAAATAATATTGAACCACTACTAGAAAAAAACATGTTTAAATATCTATGCAGAGTTACCATTTCTCTTGAATCTTGTTAATTTATCTGATGGCAGATGGAATGAAGGAGAAACGGTATCGATTTGTTCTGCTCAATGGACATCGATACCGTTTTCCTGATTTCAAGCTTTCAAATTTTAAAAATAGTGCATGATCTTTGTCATGGAAGATCACATATGCCTTCTTCATTGTTTGCTGGTCACAAAATGAACCTAGACTCCTTTGCCGCTCATTAATGATTCGTGAACACAAATCGATAATCTTACGAAATCTATTTTCGTTCTTACACGATGCGTTTTCGTTACGACAATATATTTTCAATAAAAGATTTATAAAATATTCTAAGATGTTCTTATTAACAGAGAAGGAACTGATTTTGTGAAGAAAACACACCCGTTGCTGGGCTTTCTTACAAACCGATTCACAATTTTTGTCCCACCTTAATTTATCATCAAAGATCGTGCCTAAATATCTATAATCATGTAAATTTTCAATTTTCGTTCCATGGGTAATAGGGGTTTGTTTTCGTCTAAAGTCAATTGTCATTTGCTTTGGTTTTTAAAAGTTTAACTCAAGGCAAGAGTCGTCGCAATATTTGACAAATTCATGAAGTACGGGACTATGTTCATGTTCTGATCCAACCATCAAGGAAAGCAACGTCATCAGCAAATTTAACAATAAATCTATTTTCATAATTGCTTCTGCAGTCGTTGGTATATAAGATAAAAAAAGTAAAGGATAGCACACATCCTTGTGGAATTCCGACATTGGTTTTGATCTCTTTAGAGGTAGATTTGTTTATTACAACCCGTTGCGATCGGTTGGGGAGAAAATCTTTCTTTCTTTATTAGTTCCCATTCTACCGTTCAGTGTATGGCTTCAGATGCCCGAGTTGGTCTTTCTCGGGATGCCCTGTCCTGGCATTTTCTGTTTCCTTCCAAAAAAGTTAAATTTCTATGCTTCAATGCCTCTTTTTATATCTTCTTCCCACTTTCTCCGAGGTCTGCCTTTGGATCTTTTACCTTGAGTTTTAGCACTGTATGCTGATTTAGCTCTTCTGTTGTCATTCATTCTGTTTACATGCCCAAACCATCTCAATTGATTTGTTTCTATCTTAGTTTTTATGCTATCTGCTTTGGTTTGATGTCGTATTGTTGTGTTTTGATTTTGTTTCTTTTAGTTTTTACTACTCTTTTTAAATATTTCATTTGAGCTCTTCTCTACTGTATTCTCTACTGTCGAAGGTCCAGGTTTCGCTGCCATAGAGGAGAGTAAGACAAAAAACTGTATTGTATACTGCCATTTTTGGTTTTCGTTGACAATTTTTGCTTACCTAGATATGCCTTTCCTAGATGGTTATATATTGCACGTGCCTTTTTGATTCTATGGCTGATTTCTTCTCTTAATTTTCCCTCTGAGTAATCATTACTCCTAGGTAATTGTAGCTTTGAACTTGTTCTAAATTTTCCCTGCCCAATTTAAGAGTTTTAGCTTCCTAGTTTTTAGCATTGTTTTGGTTTTCTTTGCATTTACTCTTCATTCCTCTTTTATTTAGTTCATTGTTCATAATGTTGATATTCAACTGAAGTCAATGTTTCTCTCAAGAAATTTTTTCCATTATTTGTCTAATTGTAAATATGTGGTCTTGTACACTTCTTCCTTGTCTAAATCACTCTATATGCTCTTCAGTCTTCCTTACTGCACTTTTTCTTAGTCTCATTTCCAGTATCCTGGCATATAGTTTTCATTGAAAGTCTAAGCAAGTGATATCCCTCTATAGTTTGAGCATTCCATAGTTGATCCTTTCTTGATGTATTGGTGCTACATTTTCCAGTATCTGGCACCTGTTTGGACTTCTATATGCTACCTCATATTTGCATGTAGTATTTTGTCTGCCCTCTCCTGGGTTTTTAATCGTTTTTGACTAAAATGATCTACTCACCTGGGACTTTTCCATTTCACTTTTCTTATAACTGTTTGAATTTCTTCCATTGATATATCTACATCTTCAGCTGTCTCGTTGGATTACTTGTTACTATTACTAATTGATCTTTAATTTTTTTCATATTGGGGGATTATGTATTGTTGAAAATGTTCTCCATGTTTCCATGATTTCACTGTCCTTTCATTATGGCATTCTTTTTTTGTCGTATTGGGCATGTTTGTTCTTTTCTCAAAGCTTTTGATTTCTTGATAGCTTTCTTGAAGTCTTTGCCCAAACTCTTCCCATTGTTCCTGTTTTGCTATCCTAACTTCCTCTTTAGCGATAGTTCTTTTATTCACGTAATCTATCCTATCCTCTGATCTCTTCGTTTGCAAGTATTTCTTCCAGGCATCCTTCTTTTTTGGTCTTAGTCTTGACGTTCTCATTCCACCATGCTGTTCTTTTCCTATCTCCTTTAATTTGTTTCTACCACAGATCTCTTCAGTACAACTGAGGAGTGTTTCTTTATACAATTGCCACTTTTCTTCTATTGTGCTATCATTCAGATCCATCTGCCTTTCACTGATAATTCTTTTTATCCTAGATTATACCTGTTTTACTATTGGTTGATTTAGTTCCTCTATTTTGAGTTTAGTAGCTTTTCTTCTCTTTCCTTTGCTGTTTGTTTTCTTCAGTCAGTAATCTCATGTTGGCAATCACCAAGTGATGATCACTTAAAGGGGGCGGCAGCTGAATCTCGAAGATTGGGTCAAAAGTATCGAATTTGAGATTTTATCATTTTCATATGCTATGACTCTTCTGGAACCCATCTGTAATTTTTACAAAACATGAAAAACTATTTATATTTCCTTTGCTGTTTGTTTCCTTCAGTCAGTAATCTCATTTTGGCAATCACTAGATGATGATCACTAAATATTTCTGCTCCTCTGTTTCTTGCATCAAATGTACTCAAATGTACTGTAAAAACTATTATGGAGATTTTACACCTGTCTATGTAGTCATGATTGATTTTTTGTACACTATTCATTTACTCTTGTATATTTGTGAATATCTTTGAGGAAAAAATATCTACTTTTATTTATTTTTCAAAATCTATTAGTCTTTTCCATTTGGATACGTTGTTGTCTCCCTTTACCTATTACTCCTCCTGGTGTTTTCTACATGTTTTCCTACTCTAGCATTTAAATCTCCTAAAAACAGTAATTTCTGTTTGGGTTTAAGATCAAAACCACTGTAAGGCAGCCATTTGTAGGGTTAACTCCGCCTTTTTCAAGAAGAGGGTTTCGTCCCTTCGTTTGGTTGCAAGGCAGCAGTTAGACTCGTGGAGGGCGGAATAATTTAATTTCTTCCTGCCCAGGGGGGGTTTAATATTGATATCATAATACCAGTTGGAGTTATTTGAAATTTGAATCAATTTGTTAGTTAAAATGTAGCTTTTCTGAAATGTCTGGTTTTCCAAAATGCTTAGTAATGTAGGCCTATATCACCAACACTGCTCTAGCTTAAGCTTTGAAGTGGATCTACTCTTTCCACACAAGATTAAGATATGATCTTATTATGTTTTCAAATGTTTTCATTCCATGTGAGAGCAACTGGTCTTAGTTTAAACGGGGTGAGGGTGTCTGGGAATGCCATTTTTTTAATTGACAATCTAGTATCATATTGAATAGAGCAGTTCATTCCATTTCATAATGAATCATTAAAAAGCTCAGTGTCGATTCTTTGAATTTATACGATTTTTTAGAAACGATACAAGCCTATCTTTCTATTTACTATTCAGAAATATTATCTTAAGTATTCCATGTTCCATAAAATCAACAGATACTTATTTGAGGATCTATTATGAAGTTCGTCTAGATCGAAAGAACATTGTCCGTTATATTATATTCTATTTTTTCTTGAAACTGTTTAGTTCAGAGCCTTTCAAGGTTTTATGATGTTTCAAGTATTATTCTACTCTCTTCTTAGGTTTTAGGAAAAAATATATTTTACAGGGAGAAAAATACGGTTTTCTCAAAATGTCCTTTTTTGTTCATTATTTCCTATTGCCTTTTTTTTTTATTTCTCAACGTATCTTCATGAAATTTGGTATGAATGATGAATGGGAAAAAACAAAGAAATGATCAGATGTTTTTTTTATATCTGTATTATAGTTTTGAAAAAAACTGATTTTTTTTTACAATATATTGTATATTTTTGGTTGTTCTCATATGCTATTTTCAACAATTCATAAAAACTAAACTTACTAATAAAATAAAAATCCGATCAGTTCAAATTTAGATATTATATCAAATACGGTGTGTGCCAAATTTGAAAGAAATTTGTTGGAAAAGGAAAAAAAGACGATCGATATCGAACTTTGTTAACATTTGGGGGCAAAATCCAAGATGGCCGCCGTTTCCATGGCAACCGGAAGCGCCAGAAAAAATCCCGACATATTTCAACTCTGTACACCATGCCTATTACCCCTATACATAATTTATATTGATAGGAACAGTCGGGAAAATTTTCACACCAGCTGGTCAGCTGTCCCAATGGGTGGCAGTGAACACGAAGTGTAGGCAGATGGCACAGAGCAATAGCAGACGTCAAGAGTTCTGTTGAAACGAGTTGGGTACGAGACGTAATGCGTGTAGGTGTTAAGGCTTTTCTCCAATGCACAGTGATTGAAGTCTCCAAGAAAAAACTTGGGGACGTCAGGGGAAATTACGTCTGGTCTGTGGCGTAGTTGACTTACGTAGTTGGTCACTCAGGTGGGATTAACTTTCGGATTGATATAAAGGACAGTCAAATAGTTGAGGAAATTCAAGGGGGGAGGTAGAAAGGATGAAAGGCTGTCTGATAGATATTCCATATCATGATTGCAGGTTTTTCTCGTAATACAACAGTCTTACCCCATCTCTTATGCACGTAAAGACAGACTCCTCCTCCACGCATTTTGCCAGAGTCGTTTGTTCTGTCTGTTTGATATGGTGTTCCCAAGTTAGAAAAGTATCATCGATGTCGCATTTAGAATTTTTGTCATTTTTATCATGTGGATCCATGTCTCCGTAAATGCGAGCAGACAAGCGTTTTGAAATTCCGGTGCGTACTTCACATGAGCTGAAAGCTCGTCCAGTTTTTTGGTCTGATTGACCGAATGTTCGAAGAAAGTACAATGGGCTGGTTTCCCTTTCGATTATATTTCCACTTTTCATTTACTTGTGTACGTTGGTGTATGTTAATACTGTACTGATTTCGTGTTGATGTACGGCAATCGTTTCCAAGGTTGGCGGTAGCCGGATGACATACTGGTGAGGTGTCGGCCCGTGTCCATAAACTGAAGGAATGTTATTGCTATCAGATGAGATAAGATTGCTTCTTTCCTCTAACCTCAAATTCCTTAATTTTTGTTTTCCTTTCCTCCTTTTTCTTAGACGACATGCCTTGTAAATGTTGTTATTAAGTCCAATGCCGAGAATATTCAGGCGTGATTTCACCTCATGTTTTGTCTTGCAATGTGCTTTCTTCCATCGAAGAAAGTGTGTTGTGTACACTGTTCTTGGTTGTTGAC
>JAXRKP010000556.1:0-5000 GCA_037039925.1 Doris montereyensis
GTTCAGCTTTCCGATTCAATGCGTCTTCTCATGAGCGCGCAAATATTTTTATCTTATCTGTTTTGAGCATCTAAAAATCATAGTTCTTTAAGAATTGCAACTAAGAGTGGGAGTTTTTCAAAATGCATTTAGAGGAACGATATAACACATAGTGATCCATAGAAGCACAAGTTTACACTGATTTTCATTTAAGATCTAGAGACCTTTGAATTAAAAAATGATAATAGTAAAACCAACCCCAAAAACTTTTTGCAGACCATATTTTATAAACATTGTGTTGACATCAGTCAAATATTTTTTTCCACACACGATTCGATTATGCTCTCGGGGCAAGGGCACAGACTTTATTCACAGCAACTCAGCTGTGGGCATAATGGTATCATTTCATCTTTTACCGCTCTCAATCAAATCATCAGATGGAACAGACTTTAATATACATAATAATTAATATGACGTGCCTCGGTTGACGCTGAGAAGACGTCTGTGTTGATTTTCGGTCTTTCCACGGACACGGTGATGTGGTGTCATAGAACTAGCCGGAAAAGTAAAAATTATGATATGGCTACCAGTGCCGTGATGAGACTGTCTGAAAATGAAAGAGAGAGAGAGAGAGAGAGAGAGAGAGAGAGAGAGAGAGAGAGAGAGAGAGAGAGAGAGAGACAGAGAGACAGAGAGAGAGAGAGAGAGAGAGAGAGAGAGAGAGAGAGAGAGAGAGACAGACAGAGAGACAGACAGACAGAGAGAGAGAGAGAGAGAGAGAGAGAGAGAGACAGAGAGAGAGAGACAGAGAGAGAGAGAGAGAGAGAGAGAGAGAGAGAGAGAGAGAGAGAGAGAGAGAGAGAGAGAGAGAGAGAGAGAGAGAGAGAGAGAGAGACAGACAGACAGACAAACACAGAGAGAGAGAGAGAGAGACAGACAGACAGACAGACAGACAGAGATAATGAGAGAGAAAGAGAGAGCGAGAGAGAGAGAGAGCGAGAGAAAGAGAGAGAGAGAGAGAGAGAGAGAGAGAGAGAGAGAGAGAGAGAGAGAGAGAGAGAGAGAGAGAGAGAGAGAGAGAGACACAGAGAGAGAGAGAGAGAGAGAGAGAGAGAGAGAGAGAGAGAGAGAGAGAGAGAGAGAGTGTGTGTGTGTGTGTGTGCATTGAGCATTTGATTTAAGTCTTTTCTCTGTTTTGAACGATCGGGTCAATAAACTTGTCAAGTTCCAGACAGCCTTTTATTTCTGACTTTGCTCGTCTTATGTCTTTAGTACATGGGAGTGGGGAGAAGGGGGATAACGAGGCTAGCACTATTGCAGAAACAAACACGAAAAACACCACAGATTTCTTGACTGGTTTAGTAACCCTTCCGAATACTGTGTTTGATTCCTTATGGCAACAAACAGGTTGTTTTTAATGTTTTCAGATGTCTTTATTACGTCTCAAAGAACTTAAGCTCTTAATTGGAATTTGAGGTTCGAAACTATCTTCTTGTGAAGAATCGTCAATTTACCTATGCAATGCAATACGATCCCAAATCCTTTTCGGCATCTGGATAAAAGACAAAACGAAATCTGAAATGTTCGGTCTGCCCTTGTTCAACCCATGCTGTGAATTCTCCTATTCCCTATGGGCCATGCATTCAAATGAAGGATTTCGGGGCAAGGTTGGAAATCTTAATTAAAAATATTTCAAGAAACAAACAAATTGAGCTTGAAACTAAACTGAAACCTTCTCAAATTTGATTAGGTTTTTGAGAAAAAGCAGTATCTCAAGGATCTTAGAAATGTGAATATGATTTTGATTGTAGAGGGAGTTTCATCTAATTCGATTTCAAGTTTTAATAATTCAAATGATCCAAATGATAAACCAAACCTGTTGACTATGAAACAATAATTTACGCTTCTAACTCACCATCAATCGTTAATATTCTATAGCTTTCTTTTCCTGCATTCAAACTGAACGGTTGAAATGCATTTCAAATCAAACGTCAACACGAGAAGCAGTAATTTGTAGTGATTTTATGATGAATGAAATATAATTTAATTTAAGCGTCATAGCTTGCATTCCTTCCTTTTATTTGACGACAATGCACGTGTCACAATTAATAACTATTAGCATTATGCACTAAACAATACATTTTCAATACATGTACTGACATGAATGCTATCACTAATTCGATGATTTAGTATCATATCAGACCTTATATTACTGATTTACACCAGTCTGACATCTACTTCTTCCTTCCAATTCCCAGGCTATCCAAAAATCCCCCCTCATGCCTCTCACACAGTATAGTCCCATCCTCTTGACAACTGAGATGAGAGGAAGCTCGGACGCGACACGGAAGAAGACAGGAAGGGATAAAGCCAGGGGAGAGGAGACCAAATACGTGACAGATTGTACCACGCACAACAACAAAACTATACACATAGAGCACAGTTTAACAAAAGAATACGAAAGGAGAGAAATGTGTCTCAGATCGGCAAGTGAAAAGAAGACTCATTATCGCAGCATTCGGTTTGATTGATATACGGGGACCCCCAAAGAATAAGTGAATCTAAGTGTGTGATTTTTTACGATCAATCCGAGCCCTGGTTTGACCGTCTAGATGATGGCCTTGGCATCCCTGAACAAATTGAAATTCGTTCTCAGATGAAAGGTTAGATTGACCTTTGCTGTCCTCAAAATTGTTGAAAGCCCGAAAAGCGATAAAGGCCAATGACCTGAAAACGGTTGGATTAAAAATGTTGTTTGAAAACATTCTAAGGTTTTAAAAATGAAATGTCAAGATATTTATAGACAAATAGAACATATTTAATAATTTTGTACATCAATGTTTTTTAATCATTTTCACGCTGTTGGAGACAAATCCTGTTGTTAACGTATAAATCATCGAAATGAATATTGGTGTATCGAACAAATTGCTTTACAGATTTAACCGGTTAAGGAAATAATAATAATCATAAGTTTCGAAGACATTGTTATTGAGATTAAAGCAAAATGTTATGCAAATACCTTGTTCATTAAAAGTATATATTCCCTAAATCTATATCTATAGCATTTGTGATAAAAAAATGAAAATGCAAAATTATGCAAGACTGAAATGGAAGTAAGCAAAAATATCATATAAATCGCAGACGGTGACAAAATCAACTTTCTAAAATGGTTGCCAAATCAAAATGGCTGTAGCCAGTCATCTGAAGATTTTGGTTATGATTCATCGATACATTCACTAGACGATTATTATGCCTTCATTAAACGCGGTAAATTAGTGTGCATGCCATGGAATCAGTCTGGGAACGTTTTTGACTGCAGTGATATAAATGGTGTGTATGGTAAAGAACTTTTTGGTAATTTGAAACCACCAAGCAAAAAATATCAAGTCCTCCCCAGTTTTTTTTTTCAGATCATCCCACGCGGTGGATTTGGGTAAAGCAACTATCAACAAACGTATTAACGTATTGTCAATTTATGGTACACAGCGGTGACTGTGAGAATGTCGGAATAATGTAACCACCGACTAGGAGAGGAACCAAATCGTCACTATTTTTCGTAACTCCTATAAAGCTCAAACTTTATTGTCCAAAAAGAAGTACATTTCTAAAATCACTGTATCTAGTGATTGCAACGATTTTGGTGTAACAAAACTGCTTAAATCATAATGACAGTACCTGTTATAACATAGACGTCTTTCTAAAATAGAAGGAATTAAATCAGTGTACATAAACCCTGTTGCACAACCACGGAGATGAAATTCTACGTTACACGGAATTACAACCACATACTCATCTGTCCATGATAATGGCAATTACGCTCACGTAAATCGCGTTTTTTAGAATGTGGGGAATAACAATCGCGTATACAGACTCCATTCTACATTAGAGAAAAAAAGCACCCAGAGAGTGCAGACTCCGCCGAAGCCGCCCATTAACCCCATATGGCATTGTGCGAAATGCAGCATTAAAAAAAAAAAAAAAATTAAAAAAAAAATTAAAAATTTAAAAAAATTTATTTTTTTAAAAATAAATAAATTAAAAAAAATAATAATAAAATAAAAATATAAAATATATATATATATATATATATATATATATATATATAAATATAAAAAAATATATATATATATATATATATATATATATATATATATATATATATATATATATATATATATATATATATATATATATTGCAACATAGGTCGAATATTTATGGGATGTTGATAAGTAATAACAATTCAAGTTTCGTTTTGTAATATTTATTCAAATTTACCAGTCTCAGTCTCTAGTACCTCCTGCTTTGTGTTTTTGTTTTCTGTTTCTGCACTATTTGCTAGTCTTAGAATTAAATTCTCCTAGCAATCTAGAGTTATATCTAGATGTAGGGGAGGGGTCTAGAGATCTTTATTTAGTCTCGTTGTTTTTTTACAATTTATTAGGCTTAGATTCTTTTAATAATCTAGATTTAGACCTAGCAAATGTACGGTATATCTAGAATTAGGATTCTGGTAAGGTACTAGATTTAGACCTATCTAAATCTAGATTTACTCTCTAATTCTAGATCTACACCTAGCTTCGATCTAAGATTGGTTGCACTAGATCTGGATTTTGTATGTTACAAATTTTGTAGCATTATCGAGTTCTAGATTCTCCTAGTAAAAAGAATGGGCTTATCTCACATGATAAAAAATCTTTTTAAATGTTCCTGTATCCAGATGGTGATTTGGAACATTGGAATAAAGAATTTACTTTAAATTAAACAAAACAACATCCGACTCCATGATTACAAACACGGATGCTCCTCAAGGATGCGTACTTTCACCAGTGATGGTTACTTTATACTCTCATGACTGTAGAATAGATAGAGTGAACGTGGGAAAAGAAATATAGTCGTCAGAAGAAGCGAGCAGACTTTGATCAAATGTTTTTGCTCCTTAACTTCCTTGCATTCCAAAGAGGCCAGCTTGTTTTTATGTCATGACTTCTTGGTGCTCTTCCCCCTTTTTTTTTTTTTTTTT
>JAXRKP010000556.1:10000-15000 GCA_037039925.1 Doris montereyensis
ATCATAATCCTTTTCTCAGTGATCCTTTTCTCAGGGATTTAATCCCCCTCAGTGATCCTTATCAACTTTTCTAGCGATTTTAATCCTTTTCTTACTGATCCTAATTGTTTTCTTAATCTAATCCTTTTCTCAGTGATCGTAATCGTTTTCTCAGTGACCCTAACACCCTCTTAGTGGTCCTAATCATTTTTTCGGTGATCAATCCTTTTTGAGTGATCCTAATCCTTTTCTCAGGGACCCTAACCGCCTTTAGTTCCCTTTTCTCAATGTTTTTCTTTTAGTGAATTATCCTTTTCTTATTGATCTAATTGTTTTCTTAGTGATCTGATCCTTTTCTCAGTCATCCTAATCCTTATTTTTCAGTCATCCTAATCCTTTCTCAGTTGTCGTAATCTTTTTCTCAGTGATCTTAATCCTTTTGTTAGTGGTCCTAATCCTTTTCTCAGTGATCGTAATCTTTTTCTGAGTGATCCAAATTAGTTTCTCAGGGATCCTAATTAGTTTTCAGTGATCTAATTAGTTTCTCAGATATCATAATTAGTTTCTCAATTATCCTAATTAGTTTCTCAGTGATTCTAATTAGTTCTCATCAATCCTAATAAGTTTCTCAGTGATCCAAATTAGTTTCTCAGTTATCCCAATTAGTTTCTCAGTCAATCTTAATTAGTTTATCAGTGACCTTAATTAGTTTTCTCAGTGATCCTAATCAGTTTCTCAGTGATCCTAATTAGTTTCTGATCCTAATTAGTTTCTCAGTGATCCTAATTAATTTCTCCAGTTATCCTAATTATCAGTGATCCTAATTAGTTTCTCAGTGATCCTAATCAGTTTCTCAGTGATCCGAATCACTTTCTCAGTAATCCTAATCAGTTTCTCAGTGATCGAATCAGTTTTTTCAGTGATCAAATCAGTTTCTCAATGATCCTAATTAGTTTTCTCAATGATCCTAATCATTTTCTCAGTGATCCTAATTAGTTTTCTCAAAGATCCCAATCATTTTCTTAGTGATCCTAGTTAGTTTTCTCAATGATGCCAATCATTTTGTCAGTGATCCTAATTAGTTTTCTCAATGATCCTAATCGTTTCTCAGTGATCCTAATTAGTTTTCTCAGTGATCCCTAATTCTTTTCTCAGTGATGTTTATCTTTTTCAGTGTTCCTATTCTTTTTCTCAGTGATCTTAATCTTTTTCTCAGTGATCCTAATCCTTTTCCCATTGATCCTAATCCTGTTCTCAGGGGTCCTATTTCTTTTTTTAGTGATCCTAATCGTTTTCTTGGTGATCCTATTCCATCTCCCAGTGATCTTAACCGCTTTCTCCAGTAGTCCTAATCGTTTCTCAGTGATCCTAATCCTTTTCGCACTGATCCTAATCGTTTTCTCAGTGATCTGAATCGTTTTCTTATTGATCTTATCGTTTTCTCAATGATCCTAATTGTTTTCTCAGTGATCCTATTCCTTTTGTCAATGATCCTAATTGTTTTTCTTACTGATCCTAATTCTTTTGTTGTGATCCTAATCGTTTTCTTACTGATCTTAATCCTTTCGCACTGATCCTAATCGTTTTTCTCAGTGATCTGAATCGTTTTCTTATTGATCTAATTGTTTTCTTACTGATCCTAATTCTTTTTGCTGTGATCCTATCATTTTTCTCAGTGATCCTTATCGTCTTCTCAATGATCCTAATCGTTTTGTTAGTGATCTTAATCCTTTTCGCACTGATCCTAATCGTTTTCTCAGTGATCTGAATCGTTTTCTTATTGATCCTAATTGTTTTCTTACTGATCCTAATTCTTTTTGCTGTGATCCTGATCATTTTCTCAGTGATCCTTATCGTCTTCTCAATGATCCTAATCATTTCTCAGTGATCTGAATCGTTTTCTCAGTGATCTTAATCGTTTTGTCAGTGATCCTGATTTTCAAATGATCCTAATTCTTTTCGCAGTGATTCATTCGTTTTTACTATGATCCTAATCCCTCTCTCAATGCTCATAATCATGTTCTCCGTGATTTTATTCTTTTCTCAGTGATGTTTATTCGTTTCTCGGTGGTCCTAATCCTTTTCGGGTGATTCTTATCGTTTTCTCAGTGATCATAATCCCTCTCTCATTAATCCCAATCCTTGTCTCAGTGATTATAATTGTTTTCTCGGTGATCCTTATTCTTTTCTCCGTGATCCTTATTTTGTTCTCGGTGATCCTAATTTTGTTATCGGTGATCTTGTTATCTTTTTCTCTGTGATCTTATTCCTTTTCTCAGTGGTCCTATTCCTTTTTTCAGTGATCCTCAGCCTTAAATTTCAGGATCCTAATCCTTTTCAAGTTGGTCCTAATCTTATCTCTGTGATCCTAATCTTTTTCTGAGTGATCTAATCCTTTTCTTAGTAATCCTAATTCTTTTCTCAGAGGTCTCATCCTTTTCCCCATGATCCTAATTATTTTCCCGATGATTATAATCCTTTTCTTATTGGTCCTAATCCTTGTGTCGGTGATCCTAATCCGTTTCTCAACAATCCCTATTCCTTTTCTTAGTGATCCTAATCGTTTTCTTGGTGATCCTAATCCATCCCCAGTGATGATACTCCTTCTCTCTGGGATCTTAATCCCATGCTCAGTGATAGTATTCTTTTCTCTCAGTGATCCTAAACCTTATCGCATTGATCCTACTCGTTTTCTCAGTGATCCTCTTCCTTTTCTCATTGATCCTAATCCCTTTTTCTCAGTGATTCTAGTCCTTGTTTCAGTGATTGTACTGCTTTTCTCAGTCATCTTAATCCTTTTCTCAGTGATTGTAATCCTCTCACAGTGATCCTAGCCCTTTTCTCAGTCAAATTAATCCTTTTTATAGTCATACTAATCCTTTTCTCCAGTGGTCTTAATTCTTTTCTCAATGATCCCATTCCTTTTCTCAGTGATCATAATCCTTTTCCTTGTGATCCTATTTCTTTCTCAGTGATTGTGGTCCTTTTCTCAGTAATCCTATCCTTTTCTCGGTGATCCTGGTCCTTTTCTCAGTGATCCTATTCCTTTTCTCAGGGATCCTATTCCTTTTCTCAGTGATCCCATTCCTTTTCTCAGTGATCATAATCCTTTTCCTTGTGATCTATTTCTTTTCTCAGTAATCCTATCCTTTTCTCGGTGATCCTGTTCCTTTTTCTCAGTGATCCTATTCCTTTTCTCAGGGATCTATTCCTTTTCTCAGGGATCCTATTCCTTTTCTCAGGGATCCTATTCCTTTTCTCAGGGATCCTATTCCTTTTCTCAGTGATCCTATTCCTTTTGTCAGTGATCCTATACCTTTTCAGTGATCCTATTACTTTCTCAGTGATCCTATTCCTTTTCTCAGTGATCCTATTCCTTTTGTCAGTGATCCTATTCCTTTTGTCATTGATCTTATTCCTTTTGTCCCAGTGATCCTATACCTTTTCTCAGTGATCCTATTACTTTCTCAGTGATCCTATTCCTTTTCTCCAGTGATCCTATTACTTTTGTCAGTGATCCTATTCCTTTTGTCATTGATCTTATTCCTTTTGTCAGTGATCCTATTCCTTTTCTCAGTGATCCTATTCCTTTTCTCAGTGATCCTATTCCTTTTCTCAGTGATCCTATTCCTTTTGTCAGTGATCCTATTCCTTTTCTCAGTGATCCTATTCCTTGTGTCAGCGATCTTATTCCTTTTGTCAGTGATCCTATTCCTTTTGTCAGTGATCCTATTCATTTTCTCGGTGATCCTATACCGTTTTGTCAGTCATCCTATTCCTTTTTGTCAATGATCCTGATCCTATTGATCCTTTTCCTTTCTTAGTTATCCTATTCCTTTTCTCATTGATCCTATGTCCTTTCTCAGTAAACCTATTCCTTTTCTCCGTGATCTTAATCCTTTTCTCAGTCATCCTATTCCTTTCCTCGGCGATCCTGATCTTTTTCTCAGTCATCCTATTCCTATCAGTGATCCTATTCCTTTTCTCGGTGATCTTTATTCCTTTTCTAGTGATCCTGATTCTTTTTCTCAGTGATCCTATTCCTTTTTTTCAGTGATCATATTCCTTTTCATTGATCCTATTCCTATTTATCAGTGATCTATTCGTTTTCTCAGTGATCCTATTCTTTCTCATTGATCCTATTCCTATTTATCAGTGATCTTGTTCCTTTCTCAGTGATCCTATTCCTTTCTCATTGATCCTGTTCCTTTATCAGTGATCTTTATTTTCTCAGTGATCCTATTCTTTTCTCAACTTTCCTGATCCTTTTCTCACAGATCCTAATCCCATTTTCTGTGATCCTATTCCTTTTTGTCAGTGATCCTAATTTTTTCTCTCAGTGATCCTATTCTTTTTTGTCAGTGATGTTATTCCTTTTCACACTGATCCTATTCCTATTTATCAGTGATCCTATTCCTTTTTTCGTCATCCTATTCCTTTTCTCATTGATCCTATTCCTTTATCAGTGATCCTATTCCTTTTTTCAATGATCCTATTCCTTTTCACACTGATCCTAATCCTTTTCTCAGTGATCCTATTCTTTTTGTCAGTGATCCTATTCATGTTCTCAGTGATCCTATTCCTTTTCTCAGTGATCCTATTCCTTTTCTCAGTGATCCTATAAATTTTCTCAGTGATCCTACTCCTTTTTTGTCAGTGATCCTATCCCTTTTCTCCGTGGTCCTATTCCTTTTCTCACTGATCTGCATCTTTTCCTTCGTGATCCTAGTCCTTTTTGTCAGTGATCCTATTCCCTTTGTCAGTTATCCTATTACCTTTCTCACTGATCCTATTCCTTTGTCAGTTATCCTGTTACCTTTCTCAGTGATCCTATTCCTTTGTCAGTTATCCTGTTACCTTTCTCAGTGATCCTATTCCCTTTGTCAGTTATCCTATTACCTTTCTCAGTGATCCTATTCTTTTTGTCAGGATCCTGTTACCTTTCTCAGTGATCGTGATCCTTTTTCCATGTGATCCTGATCCTTTTCTCAAGTGATCTTAATCCTTTTTTTATTATTGAT
>JAXRKP010000556.1:20000-25000 GCA_037039925.1 Doris montereyensis
AGTGAATTTGTCTGGAAGAAGATGTGTGCAATATCTAGGGTTTATCTTCAAGTTTTTGAAAGTTTTTGATTTCGACCTTTTCGACGTCCATTTATCAGACAAAATGAATTGGTTCCCTCGTACACCAACATGCATACACAAAGAGAGAGAGAGAGAGAGAGAGAGAGAGAGAGAGAGAGAGAGAGAGAGAGAGAGAGAGAGAGAGAGAGAGAGAGAGAGAGAGAGAGAGAGAGAGAGAGACAGAGGCAGAGAAAGGGAGAGAAAAGGGAGAAAGAGAGAGAGAGAGAGAGAGAGAGAGAGAGAGAGAGAGAGAGAGAGAGAGAGAGAGAGAAAGAGAGACATACAGACAGACAGACAGACAGACAGACAAACAGTCTAGCTTTATTCCTATACGAAAACATTTCATTTAGAATTCTTTTTATTATTAGATCTACTTCTCATCAAGTATTGCGCCGCCAGTACATTATGAACGAACCGTACAGGTAGCCTAACTTCAGCCTATATGAAAGCTTTTAGATCCAACTCATTTGGTTATTACTTTGCACCAGCTTCCGGTGTCAAGGGTACATTTTGAATGGAACGTCTTGGCTTCCAATTCCCTGAAAGCCATCATTAACTATATTACTCTTGCATGGATGAATTCTGTCCTTTTTTATTCATCTTATCGCTTCCTACATCACATTGTTCCTAGAAAAGCTTCAACTTAACAAAGATGTATTTCAGGAAGTCAATCAACCGTTTCTGCTCAGAGTCAAACTTTAAAGTTTAAGTGCAGACTTGCGTTGTCCACATGACAACAAGTTAAGGGGGGCTTGTAAAAGTGGTTGAACTTGGCAGCTCACTGTGGGTAGGGGAGAGGAGGAGGACGGGGAGCTGTATTTAATTTCAGTCTGGAAAATACGAGTCAGATTGGAGAGGGACATGAACTGCGACTTGCTTTGTAAATGGATCTTACATCAGATTGTCCCTTTAGTTTCTCATGAGTTAGTCAAGCAAAATCCTGAGATCTCTGTGCATGAAATACTTAGCGAAAGGAATAAAATAATAAAAAATATAAATAGTTTTATTTTTTAACATGTAGGAAATATAAATAAGTAAACACGTTTAATATTTCATGTTTCGGGTGGTGGGGGAGGGGGTAGTTTGCCCATAGTTGTACCAGGTGCCCAAGGCTCGATCAATTTTCAAAATAATTTTCGAACTATGAAAAAAGGACAGAGATTCAAAATAGCCAGGAAGATTCTTCACCTCTGTCGTGTGAAATAATGATTTCTATTGAAAAATCTAAATTTGGTTACATTAGGTAAGGAGAAAAACCCCAGCCCTTCGGCAAATATCCATGGACGGGAGAAAGGATAAAAGAACAAAGTAATGAAAAGTCACATGCCGCCATGCTCGTACTTTATCGTTTCGTGTCTGTACATTTTAACCTTCAGTCATGACGACACCATAAAGGATAATAATAATAATAATAATAATAATAATAATAATAATAATAATAATAATAATAATATAATAATAATAATAATAATAATAATAATAATAATAATTCATTTCTATAGCGCCCATTCCCATCTTACGACAGCTTTAGGCGCATATGGAAAAAAGGATGGAAAAAAACCCGTTTACAATAATGAGATTAGTATACCTATCATAATCATATTAACGCATGCTATTATCTCTTAACGAAACGCGTTGCAGTTTGATAAAAGACAGCAAACTTATCGGTCAGACTGATCCGACAATGTCTTTCTTCAGGGAGAAAAAGCACTCCTTTGACTGACAAAGAAATCACCAAAAGGTGCCTAAATAAAAGATCTAGTCAGCATTTATCGGATTAGTCCCCTCGATTGGATCAGGTTCCGATGACCTAACAGCAACGAGTAATCTAATAATAGGAAGGAGTGTCCTGGAAATGAGGAAAGATATTGTAACATTTTTCCCCGAGAGTATACTTTATGTCTTGACATTTTAAGGACAATTTAGACAAAAATGCAAGTTTGTTTTTCTAAAAAACTATATTACAAAAGTTATGAACAAAGCTGGAGATGACTACCCCGATGGTGGAATTGGCTAAACGCAAAAGTTGAGCAAATCACGCAAGTTTTCCTTCATTTGACGCTTAATTGTGACTGCTGTATAATATGTAGAATGTATAATATGTAGAATGTATATGTATAATATGTAGAATGTATAATATGTAGAATGTACAATATGTAGAATGTGTAATATTTAGAATGTATAATATGTAGAATAATATAGAATGTATAATATGTAGAATGTATAATATGTAGAATGTATAATATGTAGAATGTACAATATGTAGAATGTATAATATGTAGAATGTATAACATGTAGAATGTATAATATTTAGAATGTATAATATGTAGAATGTATAATATGTAGAATGTATAACATGTAGAATGTATAATATATTCTTAACTGTCTTGCAGCACCATACGCAAAATAAGATATAGCTTACAGGACAAAAAATACTACTATCAATGTATTGAATTGTAGAGTAGTAAACAATATTATTGTACAAAAGATCGTTACTTGCAAATTCTAATGCATGCTCCAGTGCTTTTACAAGGAGGTCAGCGAATAGAGGTCGTAAAGTTTGTGAATTTGTGTCATAATATGCTCAATATAAAACAAACCCAGGCAGCTCTGAATTTGAGACAACATTTGCATTCAACTGCCTTTGAGATTGTATTCAAACTAGTAGTCTGCTGAGCTAGAAATAAATCAACATTGCATGAGGATGAGGACAAAATGAGACAATGTATCAGTCTCATATCCGATAACTATGCCTATCGATCTTTGTATACCTGAGACATGACTGTAAAACTGCCCGAACGATTTTTTATACATGTATCATTATTAGGCAGATTTCCAAGACGGCTGTCTCAGAGTCGGAGTCAGCCATTGGTTTTTTTCTCACAACGTGCTATGATACTTTGGTGGCTAATTGCCTTATTTATGCATAATCGATTCTCCAGGAAATGTATTATTAGATTTCGACTCATGGGCCAGACTATGTAGTAGATTACATGATACATATTAACTGAATATTAAGGTAATCTGACAAAGAAGTACTGCTGGTTTTCAATCTTTTTGCAACTCTTCAGTACTAGCAGATGCAAAGTATTTATATGATCCAGCGTGGAATAATACTGAGAATAATAATGCGATAGCAACCCATTGGACTTATATTATTCATTCAAAGATAATGTATATATATAATATATACAATATATATATACATAATATTTATATATTTATATATGTGTATATATATATATATATATGTGTGTGTGTGTGTATGTGTGTACGTGTGTTTGTATGTAGATATGTGTATTGTGTGGATGTGTGTGAATGTATGGATTAAATGGTGGCTGGATAAATGGATGAAATTAAAGTTGGTGTAAGAGTGTTTTGCGAACGATATCCCGACAGAAAAATAATTTTGCAGCTTTCCACTAATAATAAAATTCTTCTTTTTTCCATGTAATTGAATATTTGTAAACAAAGCAATTAAATAATATATCTTACATTGTAAATAACATGCACATTGAATCAATGCCTCATAACCCTGTACTTAGTTTTCCGTATGAAGTACGTCATACCAAATTGCATATTATTATAACGGTGCGTAAATCAATTCATTGCAAATATAGTGGGTTACACTCAGGACAAGACAAAACGTCAAATTTCATTTTAAGATAAGATACAATATCCAAGTAAAGGAAAAGTAACAGTCTATGGAGGAATCCTACATGCTATTCGAAAGGCGTTATACAGGAATCTCACTCCATATTAACTAACAGTCTATGGAGGATTCCTACATGCTATTCGAAAGGCATCATACAGAGAATCTCACTCTATACTAAAAAGCAGTCTATGGAGGATTCCTCGAAAGGTGTCATACAGCGAATGTCACTCTATATTAACAAACAGTCTATGGAGGATTCCTACATGCTATTTGAAAGGCGTCATACAGCGAATCTCACTCTATACTAACAAACCGTCTATGGAGGATTCCTATATGTTATTCGAAAGGCGTCATACAGCGAATATCACTCGATACCTAACAGTAGGAGTATAATACATCACGATACAATAATAGTGACTTGTTCAAGGCAGCTAACTTTGTTGGATTTCTTTCCATCTTGTCATCAAACGATCAAAGGTGCAATTGGGAAATATATTGGACATACTATTGTGTCAACACATTCGGTCCACTGGTGTGTACTTGTATAGCTAGACTTAGCATGTGCCTCAAGACCATTGAGATTGAAATGTCCTAAGGAAGAAAAAAAGAAGAAAGAGAAACACAGAAACAAAACCAATAGGCATGAAACCTGAAGCGCATTTCAATAAAGTTGATTAAACAATTGCTGTTATTTGTATAATTTCAAGCATTATGTAATATGCAAGGCAGGAATATGAAAATAATTTTATTTCTGTTTTGAAGTCTGTGTATCATGTATTTGTAAGCAGTTATTTACGTCATGCAGTTATGAGTGGGCGAAATAATTTGAAACTTTGGGCTTACTTCCTTTCCTGAAAAAAATCTATATTTAAACATCTCGCAACAAATTCCATTGAATTCTATAACCGTTCCAATGTTATTTCCCACGCTTAAAAAATCATCTACCCATGAAATTATTAACTTTCATGAATACAACAAATATCTGTGTTGTGTTCCAACGCGTTCATATCTTTTTATGTTCGTTACAATTTTTACAATCGCTTTTTACCATGTCTACATAAGATAATACAACAAGTATTAGAGACGATGTGTGTGTGTGTGTGTGTGTGTGTGTGTGTGTGTCTGTGTGTGTGTAGGACTCAGACCCCTGTCCGGAATATTTGCTCCCTTTTGATGTCAAATCTTGAGAAAATGTATACGATGTGTTGCACTGATGTAGCTATAAGCTGTAACCAAAGATAGTAGAATTTTTAGAACACTCTGCTATTGCGAATTGGTATAGGTC
>JAXRKP010000556.1:30000-45000 GCA_037039925.1 Doris montereyensis
GTTAGATATCAATGTTTCTTAATTTTGCGTTGAAATTGAATATTTCAATCAGATTTCCCCCTCCTCCATATTTGTACTTTAACACTGCCATTTTAGCTACCGATAATATTCTATTTATCTCCTCAATTTCAGTTTGGCAAACTCCACTTGCGAATGTTAGTCCAAGTAATATGCCCTTCCTTTCTAGAACAATTCGTTTACCTAATTTCATAGAAAGTCTATCTTTAATGGTCTTCCATAGATTTGTTGTTTTCGAGCAGTCTACAAAGAAATGTTCTATATAATCCATTTCTGAGCAATACGAACAATGTGGGGAGGCGCGAATTCCCCATTTTGTGTAGTAAAATATTTGTTGGATATACATTGTTCAGTATTTTCCGCTGCGATGCTCTCAATCTTATTTCTTTTATCTCAACGCATCCTATACTCCAATGTTTATCTGTGATATGAACGTCAAACCTTCGAGCCACAGATTTTCTGTGTGTGATCTTTCGGTTCCTTTAATCAGTTCTAGGAATCCCTTTCTTCCAATTTCTCCAATTGGTTTACCTCTAA
The DNA here is from genome assembly GCA_037039925.1 of Doris montereyensis. Classification (NCBI taxonomy): domain Eukaryota; kingdom Metazoa; phylum Mollusca; class Gastropoda; order Nudibranchia; family Dorididae; genus Doris; species Doris montereyensis. The sequence continues at coordinate 30,556 of JAXRKP010000556.1, forward strand.
AAGGATTTGCTTAGGCTTATCGTCACAGCCTCGAGTCGAAGTCATTCTTTTGGTAGCGAATTGTATATTATCCAATAATCTAATACTCCCCGTGGATAATTACCGTATTTTTGAGTGAACTGTTCAAAATCTTTTATTGCTCCGCCATTGCAAATATCTTTGATATATTTCAACCCTTTAACTATAAGATATTGCACATGCAAAACCTTTCCAGCGTGAGTTACATTGTTATTATTAAATAAAGGTTGGAGGAAAATGTTAGCTTCTTTTTCTTTATATCTGTTGCCGAAATTATGTTTTGTCCATGTCTTTAGTACTCCAAGGCAAAATTCATTGCAAATAAGCGACATACCTTGAAATTGTTTCAGAAAAACATTTGCTTCAAAAGCTGTTAGTCCGCCAACGGGTGATAAAACGTTTTCAATCAAAGTTTTAAAGCAGCCTTCCTCTGATTCAATGAATTTCTCGGCCCAATCTAATAGGTATGCGTCTTGTATTTCTACAATATTTAGCATGTTAAGTCCTCCCATTTCAACAGGACTGAACATAACGCTTCTTTTTTATTTTTTCAATTGCTCTTCTCTTTGTATATCTCTTTTGTCATATAAACTTGAAAATATTCGATTTATGTCTGATAAAATTTCATCAGAAATATTAATACTTCTCATCGCATAGGTTAAATGACTGAGAGCGAACGTTTTAAATATCTGAATTTTACCAATTATTGACATATTTCTTTTTGCCCACTGCGCCAATATACATTTAATTGTGTTAATTCTTTTATCCCAAATTTGTTGCAATGCTTATTGCGGGTTCATTGTTTCTAAAGAACATACCTAGTATTTTTATTTCATTTACTGTGTTTATTCCATGCATTATGCAAGGGAATGGATTGGTAAAATGTAATGGCATAGCTAACAATTTTTCTTTATTGAATTTTAGTCCAGACAGTTTTGAGAATATTTCAACTTGATCTGATGCATTCTTGAGATCATCAATGTCTTTGGCAAATAGCAACATATCATCCATATATTATTTTATTTTTATTGGTTCTCTTCCCTCGACAGGACATATGCCTTTTGTATTTTTGTTTTGTCTAATGCTTTTGGCGAGTAGCTCTACAACCACAATAAACAAGAGTGGAGATATTGGACACCCTTTGCCTTTCTACAATAAATTTTTCTGAGATAAAACCTGCATTTTTAACAGAAGCTGTTCTTCCATGAAACAAAACCTTCATCCATTTAATAAAATCATTTCCAAATCTAAATGTTTTAATTGATTCCAAAAGAAAAGGAATTGATATAGTGTCAAAAGCTTTCCTAAAACCCAGAGAGGCAAGTACATCTTGATTATCTGTGTTATTCTTTGTTTCCAAGATGTCGTCAATGTTCCGATTCATATCAGTGATAATTCTGCCTGATATGAAACCTTTCTGGTCTATGTGCACGATTTTGTCTACTGCGGACGCCAGCCGTTTGGCTAATACTTTGGCGATTACCTTATAATCGGTGTTTGAAAGGATAACCGGCCTCGTGTTATTGAGCTTTGTCCTATCTTTTCCTTTATGTAGTAAGCTTATGATTCCCAGTTTTTGAGACCCTGATAGTGAACCCTTTTTGAAGCTGTATTGGAATGATTCTAGCAGAGGATCTTTGATATGCTGTCAAAATAACTTATAGAATTCAATAAGACGGCCGTCGATTCCTGGCGCAGAACCATTCTCCATGCTATTTATTGCATCTAAAACTTCTTCTTCAGTAGCCTCCCGGTCACACAATTCTTTTTCTGCTTTTGGGATTACTGGTATTGTAAGAGAAGACGTGAATGCTCTGGTTGCCTGAATAATGTCCTTTGTTCTTTCTTCTTTGTATACATTTTTTATAATAATTTTGTTATTGTTTCCAATATCTCAAGGGGTTTAAATAGATCCCTATTTTCACCTCTGAGTTTATTTGTGGTGCTATTGGTGGATCTCATCCTTTCTAAGTTCAAAAATAGTATATTACACTTCTCTCCTTCTTCGATCCATTTTATTCCAGATCTTATTTGTGCATCTCTGGTTTCTTCCATTTGAATGATTTCCAGTTTTTTCTTCCTGATATGTAGTCTTGTCCTAACTTTCTCACTATGTGGATCTTCAGTGACTTCATTTTCTATTTCGTTTATTTGCGATAGAAGATTTTTTTTTTCTAGTTCGATTTTGATTTTTTTATACCTGCTATATTGCTGACTAATTTCTACTAATTCGTTTTAAATGTATTCCCATGCTAGATGTGTGTCCGTATATCTTCGTTCACTTATAATTCGTTCCATTGTTTTATGTATAAGATTTATGTATTGCTTGTCTTTCAATAAGTTAATATTCAGTTTATAATATGAGGGGCCGTGGAGACTTGACCAGAAACTTATTTTGCATTCGACTGCTCTGTGATATGAGAAACCTAGAGTTCTGATGTCTATACTTTCTATATAAGGCATCATGCTTTCATCGGCAAATATGCAATCCAGACGTCTAGCAGTATAAGGGGTTTCTCTTGCCCGTGTGTGTTGTTTATAACTGGTATTATTCGTTCTCCATACATCTATCAATCCTAAGTCAGTCACTATTGCCTCGAATGTCTTTACGCTTTCTTTTGGATGTTTTTTGGCCTGCAATAAAGTCAAATTCGTTACTAATGACACAGTTGAAATCTCCAGCTATTATTGTTTTTATGCCATCATTTACTCTGGCATGGTCAGTCATAGTTTCTTTCAGCTCTTTTAAAAAGACAAGCCTATCTTTTCACATTGCAAGGTGCATAAACGTTGTATATTAACATGTCCTCACCCTGAGTTTACATTTAGAGGCTATGTATCTTGAATTCTTGTGCACTACTGATATATTACCAACCATATTTTTTGTTAAACTTAGTTAGTAATCCACCGCTATGTTCTGTTCCTGCTTGTAAATTGTACAGTCCCTCCCCACTGTGCTTCTATAAGGCACAGTTCCTCTTCTTTTAGGTATGTTTCTTGTAGCATTATGATTGTGTATTCTTTTGTCTTAAGAAGTTTAATGATAGCATTTCTTTTTTCTTATTTCTTAATCCACGCACGTTGCAAGTCAAACCTTTAAGTGAGACCATGGCCAGTCCTATAGTTCATGTTCTTGCTTTTAAATACTTTTTTTATTTTCAATTATATTGTTGTGTGTCTTTACGTGTCTTCCAGTCGTGGCCTTTGTGCTGGATGGTCAGGTCCATCGTTAGCTTGGCTAGGGTTGTGTCTCTTAACACTTAACGACATTGCTCGTGTTATAAAGGACGTAAGTGAGTTATGTAGGAGTTTTTCTATGTCCCTCCCTCGTGGTCTCTCTCCTGTATTAGTCTTTTCGGTTGGTTTAACTCCTTTGACCTCCTTGTGTCCCTGCTTATTAATTCCTTTGTTTAAATTTTTTGGGTTTTTTATCGTCATTTTCCACGTCCTCTGCTGGTGAGGTGTCAATCTAACTTGATTCCCGCTGGAATCAATGCCTGGCGGTCTTTTTTCGGCAATATTTATCTCTGTATCATTTTGTTTGTGTTGAGCAGGACAGTCTTTTTTTACGTGTCCTTTCTTTTTTGCATATGAGACAGACTTCCTCGTTGCGACAGATGCTCTGGAGATGCCCACTCTTTAGACACTTCCTGCATGCTTTTCTCGTATTTCTTTCTTTGTAATGCAGGCTGGCTTGAAAAGGCCCCATTTCCACCCTTACGGGGGTCTTTGGGTAGCTCAATCCATACACAGCGGCGGCCCGTCAACCAAGCTGTCAGATTGCCAGACGGGTCCCGGACCCTCTCCATTTGCAATTTCGACCTTAATTTGGCCCCTGCCTTGATCACTAATCGTTCAATTTCGTAATTCGCGAACGATATGGGAATATCGCTCACGATTAATTTAGTTGCGGGAATTTCATTCCCGGACCCATCTCTTGAAATATAAGACTTCTATAACTATTTTGATACCCCGAATAGCTAGTCAACTCGTTAGCATTCTGGCCGTAGCGTCACTTGATTTAGAACAGATGCGCCAAAGCCCACCTATTCTTTGGGCCCCCAACGTGCACCCCGATCCTGCCGCTTTATCAGCCGAGACACACACCTCAAAAGTAGAGACAAGCTCAGAAATGGGAAGGCCTCGAGCTGTAAAATAAAGAGGTGGCAAGGAAGAAGTGGTTGCAGCCACAAATGAATTTGACACCATTGTATGCCAAGAGTCAAAGAGTCAACAACAAAAAAGTGTAATATATTGAGAACGGACAAAAGAAAATCTAAGATGGAATCTATATATAATTGATACGGAAGAGTCGGCTGCCAAGGGGTCCCTGGGGAACTCGCAGCTTTCACACGCTTTCGATGATGATGATGATACGGAAGAGAAGCTCACTCTTACTAATGTACTGGAAATTATATGAAATTATATAAAATTGTATAAAAGAAAGAGCGAAATGTTATCAGACACGTTCAGTGTAAAAAAATAAAAAATAAAAAAGGCTTGATGATGATTAAGAAAACTCACAAAGAGAGAAGGGAGACAATCACACAACGCAACAAATTTAACTGGACTGATGAAAAAAGAAAAAAACAAAATACGGACTGAAGAGAACAGACCACAGGAGATAGAGCTACACACTAACTTCCCACGCTGAGAACGAAGGTGAGATCAAACTCAGTACAGTCTTGAAAAAAACAAAATGGACTTGCAGATACCAATATGTCTGAATATAAAGCAATTGAAAATTAGAATTATGGAAAGAACGAAAATACCAAACGATACAATAAGGATCCTACCTTGATCTAAATGCAACAAATACCTTACAGAAAAGAAATCACATCACGTAATGAAGAATAAATCCAGAAAAACACAGGAAATATGGAGAGCGACAAAAACGTGACCGTCACCAAACGGACGTTGATGTGTTCAACCCGGCGAAAGATACCCAGTGATAAGGAATAATAAGATCATCACTCGACCCAACACCCAGACGGGATAAATCAAGACTTTCTGGCTCATTTCCAAAAGGATAATATTGATATTCAACTTGCTGGGAGGTTTTACGTTTCATATACGGGTACGAACATTGACAGATTGATTAACAAAAGGAACGAACTTGAAATTACGTTAAATGACGTCAGGTTAATCGTTGCATGCATTAGTAGATATTCCCAAAAGATTATAATGAAATCGATGTAAAGTGGGAATTTGATTAAAAAGGGTATGATTTTAATTGATCAGGCTGACAAAGGTGTTGCCGCATACATTTCACCAATGTTGCCAGATGCTGAACCATGTAGTGTATGGCTATGAATCTTAGATGTCCCCATGAAAGTGAATGATGTTCATTAACGAATAGGGGAAGAAAGTTTTGATTGGTGATGTCTATAGAAGCCCATCTTGTAACAAATTTCTTTTTGTTCATAAATCAAGAAATATATTTCCATCTACTGATTACAATGCTTACCTCAATGTATTGATAACGGGATATTTTAATTTCCCCTTGATAAAATGGAATGAGCTATGTTACCATTTCCTGATAGCTGTTTCGTTATGAAACTTTGAGAGATGCATTCTTTCATCAATTGATAAAATGAGTTCACTCGATATAGAGAGAATCCGATTAGCAGTGTATTTGACTTGATGCTAAGTAGTGATGATACTCTTGTTTATGGTATAAAGCATTGGGCACCTATTGGTAAAAGTAGCCATAGTATCCATGGTCTTGGTTTAAATTTATAAAGCATTTGGCACCTATTGGTAAAAATAACCATATTATCCATGTTCTTTGTTTAAATTTATTTCATTATGAAACCAAAGGAACTAATGTATACAAACAAATCAATTCAGGAGAAATTAGGAGAAATGCATACAGGAATACAATTTATTTAATTGTGAATTCTTAATCTGATGGCGCTTGAAAGTAAATTGTTTCAGCTGGGTGATAAGAATAAGTATATTAGAATCGAAACGAGAGACATTTTCGAAATTCTTGAAAACTATGTCCGAAAAAATTAAAGGATATATATGTTATGGTCAGAAATAACGCAAAGAAGGCAATCAGACACGCAGTGACACGTTTTGAATGCTCACTCGCTAATGGCTGCAGAGCAAATACCAAACTTTTCTGGAAATATGTAAATTCAAAACTTGAAAGCTATTATATATCTCTAAATCACATAGATGGATATGCCAATACGATAAATTCGGTCTAGCTCTACTCTACCGAGAAAAAGATTGAAATCTTAAAAAAGAGTCACATTGAAGACATGATTTATACTGGTCAACTGAATTCGACTTAGACCCCAGGGACTAGGGTTTTCTGTTTTCTTTTTCTTTTTCTTTTTTTTTTTTTTTTTTTTTTTTTGTTAAAAATTTTATTTTTAAAAAAAAGTTTTTCATCTGTCATAACCATGGAGGGCATGTGTTTCCTTCTTCTCTTTTTTTTTTTTTTTTGCAAAGGGTTTTTAAAACGATAATATTATGCCAAATTTAGATAATAATTTCCTCTCTTATTTTTGTAAAGGATTTTTAAAACCATAATATTATGCCAAAGATAGGATTCCATAATGTTTTCTAGGAGAATATCACAGGAGGAATCTAATGATGATATTTATTCTTCAATCCGAGAGCATAGAAATAGAAAACAATGGCATCGCCGGACTCCCACTGCTAGTTGTTTTAAATCCAGTATGTCGCGTGAATGTTCTTACCGTACTCTTAGTCTTAAAAACCATTACAGTAAATGTAATTTTTGTCTGTGAATCGGGGTCAGTCTGACATTCCATCAGTTGCCTATGTCCATTTATTAGATCAACACATTAAACCAGTGAACGACAAAACAAGAAAATCACATAGACAAAAAATAGTGTTCTCAAAATATTTGTTTTATCTCACTGGAATCTTCGGAGGATGGTGCGGGTATTTGACTGTCTACAAATGATTTTTATTTTGTATTATCACAGGAGGAGGTACGAATACGACACTCATACGATTCAGTCGTTGTAAGGTCATAGTTGAAAACGTACATTGCTGTTTGAAAGCTAAACGCAACAAAAGAAAGAATTGCGGAGTTCAGGCTCATTTGTAAACTACACTTCGTTGCTTGTCGGTATTGTCGTCATCGCTAAGCTTGTTGTCGTTGCTTGTTGGTATTGTCGTCATCGCTAAGCTTGTTGTCGTTGCTTGTTGGTATTGTCGTCATCGCTAAGCTTGTTGTGGTTGCTTGTTGGTTTTGTCGTCATCGCTAAGCTTGTTGTCGTTGCTTGTTGGTATTGTCGTCATCGCTAAGCTTGTTGTCGTTGCTTGTTGGTATTGTCGTCATCGCTAAGCTTGTTGTGTTCTTGTTGTATTGTCGTCATCGCTAAACTTGTTGTCGTTGCTTGTTAGTATTGTCGTGTTGCATTGCTAAAACTTGTTGTCGTTGCTTGTTGGTATTGTTGTCATCACTAAGCTTGTTGTCATCGCTAAGCTTGTTGTCATCGCTAAGTTTGTTGTCATCGCTAAGCTTGTTGTCATCGCTATGCTTGTTGTCATCGCTAAGCTTGTTGTCATCGCTAAGCTTGTTGCAGTTGCTGCTGTTGTTCGTTTTTGAGGGGGTATTTGTTTGTGTCTTTGATTTTAGTTTTGTATTTGGGAACGAATATCTTTGGGTTTGTTTATTTTTTTAAAAAGACAGTATAGTCTGTTTGATATCTGGTTTGTCGTCGTTGTTGTTGTTTAGGTGGAGAGGGGGAGGAAAGGGGCCAGAGAGGTTGTTTTTTCTTCTTCTCATAAACCAGAAGTTTTGAAATTGTCTGGCTGGCGCTTGAACTGATTCGTTCAATAATCAATCGAGACATGAAAGTCCCTGGATAATCTCCCTACGTCATATCTGTGACAATGACGCACATATGAACAATGCATTTTGTATGTGGCAATGTTACCCACACGCAAACACATGTATATGAAAATAACTTCTCAAATTCCATACCAAAATTTAAAAAAACAAAAACAGTAAAACGAAACCAATAATAAAGTACCGGGTGTGTGTGTGTGTGTGTATGTGTGTGTGTGTGTGCATGTGTGTGGAGGGGGAGTTGTAAGTAAGAATTTAAATCATTCAACTGACCCGTTGATTTTCTTTCAAAGTGACGCCATTAAACAAAAAGAAATTAAAGAGGGGATTCGGCGGTCCAGGGGCAGGGTGTCGGCAAGTCAACCAAAAGGTCGTGAGTTCGCGCCCTGACCGTTCAAAATGTTCTTCAGGGTAAAATCCATCCTCCTGGTCCGGGTAGATGGATCGACACCTAGTCCCATCGAAGACGGACGATAAAGAGGAGATCCTGTGTGCATATCACACCAATCTGTGCACGTTAAATATCCCTTGGCTGTTTACAGGGCAGTCCCAGGCAAAATTAAGAATCATATCAAGACCGACGATATCACCTTAATTGTGGATGCGGGTGTATGACATCAAATCAAAATCAAAATACAAAAAAGAAAACAATCTGACATCGTTGGCGCATGATGTGAGGTTTCACCACTTCCCTTTTGTAGAACACTCTGACACATGAGGAATTAAGAGAAACCTGTATACAAGCGATCATTATCCACCTTTCCGAATTTCATGCACTAGAAGAAGAAATAAGAAAATAAAAATCTTCTATACAAGCTATAGCTTATTAGGGGAATGGAGAAAATCTTTCTGTTTGATTCTGGAAATCCGTGGAAATGTTGCCAGAACGTCATGATACAGAGGGCAAAAAAAATAGTATATATTCATGAATCCGTCTACATAATTCCCCTAGGTGTTTTGTCTATAGAGAATGTTACAGCGATGAAATGTAAACTCACCGAGGATTCAGGCATACTTAAGACAGGAAGGTTGAGCGGGAGAAGAACAAAAAGAAAATTTTAATATTGGCCCGCGCATAACATTAACATGAGCATTTTCTGTTCGAGAAAGACGACAGTTTCCTGGACGTAATGAGAATCTTTCGACTTATAACTTAGGGAGTTAAAAAAATGGGATGGTAGAAGGTAAAAAGGCATAGTGCTACCTAACAACACCCAATGCATGTGTGTGTGTGTGTGTGTGTGTGTGTGTGTGTGTGAGAGAGAGAGAGAGAGAGAGAGAGAGAGAGAGAGAGGAAGGGAGGGAGAGAGAGAGACAGAAAGACAGACAGACAGACACATAGACAGACAGAGGCAGAGAGAGACAGAGAGAGAGACAGAGACAGAGAGAGTAGAGATAGACAGACAGACAGACAAAAGCTAGAAAGACCGTCAGACAGACAGACAGACATACAGAGGGACAGAGAGACAAAAAGAATATCTGACTTGTTTGTTACGTTTTGTCTTGCATGCACAACTGAATATTTAAAATACAACTAAAGAAAGAGATTATTGCATGCTTTAAGAAATATCTTGTTCTCGCGCAGAAAGCCGGTTAGACACTGTATAATAATAATAATAATAATATACGCAGTGCGTAGAGTAGTGGGTTGTTGTTTTTTTTTCACTTTAAGTTACTTTCCAGCAAGTTGATCTTCTTCTCAGATGAGTTGATACTACACTCGCTCGAAATGTACCTGTCACCTGTACACTGTAGGAACAGCATCATCATCTCTGCAAATTATGCCGTGCATGTTAATAATGTTATCACATTATTTATACAAGTTCCGTTCGTCACGTGATTTTGCCTTATTGTTCGTTTGAAGGAAATAAACACAGGAAACATAGGTGCCTTTCTGGAATGTGTACAAAGTATATAATATGAATATGAGAGGGGGGGGTTGGACTGCATTTGAACTTCCCATCATCTAACAGATGATTACAGTTATAATTTTTTTAAAAGCTGGCATTTAGTGACAGCATAACGATTTCGTCTCGTTCGCCAATTTTAAGGACGTCGGTGACTTCAGAAAGAACATTGTTGAATACTTGCATGGCTTATTCCCCTTGTTTGGTAATGCTGGTCGCTGTTTCAGTCGGCATCGGTAAAGGAGTTTTCTTTTCCAATGCTTTAACATTTTGAAATGTCAAACTTGGGAATTTAGCTGCTGCCTCGCCTACTGTTTAACCAGCAGAACAATTCATGCACTTCAATGCTATTTTCCTAGAGGCGTGACACCATCTCTCCGTATCTGGGGACTTAGTAGTCCACATGCAAGGTGTCGGCCTCTCAACCAGAAGGAAATGGGTTCGAGCCCCGGCAACGGCTGCACAATTTTCTCAAGTTTTTCAAGCAAAATCTACCCCCCCCTCCTGGTCCAGGTAGGTGAATCGACACCTAGTCCCATCGGAGACGGACGATAAAAAGGAGGTCCTGTGTGCATATCACAACACTTTGTGCACGTTAAAGATCCCTTGGCTATTTACAAAGCAGTTCGGGCAAAATTAAAAACCTTACCAAGTGCCCCGAGATCACCTTAGTTGTGAATGTGGGTAAATCAAATCAAATAAAATAAAACTCTCTGTATCTAGGTCTGGTTTTCAATGTTCGTGCTTGCTTGGCTGAGACATCAACGTTTTAAAGTCTTGACACGTTGCAGATCTGTCTTGCAATCTTTTTCACACTATTTCTAGCACACAGGGTTGCTTCTTGTTCTGTCCTTGGTAGATATAAAACTGTCAAGTATAAATCTATTTAAGGGGTGGTGCTCCCCTTGTTGTCGTTACCACCTCCATGGTTAAGCTGTAAATTACGGTAACTAACACTGTAACAGTCACACTGCTTTTACTCTTACACATATTTTATATCTACATCCTTTCCATAGATAACACTTCAAACGTCAATGCTTTTACGGGAAAATGAACGTAAAATCTATGTGCTTCAGCTTAAGACTTAGAGTTAGATGCATGACAACTTCAATTTATAATAATTTATATTTACACGATATCAACTTTTGAAAAGTATTTCGTGGCGGAATTTAGTAATCGTATTCGACAGCAGCACAAGTAGTTGCATGGGCTTGAAGGCTTTAATCTTGTGAGGGCAATAAATGGTTGTCGATGAAACGAGATGAGATGTCGACATGTGTCGATGAAACAAGATATATTAATTTGGGTGTAGATGAAACGAGGTGCGCCCATGTGAATAGATTATTATGTGAACATAACTCACTCTGTATACTAACCCAAGCTGTTTTGACAAGCGTTAACAGGTCAACAGTGGTGACCACTGATTCTTTCGTCTGTTATGCGACAAGTCATCAGTTTTTCTCTAAGCCACTCACATTCTGCATGAGTGTCTGTGTATCAACACGTTAAGCCTCTTATACAGTCTGGGTCCATTTGACCATGAGCCGTGGTATCGGGACTGTACTGAGTTTGTTTTGTACCACATGACATACTCGTAGTTTTCACGCTCGTGAAAAGCCCATAGTGAAAAGCTAAGGGAAACCCTTGACATTCTCTCAAAGAGGCGCTGCTATTTCCTTCCTCTTTTTTTCTATTGTTGGTGTTGTTGTTGATGTTGTTGTTTTTGCTATTGCTGTGTTCTTGTTTGCTGCTGTTTTTATCCGTTTTTATCTGTTTGTGTCGTTTCTATGTGTTTGTTTTTAGTTCGGGAGCGGGAATGTTTTGATTTTGTTTATGGGAATTGGTGATGGGGTTGGTTTGCTGCTGTGATTGGTTTTTTCATTGTTCTTGTGTTTTGTTATAGTTTGTTGTTTTGCTTTCTTCTTTTGGCTTTGTGCCCATCAATCAGTTTTCTTATTCTCTTACTTTATGGATTTTTCCCCGGACGAATAGGGGAAGGAATAGTGATTAAAAAGATTTTTGCAATGTATACGCGCGTGCGTCTATGTGTGTGTGTGTGTATGTATGTTTGTGTGTGTGTGTGTGTATGAGTAAATGTGTATTTAAGGTGAAACTGTCTTTGTGCTCAATGTGTTGTTTGTCCCAACATTTAAGTTTAATTGTGAGTGGAACAGGAAATGCCTTAGTGCGATTGTTAAATATTTTCTTTCACTGTTATCACTCAGCTGTTTCCCCTTTGAGAAACATTTATTGAAAAGTGGAGACATTTTTACAACCTCCGACCAGATATCTCCAATAGTTGTTCGACAATTTATCTGGCAAGACAACCAGGCACAGACAACAAAATGCACGTCCCATCAAATATTTACCGTGCGAAAGCTGCTATGAAACGCAAACATTCGTGGCAGATTAAGGTGTTGGTTGGTCTTTTCTTACAGTAAGCGTAACCACAACAAAACGAAAGACCAATTATTGTAAACATCGACAACACCCAAGCTAAAAATGGATGCTCAGGCATTATTGAAAGAGAATGCTTGGCTGGCTGGCCCTAAGTTTTGTGTTCGAACCATGGCCTGAAAACGTGCTTGTCTGGCTGGCCCTAGGTTTTGTGTTCGAACCCTGGGCTGAAAACAGTGATTGTCTGGTTGGCCCTAGGTATGGTATTTGAACCCTGGCCTGAAAACAGTGCTTGTCTGGCTGGCCCCAAGTTTTGTATTCGAACTCTGACGTGAACGCGTTTAACTGGTGCAATACAGCTACTTATGATAGTTTTGAAGGGGGTTCCTTTAGTAGAGGAAAGCATATGACGTAATCAATTTTAGCGTATAGAAAACCACTGATGAATTTATGACGTAATCCTTTTGGTGAGCCCTAGTGAACTTGTGTTTACGTATCGATTTGTTTATATTTGGAAAGGGAGAGAATCGTATAGAAATTTATCGAAATGTTTAGAATACGAAGGAGCCACAGTGGAGTGAAGTCAAAGGCGAAATATGACAATAAGTGACAACTCCACTAATAAAGACAGAGCAAACACGTGACGTTTCGGGTATAACCCTTCGTCAGACAACAAACGAGAAATATTTAGAATCTAGATCTAAGTAATACCTCCGGCATCACACAATGTGATGTCAGAATAAAAACATAAAGGAGAAAGAAAGAAAGAAAAAGACAGTGATGTTAAGAAACGTAGCAGTGGGTGTGAAAAAAGAGCGAGAGTGGAAGGGGGGGGGGTGTGAAAAAAAGAGCGAGAGTGGAAGGTTCAGATCTAGAAATGAAATAAAAATATGAAAATAAGTAAGTAATAAAAGGTGAAAAGGAGATAGAGAGAATGAGAGAAATAGAGAGAGAGAGAGAGAGAGAGAGAGAGAGAGAGAGAGAGAGAGAGAGAGAGAGAGAGAGAGAGAGAGAGAGAGAGAGAGAGAGAGAGAGAGAGAGAGAGAGAGAGAGAGAGAGAGAGAGAGAGAGAGAGAGAGAGAGAGAGAGAGAGAAAGAAAGAAAACAGGCAGAGAGAGAAAGAGAGAGAGAAGAGAGTGAAAGAAGTAGGCAGGGAGAAAGAAAGGAGAAGAGACAAATGAAAAATAGGATAAAAGACTAGATCTATATCTCACTGGGTCTAGAAAGAAGAAATGATAGGATAAATGTAAGATTAGATCTATATCTCACTGGGTCTAGAATGAAGAAATGATAGATAATGAATGAAAACAAGTATCAATCAAGACAAAAATTTACACTGAAGGTGTGAAATGTATATAAATTACAAATTTATCGATGTAATAAGGGTGGAGAGTAAACAACTTATCTGAAATTTCAAAAAATGCCAGTTAGGACTAGCTGATGCCATCCAAGGAATCAAAATCTCAAATTATTTTTCCTTGGTGATAACATAAGGTCTATTCCGTAATGGTAAGAAACTGTGCGCCAAGATGCTTCCGGTAAATGGTGAACGTAAAAGAAATAAAAATACAAAATAAAAATAAAATGTAGATGCCTAATTGAGTATGCTTCATAGGCGGGCACACGGGGTGTGAACTGCCAGAGGGACCCAACTTTGCCCGGGATAGGAAGGGGTGGGGGGCAGGGTTAGGGTGGGATAGTTTCATGGGGGGTGGATGGGAAGCGGATGGGGGGGTAGGGTAATAGTGGACAACTCAAAGAAAATTATATAAATTGGTGGGGAAGGGTCAGGGATAGTAATAGCGTGTTCTCTATGGGAGTTACTCCAAAGAAAATTATATGACCTGAGAATGTAAGACATTCAGGTCAGGGTTGATCGATGTCCTGGTTTATTAAAATGTAAAGGCACCGGCTTGCTTTCGCAGTATTCAATATCTCTCCTGTGATGGCCAAATGTTTAGAATGATATGGAAATTTGGAAATATCTTAGTTTTCGACTATAAATAGCGGGGTTATCCATGATAGGGAAAGAGAACAAAAGTATTGTGAGATTACGCGTCGTCTTTATGTCAATCAACATTAGATCTATTTGTGAATTTGCTTCATCCCTTGATTAATTGTTGACTGTTGGTATAATAAATAGCCTTGTTATAATTAATAATCAAGCGTTTGTTACTAGAGTGTCTATTTCAAGATCTAGATCTAGAGTCAAAACAGCGCTGGACTGGCTGGCCCTAGATTTTGTGTAGGCCTACAAACCTTGGCGACGGATTTTCTTCTGTATTT
>JAXRKP010000556.1:47500-130000 GCA_037039925.1 Doris montereyensis
CGTGTTGTTGCCATTTTATCCTTTTGATAACAGTTGGAACAAGGTACAACGAAAAGTTTAATATATTGTGGCGTTAATGATAAAGAATTCTATAATAACAAAATTCCAAGTGCGCTTTCCATCTGCTCCATTTAGTACTACGGCCAGAATGGTTGCTACAGCAATCGATGAGTTACTACGGCCAGAATGGTTGCTCCAGCCTAACAATAACAATCGATGAGTTACTACAGCCAGAATGGTTGCTACAGCCTAACAATAATCGATGAGTCACTACGGCCATGGTTCCTAATCTACCGATGAGTTTCAGAATGGTTGCTAAAGGCCAACAATAACAATCGATGAGTTATTACGGACCAGAATGCTCCTCATTTTACTGACCAACCAACAACAATATAAGAATGATCTTGAGTCTGTCAATCGAGATGCCCTGTTTCCTGATAACAAAGAGCTAGAAATTAAGATTTTCTTAAATGTTTCCATAGTAGTAACATGTGATTTAAGATGTGTTAAATTCGTTTTAGTTTGACTTTAATTGCCTGACTCCGAAAAACACTTATATCTTTCTCGAAAAACCACTAGTGATTTTGTCCAATGAAATATCAAACCGTGTAGGCGTACATTTTGATACAGTATTTTTCTTTCAAAGATCACAGTGTATAGTAAATGTCTTGACCGATTTAAATTTAAATGGTTTTTCTTACCACTAGAAGTTATACGTTTTTAATTCATGATTTAAGCTTAGTATTCTACTGCCATTCAATTACTGGTCCGGTCTTTAATGCAAAATTTACATGCGAGTAAATTCTAAATCAAACCATCTCAGATTGCTTTATTTCTATCTTAGTTTTTATGCCATCTGCTTTGGTTTGATCTTGTAACAGAAACATTTATTGTTGTGTTTCTGATTTTGTCTCGTTTAGTTTTCCATATTTTCATTTAATTTTTGTTGTTGGTGTTGATTTAAAAACAACTCTTCGTATGCACGAGTAGATATTTCATTTTTTTAGAATTGGGGATTTTTGTACATATTTGATTTGGGTTTTAACTATTTTACTAAGATATAGATTGAGAAGGTTTGTATTCGCTTACTGTCTAAGGTTCAGGTTTCTACTGTTTTTACCACATAACAATAGTAGCCACTCCCAGATTCGAGTACACAAGACACCAACAATAAAACTGCTTTGAACCTGCTTGGGTAGAGTCAACTGCCATTTTGGTCAAATTTTGTTGACAATTCAAACATTGTTGTATGCAGGAAATGCAGATGTACCAAATTATTAATGCTCTTCCTAGATAACCATCTATATATTGCACTTGCCTGAAGGAAAGTCCTATGGATTATCTGATGACTTCTATTGATTTCTTTTTCCTCCTGCATGTTAGTAAAAACCAAATTGAAACAAAGGCTGACAGAAAGGAAATAAAAAGGTATTGATTTCGCCTTTGGCCTTTAATCAGTTTTAGCATTGCTTAGTGTTGAAATTGATGGCCGGCCATCTTGCTTTGATCGATTGTTCTCAATTATTCCAACTCACATTTTTTAAATTATTTTGCTTACTAGATCTATGCCTTTATTTTTTATTTATGCTTTTTTTTTCTCAAGAAATAATGTTAAGCAAACAAGAAGAAAAAGACAGAGACAAGGGCAGAGAGTACACAGACTCATACACTTACAACAACACACGCTCACAACATTCAGTGCAAAACCTATCACTTTGTGAAGTAGATTAACATTTGAATTATACTTTAGATACACCATCTTTTACATTTGACCTTTATTAGTTTTGCTTTTAGTTTCGCCGATTGTTTGATTTTTGTGGGCTTATAACGTTTCCAATAAAGATCCCGATCCTATTAAAAACAAATGAATTCCAATCATATATATGACTAGTAGCATAAAATTTTGCCTTTATGTAGTCCCTCTGTTTGTCTATCTGTCTGTCTGTCTGTCTGTGAGTCTGCCTGTCTGTTGGTCTGTCTCTGTCTCTCTGTCTCTCTGTCTCTCTGTCTCGCTGCTATTCCTGTCTCTCTCTCTCTCTCTCTCTCTCTCTCTCTCTCTCTCTCTCTCTCTCTCTCTCTCTCTCTCTCTCTCTCTCTCTCTCTCTCTCTCTCTCTCTCTCTCTCTCTCTCAACATTACCTTTAAGCTTTCCCAACAACAATCTTTGACATTGCTTCTACTCCTGAGAAGATTGAAAGAAATTGTAATATATTTCTTTTACGTGGAGCTGATTCCAGGTTTTTACTTTTTCCCCTAGTCTGAAGAAATATTATTTGATTTTTTATCTGTTTTCTATTCTTGATCCTTTTGTTTCAAGGGAAGAAATAAATAAATTATTCGATGTTTGTTTCTTTTTATTCACGTATTATATTGTAATAAAATATACAACATAACATTTCTTCAAAATGTCTAAGGTTTGCTTTGAATTTTTCCATTTCTTCATTATATAGCTAAATACATCAAACAACTAACTTCTAATTATGCCAACCAATATTAATTGTCCTAACATTCCATGTTCCAGTAGAAAAAAATCACAGTCCAGTATGGGGGAAAAAGGGGGAGTGAGGGATTCGTTTTTTCACTAAGTATGTCACTTTGGAGCAAGATAAAAGATAGCATAATTTCCAAATTAAAAATTTCTTCGGGATAATTTGTTGGAAAATATAACATGTTACAAGCCCCTTTGCCATGGGAAACATATCATAGTATGGTACACCGCCAATCATAATAAGTATATGTGATTCTTACTTTGAAGCGCTCTTCGATGTTTGGTTGTTTTGATGATAGAATTTGTTTTTTTAAATACAGGGGAAATTATCCTATTTTTGTTTTGTTGTCGGTGTATTGTTGTTTGTTTTTGTTGGGTTTTTTTGAGATGTTAAATTTGAAGAAAGCACAAAAGCTGGTATGATGAGTACGATTAATACTTCATTGACGAAATAATATTTTGAACCACTCTAACCGGGATCCTTTCTCTCACTTGTTATTTTCTGTCAGGGTTAACTCTTTTCGTTGTCTGCAACTAGCTGTGTCTGTTGTTTGGTGTTGTGTTGACCTTTGTTCATTCAAGACCAGCCTACAAGGCTAAGAATTGCAGGCTTAAAAATTACTTTGTTAATTTCTGTCAGGGTTAACTCCCTTAGCCTTTGGTCAGTCAAGACCGGCCTGCAAGGCAGCAAGTTTGTTTTCTTTTAGGGTTAACTCCCTTAACCTTTGGTCAGCCAAGACCCACCTGCTAGAGGAGAGTTGGACACAAATCAGGTTGTATACTGCCATCTTGGTTTTTTTGTTGACAATTCTTGTTTACCTACAAATGCTCTCTTCTAGATGGTGATATATTGCACTTACCTTTGATTCTCTGGTTGATTTCTCCTCTTCTGTTTTCCTTTGAGTTAACTCTTATTCCTAAATAATTGTAGCTTTGACCTTGTTCTTAATTCTCCCTGCCCAATTTAAGATTTTGTGTTTTAGCTTCCCTAGTTACTAGCATTGTTTTGGGGTTTTTGTGCATTTTCTCTCATTCCTCTTTTTTATTTAATCTATTTTTCTATTATGTTGATTTTTGACTGGAGGTCCCTTTCTGATTTTCCAAATATGAATCCAAATCATCAGCAAATGAAAGCATTGATACATTTACTGGTTTGAGTCACATGCCTACATCTATTTTTTTCATGTTTGAGGATGCCTTGCAACTGAATCCATAAATGTGATAAACATTTGGAGAAGTTTTTTGTCTCTCCCTTTACCTATTACTCCACCTGATGTTTCTATATTGCTGCCTACTTAGCGTATAAATCTCCTTAAAACCATTAATTCCCGTTTGGGTTTGAGATTCTCTGCAATATTTGTAAATCATTTTCGAAGATTTTTTTCTTCTTTTGAGGGCATCTTCGTTTGGTCCATAAGCTATTTACAATTCAATTTCTCTCTCTTCCTTTTGGTTTAATGTTTAACTCTAATAGCCGTGGGCTTTACAAATTTCCAACTTTCTAGTAGCATGTCTTGCCTTTTATGCATTAGGAGGCCTATTCCTGCTCTAGCTCGATCTTTGACATCTACTCCTGAGAAGATTAAAGCATGATTTGGTCCTACATTTTCTATTCCTTGTCCTTTTTTCTTTGTTTCTGTAATAGCCAAAATGTTCACTTTGAATTTTCCATTTCTTCAGCTAATTCTAACTCCTTTCCATTAATTGCCCTAACATTCGATGTTCCAAAAATCACCGTCCGTGCTCTTTTCCAGAGTCGTCTGAAAGTTCAAGCCGGGTATATCACTGTATATATTACTTTGAATGAGGTTGTTTTGGAGGTAGGATAAGCCCACTGTACCCTAGGTGGTAGATGGTGGGGCTGCCACCTTGAGGCCCCTACCAGGCATTGTTATTTTCTGTTAGGGTTAACTCCTTTAGCCTTTAGTCATTCAAGCCCAGCCTGCAAGACAGCAGTTTGTTATTTTCTGTCAGGGTTAACTCCCCTTAGCCTTGGTCAGTCAAGACCAGTCTGCAAGGCAGGTTGTTTTCTTTCAGGGTTAACTCCCTTTAGCCTTTGGTCAGCCAAGACCTGCATGCAAGGCTGCAGAAGACTCGTGGAGGGGCGATCATCTACCCCCGTACAAGTGCTGGCCTGTCCATTGCCCGGAAATTCAAAACTATGACATCGACACATACGATCTCATCTTGGTCAAAGATTATTTTTCAAATCTTGCAGACGTACATGAGATATTATTTCTGTAATTATCGCAGGGTTGAGGAGAGAGAAAGAGAGAGAGAGAGAGAGAGAGAGAGAGAGAGAGAGAGAGAGAGAGAGAGAGAGAGAGAGAGAGAGAGAGAGAGAGAGAGAGAGAGAGAGAGAGAGAGAGAGGGAGGGAGGGAGGGAGAGAGAGAGAGAGAGAGAGAGAGAGAGAGAGAGAGAGAGCGAGAGAGAGGGAGAGAGAGAGAGAGAGAGAGAGAGAGAGAGAGAGAGAGAGAGAGAGAGAGAGAGAGAGAGAGAGAGCGAGAGAGAGAGAAAGAGAGAGAGAGAGAGAGAGAGAGAGAGAGAGAGAGAGAGAGAGAGAGAGAGAGAGAGAGAGAGAGAGAGAGAGAGAGAGAGCGAGAGAGAGAGAGAGAGAGAGAGAGAGAGAGAGAGAGAGAGAGAGAGAGAGAGAGAGAGAGAGAGAGAGAGAGAGAGAGAGAGAGAGAGAGAGAGAGAGAGAGAGAGAGGGAGAGAGATAATAATAATAATAATAATAATAATAAGGATATAATTCATTTCTATAACTGCCACTTCCCACTTATATGACAGCTCTAGGCGCATAATTATACATACATAGTAAAAACATGAGCAGTGTATAAGTACACATGAAGTACAATATTATTTATAGAGGTATATGGTACATGAATTAAACTTGCAAAATAAAAACAATTACTTTTCTTCTTAAGAAACATCGCATGAGATACATTTTAAGGTGTTTTTAAAGGTCTCTTCTGACGTGTCAAACATAGGTCGAATTGACAGTTGAAGAGCATTTCAGATGTGTGCACCTGCGAATTTAAAAGAGCACAGTGACAGTTTTTGTCAGGCCTTTCTTTGGGGGAACGCTTAGCATGCACTAATTAGTAGATCTCAGTCGGCGAAATGGAACATAACCAGTGATCAGGTCTTTTAAGTATTTTAGAGGTCTATCAGTTTTACACTTGTAACACAATGTGGCAATTTTGCATATTATTATTCTTTTTATCGTATTTCTTTTTCTTCAAAATCACTCTGGTCGCATGGTTTTGGATACGTTGGAGCTTATGAATCAAGACATTAGGTAAATTAAAAAACAAGGAGTTACAATAATCAATTTTGGAAAAAATCTGTGCTGCAGTCAATGTTTTAAGACAATTTAGGTTAAGAAAGTTTTGTAGATGGTCTATACGTCTGATTTCGAGGTAAAGAGTTTTACAAAGATGGTTTGTTTGATGTTCCATAGATAAATATATGCACACAAATACCTTCCTCTAAACCCTGAAAAAATATTGCTCTCAATGACATAAAACAGATAAAAAATGGAAAAAAACCCACCAAAATATAAACGAGGGCAAATTAGAAAGAAAGACGAATTTTATATTTTGCAGAAATAATAGCTAAAGTTTATTTCTAAATTATTAACATGCATGTTGTTTGTTTCCTTGCAAATTACTGCGTCCACCATATGCAGTGATCTCAGGGTGTACAAGACAGGTCACACTGTTATATTCATTGAAGAAAAAATATGTCGCCCAGCGTGGGGCTCGAACCCACGATATGAAGATTATGTCGGGCTCTTGTCCATTTAGATAGACGTGACAGATCACACGTTTTCAATGACAACATTATTGTTAAAATTGCGTCATTATAATATCAACGGCCGACGTTGTTCAGACGGGAAGGGCTCAGGCCCTATATTTGGGGCTGGAGTTTTTAGCTTTTAATTATTTTTTTTAACAAAATCATAACCAATAAACAGAGGCAAAAAAATATCTAAAAATATATATATTATGCGATATTACTTTTGTAAGGGATGCGAGAACATAATACAATTTTAATATTTAATAATTTTTTTAGGGCTGCAGGGCATAGATAATGCTGGAAAACCCTGTTTTAGATGTGCTGTACATTAACCGTAATTATGTGAGGGAACTCTTTGAAGTGGTACGTAAATGAAGTCTCACTTGGTGAAAAGCAAACAAGAATTGCCCATCGTCATTTTAAAAGTACTGATGTTTGAAATAAGGGAAAACAAAAGAAAATGTTTAAAAAACCCAATAACAAAAAAACTAACAAAAAACCTCAAAAAAAGTTGCCCCCAAAACAGAACAAAACAAAACAATCAGAGCAAAAACAACAAAATAACGAAAGCCGGAATTTACGTAGGGAAGTAGATCTCATATGCCTTTCAAATTTTCAATGTTAAATGAGTTCTTGGTTGTGATGGGACGCGCAATCCGAACTCCGAACTGGGCTCATCTTGTGGAATGATTCACGATGTAACCTTTTTCATGATACTTGCAGGTAATTTTCTTTATTTTTTCAAACATTCCTTCAGATGTTTAAAGCAACATGTATTTAAATATGCCCTAAATGAAGGTGTTGACTGAGTCAATGATTAAATCATCAGGATCTTTAGAAAACACTTCGACCAACAATTGCAAGACAAGCATCAGCATGATAGCAAGCATGATATTATGATCATTATGATCAATAATTAAAATGTTCACTTGTAGTATATGAGAGTCCTTGTTTCCACAACCTGGTTTTGCAATAGATTGAATATCTGACTCTTTTTCTTATTGAAGTGATGGCAATTAGAATATACATTACAGATCTAGATCTATATATCTACCATATAATGATAGGCTTCCCATAATGATAATTTCATTGCTGTTACTCAACTGTTTCTCTAGTCTGAAACATAATGTGCACCATAATTTTTGTAGTTCAGTCTCTGAAGAGCTAAAATATCATCACCCATGACTTAAAAATATTTTTTAAAAATTAATTTATCTTCTCCGTAGCAAAGATGCAATGCTGTTATGTTAAACAGTTTTTTATATGAAACATTTCAGTCTGATATTTTCATTTAAATGTTAATGTTGTCCACATTTCAAAGATTTTTTTACTCTTCTCTACGTTAACACTTTAGCTGATAAATGACAAGATTTACTTTTTGTCACAAATGGCATGATTATCTTATAAACCTGATTCTATTCTAAAAGATATTTTTTCTCTCTTGTCAATGCTTGGTAGGCCTACTCGCAAAAAATCCTACAATAGATAAATAGTATGTTATCATATCCTATATTATGTATGTTTTGCTTGTTTTGCTCTTACCTGTCTAGGAATCATTATTTCTAACATGTAAATGATATTTTTAGCATCAAATAAGTCACGTAGAACGATAATATTCTTACGTTATGTAAATTTAATGACGATAAACAATAACATGGAATATCATGGTTATCATGAAGAGATTGAGGTCGTGTACGTTAATCTTGTCATTCAGTAGCAGTGCCGTTTTGTGTCAACCTCAGTCACTAGTTCAAGTCAGTCCTCGCAGTTCCAAAAGGTCAACAAGGGATGTAACTCATGTCGCTACATAACCCCCTCCCAGCGGGATACAGTTCCTGTAGGAGCGATTAAGGATGCTGTCTGCTATCATCGGAACCTCAAGGGGCGACTAAGAACTCTGCCGGTGCGTGAAGTCACGTTGTCATTTGCTGACGGTTGATTTGAATGAGAAGGTGGTGTGACAGTCGCAGGCTTTGGAGTTGAGAATTGATCAGGGCGGTCAGCTAGCACGTTGTTTTCGCAAGTGGTTAACTGAGTGACGTAAGCCGTTTTTAGGCGGTCAATTGAGATGTTTTCTAAGCGCCCTTTCATCTCGAGGGTGAAGTATTTATCATCCTTCTCAACAACACGAAATGGACCGTCATATGGTCGTTGGAGGGTTCTTGTGTGAGTCTTTCCGAACGTAAACATAGTCGGCTGAAGCTAAAGTTGAGGGTACGTGAGAGGGTTGTTTTCCATGGAACTTCGGCGCAGGGGCATGAATTGAACGCATGATTTGTTGGAGTTGCCTAAGGAATGGTATATCTGGTTCCGGAATTACGGGTGTCACATGGTTGCAGGAATTCACCTGGTATGCGGAGTGTCGAACCATACACAAGTTCGGCAGGTGAACAGTCAGGATCCACTCTCCAAGAAGAACGAAGGCCTAATAGAACCATGGGAAGTTCTTCAAACCAATTCGGAGTGGTTGTGCGAGCTTTTAGTGCTGCTTTGAGTTGGCGGTGAAGGCGTTCAACCATTCCGTTTGCTTGTGGATGGTAAGCGGTGGTTGTTTTTGCTTTGATGCCAAGCAGTTTGTTGAGTTCAGTCCATAGGGTCCGAGGTGAATTGCCTCCCACGGTCAGAAACTATGTCTTCGGGTACTCGAATCTTGAAATCCAATGGTGAAGAAGAGCTGAAGCGCAGGTGGTAGCAAGGGCATCGGGGAGAGGGATGGCTTCGGGCCATCTCGTGAAGCGGTCAATTATTGTGAATAGGTATTTCATACCTTGGCTTTCTGGTAGAGGCCCAACTAAATCTACGTGGAGGCAGCAAAACCTATCAGACGGGGAAGGCGTTCTGTGAGTGGGGAGCGAGTATGGCGATGGACTTTAGAGGCCTGACAATCAGGGCACTCCTGCACCATTTGCGGATGTCACGTTGCATGCCATGCCAAACGAAGCGTTGTGAAATTGCTTTTTGGGTGGGTCTAACACCGGAGTGTGAAAGACCATGAATCTTGTTGAACACGATGCGGGTCCAAGAGGTGGGAAGTACTGGCCTTGGCGCTCCCATGGATGTGTCGCACAGAAGCGTTGACGAGCCGATATCAATGTCTTTGAGCGTCAGGCCTGTTGTTTTGGCCATACGGTATGAGACCATTTCGTCTGCTGTTACTTGGTCACGGGCGAGGTGGTCAAAGTTGATGTTTTCATCCCAATGATTGTCCCTGCCGATCGCGTGGAGAACCAGGGTGTCCGTGTTTTCAGTTTCTCGTATTGTGTTTATCCTCGACAGGGCGTCTGCGACCACATTGAATTTACCTTTGATATATTGAATGTCCGTAGTAAATTCTGCGATGAAAGACAAATGTCTAGTTTGGCGCGGAGAACGGTCATTCTGGCTTTTCAAAGCAGTCGTCAGAGGTTTGTGGTCTGTGAAGAGGGTAAAGGGTCTTCCTTCCAAAAAGTGTCTAAAATGTTTGATTGCACTGTAAGATGCTAACAGTTCACGGTCGAATGCGCTGTACTTCTTTTCTGCGTCAGAAAGCTTTCGGGAGAAAAAGGCAAGGGGTGCCCAGGATCTACCCTGGCGTTGCTCAAGTTGGGCTCCAATGGCGGTGTTCGATGCATCCACGGTGAGACTAGTTGGAGCCTCTGGTTGAGGATGATGTAAGAGTACTGCCTCACTGAGCAGGGTTTTGGTTTTGTCGAAAGCTTCTTGACAAACGCTGGACCAATCAATCTTTTGTCCTTTGCCACTTGCCTGAGCATGGAGCGGGGCTAGAGTAGCAGCAATTCCAGGAAGGAAACGGTGGTAGTAATTAACCATGCCTAGGAAGTGTTGTAGGCTCGTGCGGTTGCTGGGTGGTTCGCTGTCACGAAGGGCAACAATCCTGTCAGGAAGAGGAGTGATTCCTTTAGCACTGACGTGATGTCCCAAGAAATCGATTTCGTTGGCAGCAAAAACACATTTGGTTTGTTTATGACCAGGCCATTGGAAGATAGGAGTGTGAAAAGTTCCTGAAGGTGCTTAATGTGTTCCTGTGGAGAATGACTTGCAACCAGAATGTCGTCGAGATATACGAAAGCAAAGGTCACGTCGCGCAGTATTCCATCCATGAGGCGCTGGAAAGATTGGGCAGCATTTTTCAATCCGAAAGGCATTCGGAGGAACTCCCAGAGTCCGAAAGGTGTAATTATTGCTGTCTTTGCTATAGACGATGAGGCCATGGGGATCTGATGATAGCCTCTAATCAAATTGATTTTTGAAAAGATTGAACAGCCAGCAAGATGGTTGGTGAAATCTTGAATATGCGGTAGAGGATAGCGGTCGTCTTCGGTTGATGCATTCAGACACCTGTAGTCACCACAAGGTCGCCATTTTCCATCAGGCTTAGGGACAACATGGAGAGGTGAAGACCATGGGGATTTTGAACGGCGGACAATGCCTAATTCTTCCATCTTTAAAAACTCTGCTTTAGCAGCAGACAGTTTTTCTTGGTCTAGACGTCGAGCTCTTGCATGTGTTGGTGGGCCATTAGAGACGATGTGGTGTTCGACGCCGTGTTTGTTGGTAGAGTTGTCAAAATGTGGACTAAGGATCTCAGGAAACTGCTGCAGCAGGTTTGAATATTCGCTCTGAGGCTGGAGACTTAAACCTGAGAGTGTAAGGGAATGTTCAGACTTTTCAAGGAGGATAGACATGTTGTCAAGTGACACAAGGCGCTTGCCGCGGAGGTCAATGGCTAGTCCGTTAGATATGAAAAAATCTGCACCAGTATAGGCTGAGTGACGTCAGCGAGGTGAAACTGATGTGTGTATCGTCTCTTAGGACTTAACATTAATGACATGATACGAGTTCCCCAGGTGCGAATGGATGTTCCATTGGCTGCTGAGAGTTGTATTGAAGGGTGCCGTGTTTGACGATCTTGGGAGAAGCAGGGTATACAGACACCTCCGCTCCTGTATCGACGAGGTATGAAACACCAGATTTGCGGTCCTCGACTGAAAGCGTGTTGTTTCCCTGAGGAGAGCCAGCTGCTGCCACGCCTAGCGACTGGCCTTGTCGTTTCCCGACTTCTGGAGAAGTGATGCAAACTTGCATCCAGGTTGACAATTGCGTGCATGTGGGCCGAATTTGGTATGGTAGAAACAAACTGGGGCTGGTGGAGATGCTGTGTTTGTTCCCGGGCGACGAGAGTTTTGGTTATGGGACCTGAACCTAATGGACTCCACCCCTGCAGGAGACGGTTGGTCGGTAGCATGTGCAATCTGCTGGATGTTAGTACCAGAACGCGCTTCCCAAACCCGATCGGCAGCCTCTGCCAGTTTTTCCAAATCATCGAAGTCCTGACCTGCAATGATGGTGCGGACATCGGCAGGTAGGTTGGAGAGGAACAATGCTCTTTTGAGGGTTTGAGGATCATCATTTAATGCGTTGATCTTTCGTAACAGGGCAGTGGGCTTCCTATCGCCTAGACCGTTTAGGTTTAACAGCTCACTGTCTCGTTGAGCTTGAGATTTGCCAAATGCTTTGATCAGAGCTCTTTTGAGACTTTTGTATTTCTCAGATTCTGGGGGCTTACTAGTACATCATGCACCTCTTCAGCAGTTTTGAAATCCAGTGCACTGACAACATAGTCATATTTTGTCTGGTCTTGTGTGATGTTCTTTGTGCTGAACTGGGCTTCCACTCTAGCAAACCAGATCTCTGGGGAGGAGATCCAAAATTCAGGCAGCTTGACAGATACTGCATTGACCTGGCTGCTTGGTTGTAGGGAATGCAGTTGGCTAGCTAGGGCAGCAAGTAGCGACTCGGTCGATTGGGTCTGGGGTTGAGACATGTTGAATGTTGCAAAATAACTCTAAATCTAGATCTGATCCTAACTGACTGTACGACGTGTGGGGTGTGCTAGATCTAGATCTTGTAGCAGTACTAAAATCTAGATCTATAAAGTGCAAAGTAAGCAGAGAGTAGAGAGGTAGATCTACCGTGGGGCCAAGGGTAGATCTAGATCTAGATTTTTAAACTGGACGAGTTCAGAATCGGGGTCACCAATTTAGCATCAAATAAGTCACGTAGAACGATAATATTCTTACGTTATGTAAATTTAATGACGATAAACAATAACATGGAATATCATGGTTATCATGAAGAGATTGAGGTCGTGGACGTTAATCTTGTCATTCAGTAGCAGTGCCGTTTTGTGTCAACCTCAGTCACTAGTTCAAGTCAGTCCTAGCAGTTCCAAAAGGTCAACAAGGGATGTAACTCATGTCGCTACAATATCATTGATACACTATTCACAAATGAAAAGTTTAGGCATGATGTTCTGTACCCATAATTTCTATAGTTTGGAGTTGTAAGATTGTACTTAAAAGGTTAAAACTTGGCTGAATCAAAAAGAAGAAGAAAAAAAACCCAACAAAATGTTTAGCGTTGATTTAATTAATTGACAAAACATCTTTCTTAACATTTTTTTTATTAAAATAGATGCTGTTACTGAAGAGAATTAAGATTCATTAACTTACAAATATCTTGCCCAATAATGTTAGTCAAGTATTTAGGAAGGAAATTATTCCTGACAATATTCTAGATTTTTTATTTTATATAAATAGTTTTCAGCTTTTCAGTTGGCAAAATGGCAGAATACGAGAGCACATCGTGGAAGCTGCTGGCAGATCAGAAAGAGAAAGAGTGGCGAAATATTTTAGAATCAAGGTTGGTGTGGTTACTTTGCCAATCATTTGAATTTTCAATGCTTTATAAATTTTATTCACTTGTTATATAAAGCAATATAATGTAATGTACTTGATATTAATATAAACGGCTCTGTAATAGATGGAAGGGTGAGTAGATTGAGAACGACGTGAGGTTTTCTTTCATACAATCTTTTGAGATATTGAATTACTTTTGTTTTATTGTTCTTTCCTTTCTGTTTAATCTATTTCTAATTTGTCTAAATTCTTTAGAACTCATGACTACTTTGTAACATTGCACAAGGTCAAAATCAGCCTGTTTGAAAATTTCTAATATAGGCAAACTGTCTTTTTCTACAGAGAATTTACTATAAATAATTACAGAGGAAAGATGGAAGTAGCTCCTAGAGCCATGAAATATGAATTAAACAATCCAACTTGTATTCATGATCTAAAATTATTTATGTCCTCAACTTTCAAAGTAACCTCAAATAGTACAAAATGTTTATTCGATTAATCTCACTTACTTATGTAAGGCAAATGACTCATGCTCATCCGTCAATCTTTGCTGTGCTTTGATTTCCCCAAACACTATGTTAATGAAAAATTGCCTTGAATGAACAATAAAGATTTATTATCATTATTAGTATTATTATTGTTACTATTATTATTATTATTACTACTATTATTATTAGTATTATTAGTATTATTATTATTATTATGATTTACTCCTTTAAGATTAAATGAACTGGAAAAGACAAACAAAGGAAAAGAATCTCTGCTTGCTGCTGAGAAATCCAAATTTCAAGAGTTGAAAGAGCATTTTAAGTATAATCTTAAATTGCTGGAAGAAAGAGACAGAGAACTGGAGAAATATGATGTTGTTGTCGCAGGTTAGTTTTAAATAGACAGAAAAGAGTTTAAATTGCTTATTGGTTATCATGGCTTGCGCATAAAAATAAAGATGGATTTATAGTCTGTATCCCCGCAGGCTCACCGACTACATCATTTATCCCCCAGCATGCCATTTCATTCAAAATCTTTCTCAACTCCCAGGGGAGCATATAGTCCACAAGCTTGTTAGGCTTTTTGTACTAATAATCTGACAATATTTTTGTCTATCTGTAGCTGGGTACTCATTCACACCCAAGTCAGGTGAGTTGTTGTTTTTACTGATCTAGCAGCGCTCGGACGTAATTTGTCCTTCGGCCCAATGCCATGTAATGGTAACTGCATGTGTTTTCGATCTGTTATAGGGTTCAATAAATAGTGTTCCAAGTATCAGGTTTCTCGGGAAGTAGCTTGTTGCATAGGTCTTTCAATTTGTGGCATTCAAATAGGTGATGGGTCATAGTTTCATGGGCGTGGTCACAAAGAGGGCACACTGGGGCATGTGCAAGATTTAGTCTGTTTAGATGCATGTTTAGCAGTATGTGGTATGTTCTGAGCCTGAAGATGGTGACTTGGTCTTTTTGTTTAAGTTGGTTGATGTTGTCATTTGTTTGTGGGGTGGCCATATGTCAGTATAAATCTCTTCCAGTCTTTCCCAAAGCCCATCTGATCATGCAGTCCCCTTTACTATTAACTTTGATGATTTGTTTCGCGGTCTGCATTGTAGTTTTTGTGTTTGGTTGTTCTTGTCTAGATCCCCTTTTGACAAGAGGGTCTGCTTTGTCATCTCCTGATGTGTTTACATGCCCGGGGATCCACTGCATTAACAGCTCAACGCCATAGGTTTTGATTAGTTAGTCAGCTTCTAATCGTGTTTGTCTGAGATCAGATCTCTGGTAGTTGTTGAGAGCTTGTAGGACAGATATTGCATCTGTAAAAATGACAATATCTGATATTTTAGCTGGAAATGTATTGAAAACAGTGTTAAGGTGGTAGAGTACTGTTTCTATGGCTGCTGCCTCTGCTTTAAAGTTGGTAATTTTTCTCTGCAAGTCCCAGAGTATTCATCAGAGGTGCCATCTGGGTATTGAATGTAGATACCATACCCTGCATTTGGTGTTGCTTTGAGAGCTGACCCATCTGTGTATACATGGATCCAGCTGTCAGGGTAGTCATCAATGGTTTTTGTGAAGACATCATCAGGGTTAGCAGATCTGATTTCTTTCTTTGATTGTCAATCAGCTTCATCTTGATTTGAATACAATGTTTGGTGGATCTCTGTTCACCCGTGGTGTTTCTTTTCTTTGTTCTGGAAGATGGTGTCTTTCTTTTAGCTCCATATGATGTAGTGGTGATTTCTGCTTTATTCTATATTTTGGTTGCCAGTTATCGACAATTTTTCTGTTTGGATGGGTGGAACTCATCATTTTGTTTCTTTCATATACCTATAATACTGCTTTGTCCCTACACATGTCAAGAGGTTCCACATTGGTATGTATTTCACATGCAGCCATGGGGGTTGATCTCATGCCTCTATTAATAAAGCGTAGAGCATTGTTGGATTTGCTGCATGAGCTTAGGATAGAGCTGCTATACTCAAGGGATGGGCAAACATATCCCAAGTACAGTTTTCTAAGGGTCTGTTTATCTGATCCCCATGAGGTGCTTGCTAACTTCTTTAAAAGATTGAGTTTCTTACACCCTTAGCTTTGAAGTTGCATATTTGCTTTTTCATTGTTAATTGATGGTCTAGCTGTACACCAAGATATATTGGGTTGCTTTCTTTCTCAATCTGTTCACCATTGCTGATTAGTTTTATGTTGAGTTTGGCAATCTTGTGGCTCTTTGTGAATATGGTGTAATCTATTTTAGACGTATTAAATTTCATCTTTCCATTTCTGGCAATACTCATCAAGTCTCTTCAGGTTCTCATTCATTTTCTGAGCTGCTATTTTGGTATTTCTCCTTGCTTCCCATATTGCCAAGTCATCTGCGTATAGGGCTGTT
Source organism: Doris montereyensis (assembly GCA_037039925.1). Taxonomy (NCBI): domain Eukaryota; kingdom Metazoa; phylum Mollusca; class Gastropoda; order Nudibranchia; family Dorididae; genus Doris; species Doris montereyensis. Next base: position 63,368 of record JAXRKP010000556.1, read on the forward strand.
TCAGACTTGAGCACATTTGACAGGCTATTGACGTTACCAAGAAACAAGGCGCAACTTAATGATGAACCCTGTGGTAAGCCTTCTTCAAGAACTTCATTGGACGAAATTGCATTGTTCATTTTTGTTTGTATTGTTCGATCCGTCAGAAACCGCTTGATCCATTGCAAGAGCTTCCCATGGATTCCCAGTTCCATCATTTTGATGAAAAGACCCTTTCTCCACACACGATCATATGCTTGTTGTAGATAAAAAAATACGGCTAGCGTGTTGCTCTTCTCTTGGAAGCCGTCATGAGTGCACTGAGTTAGTCTGAACAGCTGGTCTTCTGTGCAGCTGTTTGTTCTAAATCTAGCTTGTTTGGAACTGATGCTGTTAGTGGTTTCAAGGTACCAATAGAGGCGATGGTTTATCATTCTTTCAGCCAGTTTTCCAATACATGATGTTAGTGATATTGGTTTGTAGCTCTTGGGTTCACTAGCTGGTTTGTTTTTCTTGAGGATTGGAGTCCTCCAGACTTTAGGTACTTCACTTCTTTGCCATTTCATGTTGATCAGTTTTAACAATACTTGTTTTCCTTTATGGCTTAGTTTGCATATCATCTCATTATGTACTTTGGTCCTGGAGATTTACTAGGTCTCAGCTTCTTCAGGGTGTGGTTAAATTCCATGCAATAGAAGTCTTCCTCAAATATTGGCAGGCTCACAGTTGGAGCTCTTTCCTTCTTTTTCAGCTGTTGCAAGCATTCTTTATCCTCCTCTTGGGGTTTTTCTGCTCTGTTTACAGAGGCAAAGTAACGGTTGAAATGTCTGACCTTCTTTTGGTCTGTGTTGATGTTATCATCTGTACTGAGGGTTTGAGGGTTTGTATGCCTGTTATCACCTGAGAGGTTGTTCACTAAGGACCAGGCTCTAGCTCCATTTTGACGAAGATCAAGGTCACTGCATGTTTTGGACAATTTTTCTTGTTTGGCTTTATTGACTGTAAGTTTGACTTTGGCACAAACTCTGTTGCACTGAGTTTTGACCTGGATATTAGGGTCTTTTTCCAGGTTATCTCTTTTAACTTTCTTTCCACTACAGTAGACTGTATCTCTTCATTCCAGAATGGTTTGAAATTTTTGCGACACCCTCTTGGGATGATTGTAATGCAGATTTAAGGGTGGCTGTTGTCACATTTTCGTTAGATTCTTCTACACTGTTAATATATCTGATGTTTTTAAGGAACAAGTCTGATATTTCCTTGTAGTGGGCCCAGTCAGCTTTTTTAAAGTTCCAACGAGTTCTCTGGGGGTATCTTTTAGGAGTTGGAATACTGATGTTTGTTAAGATAGGTCTGTGGTCACTTCCTATGTCGTCAATAACTTGAATCCGACAAGATGTTATTAGGTCTGATGAGCAGATGGTTAGATCTGGATGATTGAGGGTAAGGTGGGCTCTGTGTAGCAGAGTTTGTGGTGATTCTGCATTCTGTAGTGCAGTCAGGTTCGTTGTCTCACAGAGCTCTTCAATCATTCTCCCTGTGTTGTTGTAGTCAGGGTGTCCCCACTGTGGCGAGTGGCCATTGAAGTCATTGACAAGCAGTGTTTTATGGTACTGTGAGTCATGTATGTCTGGTAGGTTGTATGTCATAGCAGGAGGGCTGTAAATATTATTGACAGTATATTTCCTGCCAGTATGCCATATTATGACCTTCTGGACATCTGGGGAGTTATTTACAGGAGAGTGCGCGGCATATCCCTGGACATCGTTGCGGATATATGTAACAATGTCCCTGCAGTTTGTACACTGACATGCATAGGGTGTATATCCATTGAGGTGTACACTGTTATTTTTATGGAGGGTTTCTTGTAAAAGTGCCACATGTACATTATGGTTATTTAGGATTTTAGCGAGTTCTGTCTTTTTACTTTTGATTCCACGGATGTTTATCTGAAGTATGTTCAGGGAAGACTCATTATGGTTATCTTTTTTTGTCTTTACCCCCTGAGATCTTTCTTCCTTCTTTTGGAGGTTCTTCTGATTGAATGTTGCACCACAACTAGCATATTTTTTGCTCACTGCAGCCTGGGTGCCCACTGCTGAGCGCTGACCTTGTTTGACGAGGCGACGTCCGATCTCACATGTGCTATTCTTTTCTGTTGTTATGGCATTGTAGAGCTGGGGAATCTGTTGACTTCTTTAATGGGATACGGAAGCATGTGTAGGTGAAAGCAAATATAGTCTCCAATCTCCCAAGGGTCCTGTAGTCTAGGTAGGGTTCACTGTGCCCAATCCCCGCCACCTGCAGACTACTGGCAGTCCCAGGCAAGTTATATAGGCCAAAGATGTAAAAGATAGAGGCTTGTCACATCCTGGGTCACTGTGCCTTTACGAAGATTTTCATTTCCCCTGAGTAGTCTGGATCCTATCCCGCCCTGCTTCCATGTGTCCGTCAGCCCCCATGAGCCTCAGAGGATATTTGACAGCACCGAAGTGCCGATTTATTATCGAGGTTGTCTCCTCTAGATCCATTGTGTTTTGTTCCTGGACCATGTGGTCTAGGTTAACAGGGTCACCTCATGAAGGGTATGCCTCTTTGGTAACGCACAATGGTCTTGAACATGAGCGGTTGGCCAGACCAGGGGAATTACTCAATAGTACACCCCTTTCACCAAGGCTAGGTCCGGAGGTAACAAAGGGAGAAGAGTATCATTGCCCTACTTCCCAGATACCTTAACATCTATGCCCTTAAGCTCCTGCCTTAACCCCAAGTCAGGTGAGGAAAGTAGAGTCTACCTGTAGCTGGATACTCATTCACACCTGAGTCAGGTGAAGAAAATAGAGTGAAGTACCTTTCCTAAGAGTACAACGTTGTGAAAATAAATCCTCCTGTGCCAGCTGTGGGGTCTGAACCAGTGTCGTCATGATTACAAGCCCACACACTACGGTTCAATTTTTATATTTGATAAATCAGAAAAAAAGGAAACTATTTATATCAAAAGTAAATCAATGATTCTTTACTAGCTTAAATTGCATGATGTATTATAAAAGGAAAACTATGGTATTAAGAAATCCTGGATCTCTGTGGACTTATTAAAATCTTCAATATAGTATTAATTTAACTCTTAGCTGCTTTTTGTTAGTGTATGCATTGTAGTTTATGTTAGAATTTAAAATTTATTCAGGCATTATATATAACCCAGAAATTCTTTCTTTGCAGAATTTCGAAAAAAATCTGAATGCCAAAAATGCTGAGATCAGTGAGTTAAAAATTCACTTGGATGATTTAAAGGGTGTCATTCATCGTGAGGAAAGGCTAGATCGGAATTACAGTCAAATTATCAGCGCCGGCTAAGGAGAGAGAGATAGAAGTTGACTCATACAAAAGGTGAATGTTTTATTTTAAATAATTAATTAAAGACACCTAATTTGTGAGTGAAATTGTTTTCCTTCTGCGTTTTATTTCATATGAAATCTGTACTTTTAAGTACATTTTTCAAGGGGTAGTATAAAAATACAACCTATATCATATGGATTGGGAAGCTACAGGGTTTCAGCGGCTTTCTCCGTTTTAGCTGTGATAATTTTAACTTGCTTACACTACACTGTGATGCTCAAAGAAAGTTTCAATTTTGAAATTGTCTTCCACGTAGACATGTCTCAGCTCACTAAAAAGGTTGTTTCCAACAGATTAGATTCTGTGGTTATGTCGTATATTCTGACACTAAAATGTTGTGTGTGCATTTTGTTTCACAATAAGACCAGTAACGCTCTGTGTCAGCCCTTTCAGCTCGCTCACATTGCTTACAATGATGTATTTTTACTACATAATAGGATCATTGAGGTCATCAGAAGCTGCTCTTCTTGTGAGTGTTGTATAAAAAAGTCTTGATGGTTGTAAGCTGTTGCTGGTTGATCTGAAATATGAAACGAAATGAAGTTTTCATATTAAGTTTTAGGTGCCTCCTTGTTACATCATCAAAGTAGTACTGATGAATGAATAGGAACAGAAAATGGAGAAAATATTTGTCTACATTGCCAATCCCATGTTTCTTTAGAAATTTAGCTTTTAAATGGTGTAGGGAGATGGTAGTCTCAAACTTTTATTTCTCATCAAAGAGATTTGTTATAACAATGTCCAAACAGAAAAAGTTTGAATTTTGTATTCTTATTCATGTTTTGTTTATTTATTATGTTTTAGTTTGAAGGATGGTGAAATTCAGGATGAAAGAAAGGAGTATGAACAATTTCGTAGGAGTTTGCAAAGGCAATTGACAAATGTGCAAAATGAATTGGACACCCAAAAAAGGGAAATAACCACAGGTCTGTAATTTGATAACATTTTTAGTAGGTAATATTGGATTTGTTATTGTATGTGCTTGTTTTAACTCTTTTGATTATATTTGTTTTTAGGTCAGGCCGTAATTAATTCGGCAAAAATAAGATGGATTTATAGTCTGCATCTCCCATAACATCATATACTTGCCAGCTTTATATCATATATCCCCCCAGTAAGATATTTCATTGAGTCCTTTTCAACTTCTTGGGGAGAATACAGTGTAGCTACCTGTTAGGCACTTCATACTAACACTGACAATATCCTTCTTTGCCTATAGCTGGATAATCATTCACACCAGAGTCAGATGAGGAAAGCAATGTAAAGTGCCTGAGAGCACAATATCATAAAGCCAGTATCATCATGATTACAAACGAACTCATGACAGTGCTGGTTGTGCCAGACGATGTCATGCATGCCATATAACATGTAGAGTGCATTCCCTCTCTAGGAGTGACTCAGAAAATACAATCAGTTTCAGGGTGTTAATTCTAAAAAATAGTATTCAATAGCCTGTCAAATATCATCACTTAAAAGATACTCGCTTCAAACAGTTTTTTCAGAGGAGTGAAAAACAAAATCATATATCGCATGTTTTCAATGTCATGTTTGATATTTTTTGTAATGCAATGTGAAAATTTGTGTTTAATTCACATAGAAAGGTTATACACACAAAGATTGTAGCAAACTGTCAATGTTTTTTAAGTAAATGTGTTGTAAAAAAACTCAATCTACTTTTTTTGCTTTTTTTATGGAATTGTTTTTTAGCAATGAAACTCTTTGAATCAAACTAGTATGTTGATAACAATTTTTTGTCATACATTTAATCACATGCGCAGAATTTGATAATGCTCTTAAGAAGAGAGAGCATGAATTTAAAGTACAAACCGACGAGCTAAATGCCAAGGTTATGGAATATGAATTAAAGGTATGGAAATTTACCCTTGTATGAGAATCTTATGCAACATTTCTCTTTCATAACTCTTTCCTGTTATGATTAAAGGTGATATATTGTTACTGACTTTTATTGACTTGTAGGCAATTTACTTATTGCTGTCTTTCTATATTTTAGCAACTTTTTTTCCCTGTTAGTATAAATCTGATATAGGAGTTACATATTGATACCTTGATACATGCAGAATGATATCTTTTTCCCTAATGCTGCATAGCAAAATTTTATACTCCTGGTGAAGTTTACTGTAACAACTGATATGTTACAAAGACACATTATTTTCGCTTCTGTCTTTGAATTAAAGTATACATTGACAATGGAGAGAGTGAGTATGGACAAACTGAACTCCATTTTGAATTTGCTCTTCTGTTGTCCTGTTAAGTCACAGATAATACTTACATCATCTATTGAAAATATATAAAAATAATGGTCATGTTAATTGTATTGCAACATTGAGAAATTAATCAGCTGCTTCCTATATCTAAGAATAGAAAAAAATGCACCACCCTCTCCCTCTTCCCTTGTCTTTCTTTCAGAAAAAAAAGACTGAACCTAACGACGGAGGAAAAAAATGAGAATAAAATAATTAAGTAAACACTACTAACAAAAAAATTAAATAGAGACCACGAAAGATCACCTCTCAAACCCCCATCTTCACCAACAACAACATCTTCCCCTCAGTATTTCTAAGTTAGAGGATCAGATTGAAGAGCATCAGGGTGGATTTAGACCAGGAAGAAGTGTACAAGACCACATATTTACCATTAGACAAATAATAGAAAAATTCCTTGAGAGAAACATTGACTTGCACCTGTTTTTATTTGACACTGTGAGGAGGGACGAACTATGGCATTCCTTAAAAGAACACAATGTAGAGCAAAATTTAATACAAGCCATTAAACGTTTTTACAATAAACCAACATGTGCATTGAGAGTAGCTGGAAACATCTGAAGAATATAATGTAGATATAGGAGTAAAACAGAGTTGTATCCTTAGTCCTCTTTTGTTTATCACATTTATGGATTCAGTTGCAAAAGTATCCTCAAAAAGGAAGAAAATAAATGTAGGTATGTGGAAGCTCAAACTAATAAATGTATCAATGCTTTCCTTTGCCAGATGATTTAGTTCTGTTTTGAAAAACAGAAAGTGACCGTCAGTCGAATATCAACATTATGAACAATGTACTAAATAAAAGGGGAATGAGAGTAAATGTAAAGAAAACCAAAACAATGCTAGTAACTAGGAAGCTAAAACACAAAATCTTAAATTGGGCAGGGAGAAATTAGAACAAGTTCAAAGCTACAATTACCTAGGAGTAATGATTAACTCTGAGGGAAAACTAAGAGAAGATATCAGCCAGAGAATCCAAAAGGCAAGTGCAATATATAACCATCTAGGAAAGGCATTTGTAGGTAAGCAAGAATTGTCAACAAAAACCAAAATGGCAGTATACAATACAGTTTATTGTCCTAGTCTCCTCTAGCGCAGCGAAACCTAGACCTTAGACAGTAGAGAATACAGTAGAGTACAGGCAGCTGAAATGAAATATCTAAGAAGAGTAGTAGGGAAAACTAAAAGAGACAAAATCAGAAACACAAAAATAAGAGATCAAACCAAAGCAGATGGCATAAAAACTAAGATAGAAACATATCAATTGAGATGGTTTGGGCATGTAAACAGAATGAATGACAATAGAATAGCTAAATTAGTATAAAGTGCTAAAGCTCAAGGTAAAAGACCAAAAGGCAGACCTCAGAGAAAGTGGGAAGAAGATATAAAAGAGGCATTGAAGCATAGAAATTTAATTTTTTTTGGAAGGAAACAGAAAGTGCCAGGACAGGGCATCCTGGAGAAAGATCATTTCGGGCATCTAAACCCCATACACTGAAAAGTAGAATGGGAACTGATAAAGAAAGAAATAAAGTATTTCTAAGTGGTTTCTTTTCGAGAGTTGTGCATGGATTCTTGTATCAAAATTATTTTTCATCAGTTTGAAAAGTATTGCTGCGTGTACTATGAATAATATTTATTCATTTTGCTTTCTTTTTTGTCTACAAATTGTGATAGGTCAAGTTGTTGGAAAAAGAACTCCAGCTAGTGAGGGATGAAGGTGACAAAACTGTGGCTACTGTTGAAGCAACTGAAGCTAGTCATCGGGATTTGGAAAAACTCTTAAAACAGAAAGAATGGGAACTGGCAGACATGACTGCAGTGAAAGATTCTCAGTAAGATAAAAGATAAAGATGGATTTAGAGTCTGTATTCCCTGCACAAGGTCAGCCGCACTGACCGTACATCTCATTTATCCCTGAGCAAGCCATTTCATTAAAAACTCTTCTCAACTCCCCGGGAGGCATCGTGTACTGCAGTTTTTTAAGGGGGGGGAGCAGCTTGTGAAGCCATTTTTTTTGCTTTTGAGTTTAGGTTTTTTGCTTTTAGTATGTACATGAGTATCTGTCAAAATACAGTCATCCTATATCTTTGAAAAGTTTGTATCGTCCTTGGTTATCATCCTTGGATTTTGACTTAATTTTAAAATCTATCTCCTCCCTTAGTTATGAATAAAATCACTCAAAACCTGTGTAGATCGTCTTTTCCTTTCAATATCTAAAGAGCGACGTCGGGTTTTTTCGATAATTTAGATTTTTTTTTTAATGAATTTTTGAAAATGCTGAATGTACAAAAACGGCATTTTTTACAAAAAAAAATAATTTCTCAAAAGTTTACAATATATTTAAAAAAACTGACGTCAGTCTATTAACATTGGCAAGAAGAACATGTGTGCCAAATATAATACAAATCGTTCGGTAAATGGCGGAGAATTTTAATGTGGAAAAACGACATTTTGAGATAAAATGCAAGTAAAAAAATCTAAAGAAAATAACACAAAAGAAATGCTTCAGACAGGTTTCCTTGTTGTTGCAGCCCCCTACTCTTTTGACAGTCTCTGGCATTGTTACTAGTGTAAATAGGATTATAAATCTAGTTTTAGATGTGTTGTGAAAACATGTCGAAATGACCAGTTTTTTGGGTTTTTTCCTCTATATCCCATACTTGTGCACGTGTTTACATACACACTGATGCGCAACGCCTCTTATATCACACAGTGATGGGCCGACCCGTCGATCTGTGACGGCAGAAACTAGGTCAAAGTCGGTGTTGCCACATTTGGCGATTAACCACCAATATACGGATTTTTACTGCCATTTTCTCAGTCAGTGTTAGGGTAATTTATGTCAAACTTATTATTGTTTTTACCTACCCTCGTCTACAAAATATTTTGTAAAAAAAAATTGTACATCATATGGACATTTTTCTGCCATCAACTTGTAGATAAATGATCGTTCTACTTGAATATGTAAGGAAAAGAAAATCAACCATTTGGTCCAAAACTCGCCAGTCCAGGTGATGGATATCAATAGAGATTCCAGCGCAGATCTTATGTTCCCTCTTCAAAAGTTGTAGTAATTGTTATCACTCAATGAAAGAAATGTACTGACATCATGGTTCATTGTTTTACAGTGTTTGATTAAGAAGAGTTTTTCACAAGCATGAAAACAGCTATTTGACAAGTAGTTTGAGTTACCATGATCAAATCCTGTACTCAGGCTGTTCAAAACCAAAGAAGCGCTCAGCGTTCTGATCCCCTGATCACTGATGTTTTCATTTGGTATTGATCATAAGGCATTAAGCATATGCACTTAGGACTAATGCAGTTGAACTGGTTTATGATGGTGACACAAGTTCACTCCGCCCCATTATTCTGGTAAGTTTGGCCATGACAAGACTAGAAAAACTGTGACAAGGAGAAACCACCTTCATGGCCCTAAGAAAATTTGATATTTTGTATTCTTCTTCAGAATCACAGAAATGAACCAGAAACTCTCTAACACTGAAGCTGCTATGAAAAAGATGCAAGAAGACTTTCAGAGAAAGTATGAAGCTTTTTTGATATATTATTTCATAAATACTGTTTTGTTCATTTTAGGCTATGAATTTGAAACTCTTTTTAACGCACTTTTTTTTTCTGAAACATAATCATGCTTGAATTATTTTTTTTAAACAACAAAGTTAGTTGGCCATAAATTATACCTTTTTTTTTTTTCTTTGACATAGAAAAGTTGCCTTTTTATAAATAAAACTATAGACATATTAAAAATATATACCAAACAACATTGTATATTCAAAGAAAAAGGAAATAATTCAATATTTGGAAATTATTATATTTTACCGTAAATTATTTAAAATGCAAAAAAAGAAACTAAGATTTTAAAAGAACAACCAGATAAATGTATCATTTACAAGGAGTACCTTTCATAAGCTGAAAGGAAAAGTATGGCCCACAAAAGTTATATTTGATTAGTTGATAAAATATAATTAGATATATTGTATATATATATATATAAACAGTGATAAATTATTTCTTTTCTTCTTTCATGAAAAATAAAAAGATAAACATTAAGAATATGTTCCAATTTGAATCTTCATATTTTCAATATCATATATTATATGAAAAAAGTCATATTTTTAGTGTAGATAATATTCGCTTGTCGATTTTTCAGTCGGCAAAATTATAATATGAATGTAGATCTGAATCAACAATAATTTGAAGCATAATACAAATATATTATCTACTTTGCATACTTTAATACACATAATTCCATAGAGAACCCTTACTTACTGCAAATCCTCTCAGAAAAGAACAAATTCAAAGTTGCCACATAAAAAGAAATTCAGTTAAAGTTTTTCTTTTTCATTTTCTTTTATATTTTCACAGGTACAATGTGATGGATAAAGATACCAGAGATAAAGAGGAAAATCTAGAAAGAACTAAAAATGGTTATTTGGAACGTGAACAAACATTGAAAACTGAAAATCAAGATCTGCTTTCCAAGTTGGAAGATGCTCAGATCAAAGAACGACAGCTGACATGGGCTAATCAAGATCTTCTCAAGGAGAAAGAATTGCATGTGGAGAGGTGAAGATATAAATAATGATTTGGTTGATGCACTGTGCCCAAGAAATGTAAACTAATCCAAACATGATATTTTATAACACATTAGTATAACACATTAGTCTCATTATCATGGCTGAACTTTCCCTCATGATCATCCCAAACTCCAACCTAAGTTTTAGGCTTGTTGTCTCTTTCCCCTTCAAAATAAATCACATGTACAGTTATGTAAGACACAAGGAGAAAATTGCATGACTGATAATGATGATGATAATAATAATGTTAATAGTCATACACTATAATGGAAGTAAGATGGATCATATAATCACGATAGGCATTTAAACCAAACCTTCATTAATTCTACCTACTATTAGAACTAGTACAGAATATATTAAGGGTGAACGTGGGGTTAATTTAAAAAACTAGAAAATTTATTTTGTTTACATAAATATTTTTGGTAGATCTGAAGTCAGTAATCATGAAGAAGAAATAGAGGAAGAATGAAAGATTGCATTTATTAGTCTTGACCAGTGCATTGAAAGGTTGAAGAAGTATAAATGCTCAGTGACATATAATATGATATGAATCTCATCTTGTCATTTTAATCATTATAACTTTCAAATTTTTAAAAATGAAATAAAGATTTATTTTGAAGTGCATGATTTTGAAATAAATCACATTTTCAGACGGAAAAAAAGCTTTCTTTTCTTTTTGTTAAACTAGCATTTTAATGCATGAGAATAGTTTAGAATAACCATTCTGTAAAATAATCTTCTATATTCCACTTGTTTTTTTTTATGTTTTGTTTGGTAACAGGTTACAGGAAGAGGTAAATGAGGTGAAAAGAAAATGGGATCAGCATGTGGCAGAGATTTCACGTGAAAATGTGAATCGCGATCTTGAGCTCTCTACTGCTCTGGAGGAACAAAGAAGACTGAAGCTTGAACTTGAACAGAGAAAAGAAGATCTAGCAAGGTTGCTGATTTGGATTTATCAAAGGCTTCTGTCAAAAGACAATAAAGAATGCATATGTTACCGTTACAATTTTATTTTGATTAGCCTGGTAGCTTTGAATAGAAGCATTCTATTTAGCAATCACTGTCTCTGATGATCTCATGTCACTGTCTGTCTGTTACTCTATCTTTCTGTCTCTGTCTGTCTGTCTGTCTGTCTGTCTGTCTGTCTGTCTCTTTTTAAAGTTAAATGTAGCTACTAGATGATTTTTCTTTCAGCATTGTTGTAGATTAGGATAAAATGGACGAAAAGAAAGAGTAGAGTTAAATTTTGCTAATTGACCCAGGAACATGATGTTTAAGGACTTCAATTATATTTTGATAATGGTTGTAGATTACTTCACTTGTAATGACATTGTAATGGAATGTAGGGTCTTCTTTATTTGTTTCACTTGTTGCTATTCAACAATGGAAAAGTAAAGTTCCTTCAATGCTAATATGGCCCATAGAGTCGGAGCTAATCCTAGATTCTATATCGTAAAGCAGAACAGGTGACAATAATCACCTCCTGGACAGGCCGCTAATCTAACTCAAGTTACTCACCAATGAAAATGTGGAGTAAAATACTCTTTTTTCTAGTCTTGTAATTGTTTTGACATGGTATGCCAATGTGGCAACATCAGGATTATTATGTTATTACAATATGTTACAATAAATAGGGGCTTAAAAGATTGATCTTAGAGAGAAAAGAATCTAGTTAAATCTAAAACTGAAAGGTAAATTGTTTGTGGAAAATCCGTGTGTTACCATATGAACACTTCTGTGTTGATTACAGACACGTCTTTCTTCTTTCAGATACAAAAATGAGCTGAAATTAGCATCAGATCGAGAGGATAAATTAGACAGAGGCAAGACGCAGGTTGAATTAGATTGGCAACGCCGGATGGAAGATGTTGAGAGACAACAGTATGAAAAGTCAGAGGATCTTATCAAAAGACTCACTACTGCAAGAAATGAGGTAAACAGAAAGATAAATCTTACTCTCACTATGAGCACTCTTCTATATTAATTCATTTTATCTTAGAAGTGCACAAATGTCCCACTGGTCCTGAGCTTGTCATGCAGATTTAACATAAATATGAATAAGACTTTAGGAGGTTTAGATATATTCGATCAACTGATAATAGGGACAGTGTTTGACTTTGCTCTCAAATCCATATTAATTTTGTGCAATGCCTTAACTACAGTCATTCCATATTTTCTTGACATAGACTTAATTTTCACAAACAAACTATGGTTTCTATGCGTGGAAATTAAAAGATGACTCCTGATGTCGATTTACAGAGAGCTACGCTTTTGTATCCTAAAATATGAAATAGTGATAGGCTTAAAGTTGTTTTATATTTTCATTATGAGAATACTTGTAGCCCGGATCAGTAGTCATTACAAGAATATTCGTAGCCCAGATTACAAGAGTTAAGTCTTCTCTAGGCTATTAGTATTACACATCTATTACAATCTAAAATGTTATTTCCTATCTCTATATCCATTGTTCAGGAAATATCATTTCTTTATGTTTTATTTGCTGATCTATTGGCCTGTAATCATGTATAAGACCAATGTGTTTGTACCGGCTGAATTCTGATAAATGGCATTGTTCAAATTTCAGGCTGAAGCTTTGGTTAGGGAGAGGGAGAGGAACTCAACCATAAAATACTGCTGGTCAAATCTCTTCACAGAGAGAGAGATCAGTTGAGGATCCTTCTTAAGGAGAACGGAATACCCGTAGACAAATTTGTAAAGGTAAGTTTGGAAAATTGTATCTGTTGTATAATAATTTGTACAGACCTTTAATTAAATAATGGATTATTGATTGTTTAGTGATTCCACGGTTTTATATTTCTATACTCCCACAGAGCACAATGTAAATTTATCATAGCTCATGTATATTCATCTCAGATACCTTGAGTGCTTTCTCAAGCTCCCAAAATTAAGCCACTTCATTGTGTTAATCATGTTGTTCAAGCAAAATCATTGTATGGGGAATTTATTGCTGTCTTTTTATTGCATTGAGTATTTGCTTTGCATTCAATATATTGTATATTTCTTCATATTTTTCACCTCAAGATATATTTTATGAAAGCAATTTGTAAGAATTCAAAACTTCATATTTTCAGTTATTGTGCTTTCTTTTTGTCTTTGCTACGAATAAAAGTGATTGTATTCTTCATATCTTCACATTTGAAATATTTACACACTCACATTCTCGATGATAACAAATATGCACTCCTGGTGTTCTTTTCCAATCCAAATCCTCCTCATCTCTGAAAGGAGAAAACCTTGTATACAGCAGATTTGCATACAACAGATTAGTGTAGTACTAAATATTATACATGAGCATAAAATAATTATTTATCTGCAGACTTTTTTTGTTTGACATACCCACATCCACAACTAAGGTGTTCTCTGGGTTTTTTGTCAGGATTTTAAACTTTAGACTTGTATACAGTCAAGGGATCTTTAACATATACAGAGTGTTGTGATGTGCACACAGGACCTCTTTTTATCATCCATCTCCGATGGAACTAGGTGTCGATTCACCTACCTAGACCAGGGCGGTATATTTTACTATAAAAAAAAATCAAGGAAATGTTTCAATCGTTGGCGGGGGCTTGAACCCACAACCTTTGGATTGAGAGGCCCATACCTTGCCTCTAAATTACCGAGCCCCACTATCTGCAGACAGCTGATTGCTGATTTCCACTTGAATACAAGGTAGAGGTAGCTTGGGAAAAAGATAAATACATTTCATAAAGCTACAAATGAAGTGTCATCAACAGAATTAAACTTGGCTGATTGAGTAAGAGGGTCCAACAGCTTTGTTTGCTCAGCTACATTGCTACCTGACGCTCATCGTAGCAAAATTTTTACAAAAACTCTACACATGACTCAGATTGACATATAATATGCAGGAAAACTTTGCATGTTTGAAATTAATCTTACATATTTGATAATGAAGTCTTTTATCTTAACAGTATTCTTTGAATGACATGGAAAATGAGGAGGTGACTTACGTGGAAGAATTACAGACTCAGAATGAAAGTCTGAGGAAACTCATTGCTCAGATGAGAAAGGACATGGAAGTTTTGGGTCAAGAAACTGGTCCTCCTAATGATGGCACATTAAGAAATAAAGGTAAATAATTTCTCTTGTATTTTATTTTTAAATTGTATGACACGTTTTTTTCAAATAAAACCATTCAATTGGGCCCTTTCAACATTTGTAAAGTTTTCTGTGGCTGTTTATTTGTGTATCTGTCTGCAGGTCTATTTCTCTGTCTCTGTCTCTCTCCCTGTCTGTGTCCCCGCTCTCTCTGTGTCTCTGTCTGTCTGTCTGTCTGTCTCTCTCTCTCTCTCTCTCTCTCTCTCTCTCTCTCTCTCTCTCTCTCTCTCTCTCTCTCTCTCTCTCTCTCTCTTCTCTCTTTCTCTCTCTTTTTCTTTTTTCTCACTTATTGTATGATAAAGAGTTTTGTTTGTTTTTGTTTTCCAGATTATGGCAAGAGCAAGGTTTATGAGGAAAGAATACATGAACTTCAAAACGAAAACAAAATCCTTGGAGAGAAAGTGAATTCACTTAGTAGACGCCCCCATGTTAGTTTTCCATCATCACAGAAAAATGAAGAGGTTCTATCTCAGCTAGAATCAAACTCTTCTATCAAAACTCACATTTTGTCTCTGAATGAAGCTATAGGTAAGACTTTTTTAGAGACGGCATTATGAATTTTAGTATTAATTTTCTATATCACAGCCATTGATAAACACTCAATGTTTGGATGGACCAGGTCTTCCCCCATCTACCGTGTACTCTAAGGACTCTGTTTTCCTCTCTTGACTTAGGTGAGAATGAGTACCCAGCGATAGACAGAGAAAGATCTTGTCACAATGTTAGTGTGAAGTGCCTAACAGGCAGCTGTGCTGTATTCTCCTCGGGGAGTTGAGAAGGACTTTGAATTAAAGTGCCTGTTGGTGATAACTTGTGTAAAGTCGGTGAACCTGCACTTGTAGGGTGATGCAGACTATAAATTGACTTTATCTTTATCTTTTGAATAAAAGATGGAAATGAAAGGTTGCAAAAAGATAACTCATTTCAAGTGAATTGTTGAGTTAACAACTATTTTTCCTTTCAACTCCACATTTTTTCTGTAAGACTGTAGCTTTTATAACTCCTATTCAACTCAACATTAATAATAATATAATTAGAGTTGAATTTTAAGGATGACATCGACAGTGAAAAGTCGCAAAACCATGTAAGTCTAAAATAACTAACATTTTTTCTCCACTTTTTAACATTAAGAAGCCCCTATACTTCGTGTAGTTGGGATTCCATGACACACGAACCAATAGAAACATGTATAATAAGCATATGAGCAATACGTGTATCTATATTGGGTCTTGTTTTTGACATTTGCAAACCGTGTATGTCTGTGAAAATAGATTAAAAAATGCAGCATCTTTTGCTTTCATTTTCTGAAAACATCCAAAATTGGATTTACATGGTTTGTAACTTTCACTGTCGATATAAAGTTGACTTTAATAATAGTTAATAGCGATTGGTTTGCAAGCTGCTCAGTGAGGAATATAATATAACGTGTTACTCAGTTGTGTTACTTAATGTTTAAAGGAAATTTTCTTTGCGTTTCGTGTGTTTAGTTTTGTTTTAATTGCATAATTTTTCATTTTGCTTTCATCCTTTCTTTTTTTTTTCATATCTTTTTCTTTACTTTCCGATTGGAAGAATTAGAATGTACATGAAGATCTCCAGTTTTTTTAGTATTGAAATGTAAATTAGATGCCCAACCGTAATGGAAGTCACTGTTTAAACAATACAGCTGTTTTTCTGGAATGGAGACAATCTCTATAGCCGATACATAAAAGTTAATAGTTCCTCGTAGACACCTTAAAACAGTTGGTGAAGAGTCTGTCTCGTTTTTGCGCCCCAAAAGTTTGGAATTCTCTCCCCAAATACTTAAGAGGAACAGAATCAACTGAGACATTTAAGAAAAAATTTTAAACCCTCCTGTTTTCCACACAGCTATAAAACCCACACAGATTCATATTTCTGACTGCTTTGAAAATGTAGTTGAATGATGTCTTTTGTATTATCATCCTATGCTCTTGAAATATGTTTGTTATGCTTAACGTGTATATTCCGTTGGTGTGTGTAAATTATAAACGCATATGTCTTGATTTATAATGTTTATCCATGTTTGAACACCCTGAGCTTGATATATATCGGAGTGAGGTGCTATACAAGAACTATCTATTATTATTATTATTATTATTATTATTATTATTATTATTATAGTCTTTCAATGTGAAAAGCTACTTTGAACGTTCACTTGCCTTTTTGAAAATAAAAATATCCCTAAGTCGGGCATTGATATATTGGGTTGTTTTTGTTTTTTGGTTTTTTTATTAATTTGCACTTGAAGGTGGCTTGAGATCTGAAAAAGTGGAACTGGCAGCAATGGTGAAGAAACAACAGGCCCGCATAGCTCATGTGGAGGCAACATTAGAGGAAACATCAAAGCAGGTGATGATTGAAGTTAAATAGCAAAGAAGTTTCTTTATTTTCATTTTGTTTCTTGTTTAAACAAAAAATAGATATCAATGTGGTATTCGGAAATGGAAAAAAAAAACAACAAAAGGAGAGAATAAGTGAAGAATGTCTTGTTCCTAACCCCACCTTATTCCTCCACCCCCACCCTCCACCCACGCGTCTCTCCCTCTCTTTCACACATGTACACACACACACACACAAACATACCATTCATTTATCTGAAAAAATTTAACTTACACATGGTATTTCATGATGAACTGGAGGCGTTGTAGCTGAACATAGTGTTGTGAACTTGTAATCATGACGATGCTGGTTCAAGACATGGGTTTGGTCCCACGGCTGGCACAGATGGGTTTTTTCACAACATTGTACTCTTAGGAAAGGTACTTCTTTTTATTTTCCTCACTTGACACAGGTGTGAATGAGTACCCAGCTATAGGTAGAGCCTAATAGGCTTGTGTACTGTATGCTCCCTTGGGAGTTGAGAAGGACTTTGAATGAAATGGCCTGCTGGAGGATAAATGATGTACAGTTGATGAGCCTGCGCTTTTGCAGGGATATGGACTATAAATCCATCTTTTATCTTTGTTTTCTGAAAGAGAGAAACAAAATCCTTCATAACGTGTACATTTTCAGAGATCTGTCAAGCTTTTTGTCATGCTGATGGTAGATCAGATCTTTTCCTTTTATCCATTTTTTCACAGCCAAGACTGAAGCAAATACAAATAGATCAACTGAATTATGAGGTAAATGCCTTGAAGCGGCGAAATGAAGGAGAAGTTACAGGACTTCGGAACCGGGTAACCGAACTTGAATTGTTATTAAGCGAAGCTCGACGAGAGGCTGATGAATATCACAGAGCAAGCTTGGAAAGAAACCAGGAGCTAGTTGCCCTTGGAAATCAGGGTTAGAATTTGATCTACGTTCAAGTAGATTTGAGGCTGGTCATTTCTTTTTCTTTAGATTGCCGTTCATTATAGATTTTTGTTTTGTTCATTTAAAAATAATTGGAATCAAACAATGACCAGTGCAATTTGTGAGATAATGGAAGGGAATAAATACTATTGCCATGAATTTAAGTCATTCTAATTTTTTTCCATTTTATATTAAAAAAATTTAAAGTTTGTATTTAAAATGCTTTGTGTTTCTTTTTCAATCTGTTCTACCCTTTAGATTAATGTGGTGGTGATTTGAAGATAAAATTAGTTTAAAGGCTTTGTTTCATAGTCTGTTGTTTTCTTTTTTATTTGCTTTGTTGTTCTTTTTTAGCCTGACAAATCTACAATTTATTATATTATGTTTCAGCTGTCTGCACTTAAAATGGAAATGTCAGAGGCAAATCCTTCAATAAATTTTGGTGCTCAGGTAATATGAGAAGTTTTTATGGAGCTTATTTTGAATTTTTCATGAAACATGAGGTGACAGATTTACTGGCTTTAAATTATTTGGTACTTTAAAAAATTTCATAGACTTCTTTAAACTCATTTTCTGTTGAAAAGAATGGTTAAAAATTCCCTTTTCTGATATGCATATTAAGAGTCTACTAGAACCAGATCCCTTCTTGAGTGCCAAGAAAAAATGGTTTCTGTATGTTTAAAATGTATACTATGCAAAAAAGACTCTTGCTTTGTATGACACACTTTTTAAAAAATTGTTATAGATTTCATCAGATTATCAGTTTTAATGCACATGTTTTTACCTGATGTTAATTTGCTTGATTTTGTTTCATGCAATTTGGACAAATGACGACCAACCAAGAAATTTCGTCGCTTTGGAACAATTGATTGTGAAATATTAAAATACAATTAGCTGCGTTGAGTTAGTTTTTAAAGATGTAAATTTCAATGATACTCAAGGGAGGATAATGAGACTGTTAAAGTTAGTTTTTAAAGATGTAGATTTCAATGATACTCAGGGAGCATAATAAGATTCTATTGAGTTAGTTTTTAAAGATGTAGATTTCAATGATACTTAAGGGAGGATAATGAGACTCTGACAGTTGGTATAAATCCACTGTTTTCTTTATGAAGCACTACTTCGCTTTGAGAGTGCAGCGCATAGTGTAATTTGCCTTTGAATTATTTATTTTTTCTTTCTCTCCAGGAATTGTACATTCAGCAATTACAGAACGAGTTGTCACAGCCTACGTAAGCGTTCTTCTGCCTTGGAAATGAAAGGCTTGGATAGTCTTGATAGAAAGATAACGAGAGTGGATGAAAATTTGAGCTCTTCAGACTACAGAAATAAATTGAAAAGTGCAGCTACCAAGATTGTACAACTGGCAAAGGAAAACCAACAGCTCATGGAGTCAAACAATCGTCTGAGGGCAGAATTAAAATCTTTAGGTATTATTGACAAATTTTTAAAATAAAAGCTATGATCTATATAAATTAGAATCAGATAAAAAAAAAAATGATGTTGAGCTAGCTATAAATATGTTGACCCTTGTGAAAAAAAATTCAACCATATGTGTAAACGTAATAATTCAATGGTAATTTTAAATTATAGCAACCAGACCAATTTTTTCTGGCGTTTGCTACAATTTTTGAAATCGACACTATGAATCAGGAGAAGAGGATGACTGTTTGTGGTAGATAGATGTTTAATAGATGTTGCTTTTTCAGAATCTGACACCATTGAGTTTATTTTGTTTTTATTGTTTCTGTTGTGAGGGAACTAAAGACTGCTATTTCTATGACTGTAGTGTCTTACATTGTATTAAATATGCTTACACACCCTAGCTAACGAAAAATTTGACTGTTTCATAGAATTCATTTTGTAACAAAATTCATAATGTTGATTCTCAAAGAATCTATATCAATTGCATCATATAGTTGTTTTTTCGTCCTTGTCAACTGTCTTTAGATCCTACAGTAAAGGCAAGGAAAAAGGAACTAGATCAATATCAGTCAGAGAAGATGGATGATGATTTCAAGGATAAAGAAAACTTTGTTGGTAGACTCTCTCAGCTTGAAGATCTGCAATACCAACTCACACGCCAAGTAATTATTTTTAAATGCTTAGCCTCACATATTATTATTTACCTGTCATCCTGCCATATACACTTTTTTTCCTTCTCTTGTCACACACTTGTCTTTGATTTGGTACTCACAGCAAAGAAGCAGCAAGGTTTTTGTTTGTAATTGTAATGACATCCATTATCAACAAAACATATTTGTTTCATCCATAGGAGTTGCAGTTTGCTCATCGTTTCAATGTGAAAGATGGAGACCCAGATGCGGAAGTCATTGCTTCTACAAGAGGCGGACAAAATGAAATTCCCCAAAGGGAGAGAAGTGGTAAGTATCCATTAGAGTTAGAGGCTGTGGAGAATTTTTCATGCATAAATACAGCTGTAAGTATAGAGTTTAGAAATCAAGGAAGGATTCAAGTGTCACAAAATGAACCTCATTTGTCATGCATTTTTTTTAATGTGTACCTACTCTGAAGAAATGCAATTTCTTCTCTACTTATGAATACTAGGTCTATGTAAGAAAGAAGTTCTTTCTTTTTTTACTTGTTTATTGTATCATACTGTTTCAGTCATAAAGCCACAACCAATGGACTCAGTGCCATCTCTCCGACAACCACAGTACAAAAGTTTTTCCCGCCTCCCAAGAGGAAATGCAGAAACCAAGGACTTACATGTTTTGATGAGTATGTCTTCAGGGGGAGGTGACTCCATTCAAAAAGTTTGGCAAATGCTGGATGACTCAGAACCTTCAACATCTGTCTCACCAAGATCAGCATTGATTGCAAATGGTTTGTGGACATATTATAATGTGATGTTAGTCATGGCACATTATCTTCTGTAAAAACCAAGGTTTTAGTGTGTCTGATTTAAGTATGAAATCAACACATTTCGTATCAGTAAATTCTACAGTCTAATGAAGATTTTGGGTCAGGCTGTTATCTTGTGTTTCAAACCATTCAATTCATTGAAATTATAGTTCTGTAAAGAAAAGAAAACACGAAAAGACTATATATTTTGTCATTTTGACTCTGAAGCTTGTTTCCTCCCCCCCCTCCTAGTCAAAATACAGATGCCACAAGCATGAATTTATTTTTTTTTGACAATTTTCTTTTTTGAACAGAGAGAAGGATGACTGAAGTAAATCAGGGATCTGAAGATGTTGAACGTCCATTTTTCGTGGAAGGGAGAAAAGCATCTACAGCATCTCGAAACCCAAAGGGACAAAGCAATCGATTTAATGCTGCTAATTATGTACAAAATGTTAAAAAGCCCTCTTCTTCAAAAGAGAAAATCAGAATTATAATGTCAAAGAGGATAAGGGGTATCGATGATTCTTTTGAAATTTATTTTCTCTGTCTGTTAAATGATTGATGTAGATATAGATTACTTAACTGCAGTCAAGTAGAAAAAATATTAACTTGATTGTAATGAATGAAGATGAAAAGTTGAGTGAATACTGTATAAGAAGAGAGTAAGCAAGTTCGTTGTTTATTTAATTTACTATGTTTATAATTGTTTCTACTATAATGCTTTTTCACACCAAATGGCCATGTAAACATTTCTTGATAAAGGACAAACAAACAACTCATCCTGTTGTGGGATTGGTTCAAACGAGATGCCGAGCACATGGTCCTCAGTTTAAGCCACTTAACATGGATGATGAATTTATGTGAAATAAATTTTTTAAATTTTCTGGCCATTCTGGTAAATGCCTCATATTTTCATTAACTTTTTACAACCACATTTCTTGGAGTCTGTGCTATTAACTTAAGGTTACTAAAAATAAAAAGACAGCCAACCCTCAAATATGTACTTTGGAAGGTGAATACCGACTTATCGATTCTGAGCCAAAAAAAATTTCATACTAAATACGTTTTTTTGTACAGAGCAGCTATGCATATAGGAAGTTCAAGAGAAGAATGTTATGAAATAGCACGGAACATTAGGATTTGGTGAACGGGGAAAGACATTTGGCTTACAGCAGTCTTCTTACCAGGTGTTAAAAATAGAGAACCTGATGTTGAATCTAGGCTAGAAAGAATGGAGACAGAATGGTTATTAGATAAAACAATATTCAACAAGATATATGGCCTTTATGGGCCTTTTGTCGTAGACAGGTTTTGCATCTTGTTTAAACTTTAAAAATTGACTTATGTGTCTTGGAAACCAGACCCATATGCCTGGGTGATCGATAGATTCACTTTGCGCTGGTCAACTCTGTATTGTTACATCTTCGACAGCTTCAATTTCATTCCATGTGTATTACAAAAGATAGAGCAGGAGGAAGTTAGATGCATATTGATAACACCAGTAGGGCACCAAACATGGATGAACAAAGTAGTGTCACTTCTCTTCCAATACTCTCGACTTCTACCTAAAAACAAACGCCTTCTACTATTACAACACACTCTGCGACCAGGGGAAAGACATCCCATGTTGTCAAAGACAAGACTGGCATAGTGGCAATACATTGTATTTCCCTTATCTGGGATACACTCAGAGAACGAATGAAGCCTTTCTTAAAGGCTTGTTCCATCATTATGCACTCATGGCAGGGGCCACACAACTGTAGTATGTGCAGTATTTCTCAAATGTTGGATTGGATTTGCAGATATAAAAAAATTTGTCAAATTCTACCCACTTGGTAGAATTTACAAAAAATCTTGCCCACAAAATTTAAATCATACTAGTATTAACAGCCAGAACCACAGTTTCAGCTTTATCTCCAGTTAGAGCTATTTATATTAGATGAAGATGTTCTTCTGATGAGTTGGAAAAAATATAGGACATGATAAAATAGAAAATTTTTTGACTTGTCTTAAGGTTGAGGAGACATTTAATAATTTGATAGAAAATTTAATATTTGAAAACAGGCTTTACACTAAATTACTTTTTATGAATGTGAATCAAAATGTAAAACTACAGGGTGTTTAACTTGTTTAGGGTATTCGATTAGACCTCACAAGATTGTCCGTGGTGACTCTTTTGTGTCTCAGTATTTCCTCAATGCAAAAGTCCCACAGAATGTGAGACTGTGCATCAATGTAATTCAGTCAGTACAAGCAAAGAAAATAGATAATAATAGATTAATCTTGTTAAGCGGCAGTCAATAAGTTATAACATAGGTACATGTAGAATGTTCTGTACTACTACCTTTATTATTTCTAAAAAAATTTTTTATTATCATTACTGATGGTCATTCTGCTTCTCCTTTTCTTATGATTATAATAATCATTACCACAAATGTATTGCAAGCATTATTATTAATATTATTAGAATGATTATCAGCAAGAGTAGAAATGGTAGGAGTAGTAGTAGTTATACTGCTTTTGTAAATAGCATTACCATTTATGAAAGAATGTTGTGGGGTGCTCACTGCCCTCTTATTTTACCATAATAAACTAAGGGATTCGGGCTTCACGCAAAGAGTTGCCACCTATCTGTTACTGAAACAAGAGCAGATAATTTCACACGCTAAACCCCCTCCCATTACAATGTTGACAAATTTGCTTCAGCTGTACTTCAGTTCAAAGCGTAAAGTCTATATACGCAAGTGCATGGCACTGCAATACATACCAAATGGCGATTTTGTATAAATGTTTCTTCAATTCAAAACACAAACTGCTTCTATATATGTATATGGCACTGTACCAAATCAACAAGACAGATGCTTTGAAGTCTTGTTTGGACCAATCCCACCACAGGATGAGTCAAGGTTAATAAAACAGGCGAACTTACTTGTAAGTGGTGTTTGATTGGGACTCCACCGAGCCCTTGTAGTGGGTTGGGTACAAACACCTTCCATGTCTTATCTTCTTTCCCTTCCTATGTATGTTTTCGGTCATCTGTCTTATTTTCACGTTAAACCCAGATGGTCTCTTGCTTGGCATCTTGTACGTACCCCAACCCACTCCACGAGTCCTAATCAAACATTACGTACAAGTTTGTTTGAAATGAAAGTTTGATTTATTAATTACGTCTTTATTTTTCTTTCGAATGATTGCATGAATGAAATAATAATAAAAACAAATATTGATCACTCTCATGTCTTTTGATCCTAAACCACACAATGCATAACAGTTTTTTTGAGAGAATGAGTTTGATTTGGATGATCATGAGTGAGTCTTGTTTTTTCTTTGTATACTCCTTGCATTTTGTAAAGTTGTTTTACTTAAAAATCTAAGTTTATCTCCATCAACAATAACGGATAACATTGGCTTCTGCAGTGACAGTATGACCCATAAAATTCCATGCATATAAGACCTCCAACTTCATTGTCCATTCATCTTGCATAGGACTGCAAGTGAGCAAAGGACAAGGAAAAAATGAAGATGGGGTTAACCCCCCCCTCCCCCTAAAAAAAAGAAAACATTTGCTTACTCATGCCTGGATTCAAACCCCAAAACTGACTTGAATGCATGCACTATGTCCAAGGATTTTTGTTAGTTTCATTGAAATTCATCCTATCCACTATCTGCAGTATCTCAGGAGATGGGGTTCTAACCCCCCCCCCCCCCCCCTAAAAAGAAGATCTCAGGGTGAATTAAGAGCAAATAACAGGAATGAAAATAAGTGAGTAAAAGAGAGAAAGGAGAGACAAATTATGGACCTACCAGCAGCGTTCACCAACTGCCCATCTTTCTCAGGATATAGTGGTCACATTTGTTTTTAGTCTCAAGGATTTTCAATGAGAATAGTAGAAAACGGTGGGGAATTTAACTGCATCTGATTTGAAAGGGAGCACTAGAGATCTAGCTGATTCTAGTCTGAACTACGGCTAAATCAAAGGAAAATGTATTATCAAGAGAACTATGTATGGACAATTAATTGAATGATGTCACATTACATTTATATCCCTCAGTGAATGAATACAAATTTATTCCAGTAGATTGTTCCGTAGAAATTTGGACATAGTGAAAGTAAAGTGTTGATCAGGACACCCCCTACCATAGAGATTCAACTTCAACACACAAAAACTACTAAAAAAAAAGGAATTTGGGAACAGATCATAGTTGCAACACACCACACTTGGAGTGACATAATTTTATAAATAATTTCAGATTGTAGATCTGCAAGATTTTGTTTGAAAAAACAAAAACAAGTCGACTTATATTACGTCTTTCGAATCAGGTTATAAACAAACATTTCAAACTTATACAGTGAGAATGCAACTATAAATCCTTTATTTACACTGATACATTTGAATAAAATTCCACTTGGTGTACTTTAATATTTGTAAATATAAAATTCAATTTTAAAAAAAATTGTTGAACATTAAGATGGAATGTACATATTGTATTTGAAGAATATATATATATATTTTTTTATTTTTTATAATTACAAAATAGCTTGTTCAGGAAGGGTATTCACATAATTAGGTAAATTAATTATAACTGCAACAGTCTTGACAAAATGGAATGTTGATATTGATATATCAAAAATGATAAATATAATACAAAATAGAAAGAATCTATAGTACAACACTTCATTTAAAATGGAATGATATAGAATACATACTGTAACACAGTGGTGTATAAACTACATTGCCTTTCTCTGTAAACTAAACTTTGCACATAAAATACATAACACGTTGTGCAGACCTATATTAAGTATACAAAAAGTCAAATATCTTTCAAGGTCGTCACAGCTCATAGAGCCGAAAAACTATTCTTGTTTTATAGCGTAAAATAGAAATAGGTGATAATAATCACCACTTAATCTGATGCTGGTTTTTACTCTCAAGCTAGTGCTTGTACCCATTTACACCTGGGTCGAGTGGTTTCGAGAACGCAATGTCACACGTAGCTTTGGCTGGGATCCCATGATCGCAAGCCCTGTAGCCTAATCACTCGGCCACCGACACCACTGTCTCCTATATTACTTATTATATAACATATCAGAATGGGGCATGAGTGCACTAGCAGAATGGACTGATGGAAACGGCGATCCAAACTTGCTTCCTGATATTTCTCGTTTATAGGGTAATGCAGCTTCATAGACAGTTTGTGGTTAAATCATGAGTGTTGACAGCAGCATTCAAGACTTGAGTTACAGCAGCACTCAAGACTTGAGTTACAGCAACACTGAAGAATTGAGTTACAGCAGCACTCAAGACTTGAGTTACAGCAACACTGAAGAATTGAGTTACAGCAGCACTCAAGACTTGCTTACAGCAACACTGAAGAATTGAGTTACAGCAACACTGAAGAATTGAGTTACAGCAACACTGAAGAATTGAGTTACAGCAGCACTCAAGACTTGAGTTACCAGTAACAGTCAAAATTGAGTTAGTCAGTTATTATTTAAAAAAAAAAAAAATTAGCTCAGCAGAAAAGTTTCACTTCAATTAAGTTAAAACAAACAATTAATTGTCACTTATATGTAGTGTTATATTTAATTTGAACGCCATTTTTGGCACAAAGATCTGGCCAGGCCTGAAGATAGCCTGCTGGCTGTATCACTAGTATCGGTGCAAAAGGTATGCAGTGTGCGTAAGTGCGTGTGTGTGTGCATGTGTATGTATCAGTGAGAGGAACTTGTGAATGTTTTTTTTTATTTGCTGGAATTTATCCCATCCATCATATGTGATAATTTCACGGTAGTTTGGGAGTAAACGGTAGGATGAAAGAGCAAAAAGAGAAAAGTAAGACTTAGCAGTAGCACCCATCAAATGATCAAGCACACCCATGAACTGATGAAGGTGGCAACTGCTAGATGTTAGTTAAGTTACATACACATGTGACACACACATTACTTTCATACCTGACATATAAGTTCATTTACTCACTAGGAAATAACAGGAGCTGCCAAAATAATACAAGAAACATGAGCAAAGGATGATAAGTTGATAATCAGTACAAAATAAATACAATTCTCTGAGATCAAATTACTCAAATGAAAATTAAGTGCATTCTAGAATAATTGTTGATAATAGGTAAATTTGCATACAGGGCTGCGGGGGAAAATACATTTCATCAACTAAAATGCTTCCCTCTCGCTTTCAATGTCTTAATCATTCATGTCATTTTATAAAATAAACATAATTAACTCGCAAGGTTTAGTTTTATCTCAGAAAAAATCAAAACCCTACCATAATTGGCACATGGGTCATTCTTCATAAATTTGTTCAAATCTCAAAGCAAGTTTTGCATATATTTTTTTATATACATAATATTATACATGAATAACAGAAGCAATCTCGATAAAAAAAACAATAGTGTCACATATGCAATTTACTTCATGATTATGAACAACTTTGCCTTGGTAGTTCCACTTCTTATAACGAATGTGGATACAAAAATAATGCCTTAAATAAAGCACTTTTGAAAAAAAAAGCTATCAAATATAAATAAAAACCTCAACATGAGTCTAAAAAAAGCTGACAGTAATTTCGATTGATTATTACATTTTCCATCATTTATAAAATAACTTTAGACAATTTAGAGGCATTTAATTAACAATATCCCTTCTTAGTTTAATATCTAAAAATGATCAATGTAAGTTCATTCTATTTTCTTTTCTCCTCCTTGATAAAGTCAAGTGGTATATGTCACCAGTGTTGTTACTCCTTATTTCCATCTTCCTTTCTCTGCAAATAACGTCCGGTCAGTATTTGAATTTACAATACAGATGAATGAAATGTGTAATCTTTAGAAGAAACTGATCAATAATCTCATTCAATTTCTTGAGCAATTTTTGTGTATCTTTGTTTCGTTTGATTCTCTACACAAAAAAATAAATGAAACCCTTAAAATCACTATGTATGACAATGACATAATTATACACAAGTTTTATATTCATCTTTTGAAGTCTTTTTGTTTTCAGCATTATTGAAATTTCGTTCACGCCTTTTACTCCTCAGCAACCGCTCGTATTTTTTTTCAAGTGGGTTGAGTGGAGAACTACATGTTAAAAAAGGTTTATACTTCTTGTTAATAGGGGAGGTTTTTCCTGGAATAGATGGTATCTAAAATATTACTCTTCTTGAGCTTTCACTTTGATATGGGAGAAAAAACCCATTAAATACAAGTGATGTGGTTATATAGCCCTCAATAACACGTAGTTATACAACGATTTTTGAAGTCTTGAACAAGTACAGCACGAGTACTCAAGAATGGACAAAGAGAACAATATAATAGTAATAGCGAAGAATCGATACACCACTCATGATAACATGAATCCTGGATAGGCACGACATCCGGGTATTGGCCGATTAAAAACAAAATGTGCACGCTGAATGTACGGAACAATGCTGTCCGTTCAATGATGAAGTTGTATTACAAAAAATCCAAACGGGCCAATGGAAAATTGAAATTTCTTAAAAAAACTCAGAGGATTCCAATTAAATCGGGATAAACGGCAGGGCTGTTATACCACATTCCATCTATTAATAGCACTGGGTGCATGAAAATGGAAGAGTTACTATTAGGGGTGAAATAAGTTAAATATTGATCGCTGAGACAAGTGAGACATGTTGTGATATCACATAATCTATGTCTTGACTAACGAGGCAGGATATCACGTCATCTTAGCCAACCATCGCATGTGCATGGTGTAGGCTTAAGTTAAGCCGAGAGGTCTAGATCTACATCTCTAACTTTCACTACATTACAACAAAGGCAACTAGACATTCTTTTGTCATAATTTAACTGAATGAAGTGTAATATCGTGCTAGTTGTGTGAGAGTTTATATAACGTAACAGTAAAGTTCCTTCAAGGCCACTATGACCCTTGAGTTTATCCCTGTTTCTGTAGTGTAACGCAGAACAGGTGGTGATGATCCCTTCCTTGACAAGGTGTCATTTGACGCAGGTTTTTACTTCCAAGCTAGTGCTCGCACCCATTTTCACCAGGGTCGAGTGGGAGAATGCGCGTTAAGTGTCTGTCCCAAGAAACACAACGTCGGGCCCAGTTTTGCTAGGATTCAAACACGGAACCTCATGATCCCAAGTTCGGCAGCCTAACCACTCGGCCACTGATGCCACTCACAGTGAGCATAATGTAACAGCACACAGTAATATCATGAACTGATGGGAAATATCTTGAAGAAGGTGGAGGAAGAAGATTAGTGATAATTGAGCTAGGATGGGGAAAAAGCAAGGGGCCGATTTGTTAGAAGAGGTGCGACTCATGGAAAGTGTATAGTACATATTTATGTATACATATTTTCATACATATATATATGTTCATCCTAGGATATCTTGTCATACATTTTATTGAGATGATGAAAATCAAACATAAGCGTCATAAAAATTCAATACAGCAAAGATATTAAAATGTTTCTAGGTATAATAAAACAGCAGTGTCATATCAAAATATGATAAAAACAAAAAGTGTAAAGAAATTTCAACAACATATTTTAGAAGAAGGAACAAAATATGAAATATCTACACAATTCTCTTCCTACAATTTTCCAAAAAAATAATTTCAACAAACAATTCTTTCCATTCTATTTCATAAAAAGTTTAAAGCTTATTCCACAAAAAGACAACAATACAATTCCGAATTAAAATAACTTGAGAAACAGCATTACATCATTGCTCTTTTAGTTCCCTTCATGACATATCTGCCAATTGACCCTGGGACCTATGTCAATTGTTGACTGACCGCATCTTATTTACAGCATGCTTGTTTGATTGCCTAATTAATATAATTAATGCTCGATTAGAACATCATCTTCATCAACTCGTGGATGAAATCAAGAAATGAAGGCAGGGTATGGAGCATCACAATTGATAAGTGATTAAAAATGGTGCGCATTTTGTGTAATTCAGTTGGCGCACATCAGGAACAGTAACAGCAATTGAGGAAGGTGGACTCATAGGTAGCTCAAAGAATTTTTTTAATTTCCTCCAGACCTCCCAAACCCAGAAGTGCTCAGGACGCAAAATTTGATGATGTTAAAACTAAACGTGAATTTTATCTATATTGTCTCTAGGTGTGGGGGATTCAATTTTATTACGTACGCAGCTCCAGCTTATTTACCAGTCCAGGCAAATTTATCATGGCCTTCTTGTTGACTCACTTGCAAAATGGGTAGCTAGATCTATTCAGACTTGGCAAAAGTAAAACCACATAATATCATAAGCCTGGTAAAAATTGCAACTCGACTCCGGACTATATTATGCCAAGCAATGGTATCTTACCTAATTATTTTACACCAAGTTTATTTGACACCGAGTCAAGACCAATAAGTAGAGATTCTTTTTCAATCGTAAGTAAAGTAAGTTCCATACTCAGAGTTGAGCACAGGGTAACCAGCAGAGTGTAGTCACATTACCAACTGAGCAACCAGCCCCTCATTTTCAATCTAAAAGAAATATGAAAAAAAATATATACAAAAATGTCAATGTAATAGTGACAAAAACAAAGACAAAACAAGAACAATAATAGACAAATGGAAAACATCACTTCCGGAGACATCTCTGTTTCGATCATCTTGAGTAAAAACAACATTATTGATGATATGAATTACTCCATTCGTGGCACCAATGTCAGAATGAATGACCTCTGCCCTCACACCTTCGAACATGATGTAAGCAGCTGAGGATGAGACAAATTTTATTTACAACCTTTTTGTAACACATTATAACTTAAAACACATTTCAACAGAATAACAACAACAAATTTGTTCAGACAAGCTCATGACGTTTTAAGAAAAAAAATACTTTTGTGAAACACCAACATTTTTCTTGTTTCATTTACAGTAATTACATAAAAGGTTGACAAAACAGTATTTAAAGATAAGATTTCCTGCAGAAGTTCTTGTTTTTAGCGTGTAAGATTTCTTGATTGACCTTCTTCTTCTTGCATACAGAGTTGGATGTCTTTCGATACATAAGATCCAATTATTACAAGTATTCTATTTTTCTGGCTACTGAAATGGGTCTATTTATTTTACTATCTTTTCAGTTCCCCTAGTTTGAAAGCAGCCTTCTCTTGATTACAACTCTATAGAACTCAAACACACAATTTTCTTTCTCTTTGAAGAAGGAAACTGGTTCACCCATTTCATACATGAATTTCACCGCAAAAAAATTCATTTAATCCAATAAGACCCAGGATTCAAAAGAATTATATTTAAATTTTATACTTACTGCGTTGACTACTGGGCAAATTACTCCTGCTGCTGACTTGAATAATCACTTCCTCTCCATTATCAGCTATATATCGCTTTGGAGCACCAAGTGCTATTCGATCTAGGTAGATTATTTCTCTTCTGGTCATAAGCCGACGTAAAATCTATAAGCAGAGAATAAAATCTGTTTATGCTGATGGTGAATACATATATGTATGTCTATAACTCAATACACATAATATGTAAGAAAGCGTTAAATTATGAAGATCAGGCTCAAATTACAGATATTTAAATTACAATGAAAGGAAACCGGGATTTTGCCAGCTTTCTCAATTTGCAAAAGAATAATACAACCACCCAAGCAATATACATACTGTAAAGGAACTACATTTCAAGAATTTATTATAATATATCTCTAAATTATCAAAAACTTTAAATATATTTATAAAACAAGAAAAACTGTTTTCTTTCCTCCTCTTCTTTATTTATTTCACAGAGCTACCTTGTATTTTTAACTTGCTAATGCTTAACTGAGATGTATTTGTACTGGTATTATGTCAGAATACACAGTAAAGGGCAACGTCTTTATTGACTGCGAAGCCATTCTCCTACTTCTACTGATAAACATATGCCTTAGCCTTCCCTTTATTTAACTTTGCAAAATGGGATGACTTAAAATGTATATCTAGATCAACTACAGGTTATATTAAAATGAGTGGCATCACAAATTTATTTTTAATGAATGTAAAATATGAAGCGAGATCCAAATAAATACAATTGCTGGCAAAAAAAACAACAACCCTAAACATTGAAACAATATTAATCTGTAATACCACAAAGAACAAAATCACATCATATAGATAGCACTTTGAAAAGGTTGCAAGATCAACCCTTTCAAGCCTCCGTGTGTTTCAATGTTTAGTACATATCGCAGTACATATCGTCTAAACACGGAAGTCCAGGTTGTATGGGATATATGACATTTCTCCTTAAACTGATCAAATGCATGCTTCTTTTATATCTTTATAAATAATGAAGGTCTTAAACAATTAGAAAAGTATATGTTACACACACAATCTAAACAAAAGATTTCCGTTTTTTTCTTTTTTTTTAAAACATAGCGCAGTGTTTGCAGGCCTATTTGATGATTCATGACGTTTTGCTTCTCCTTAAAAATCAAGCCAAGCGGACTTGCGTGTTTAGACAGTTTCACCAATGATAAATAGTGTCTTAGTTTGGTATCTTTTTGGTAATTTCCAATTGGACAAAGTGAGTGGTACAGCTCACCCTGTGTGAGGGAGTGTTTTCTGCCAAAACTATTTGCTGGTCAATGCTCTGTTAATCATCCATGTTATTGCAGAGTTAAAAAAACTCAACAAAACCCAAAGAAACAAATGAGACGGTAGTGATGTGTGATTTAATTGAAAAAAAAAATACTCTTGTCAAAATATAAATCAATATGCTATAAAGCCAAAATCCTATGTGTATTAATCCATCTGGTTTTTTTTCCTAACTATTAATCCATCCTTTTAGGCAAATTTAATTCAAAAGTTCAAAATCAAACATACCCATCTCCAACGAATCTGGTCATTAAGAATTTCTTTTCCAAAAGGGTTTTGGGAAAAGTCTTCAATGGCTGTACCATTCGGTACAAAAAGGTGAACTGACAGCTGTAATTATGAAGAGAAAAAAGTGGTTACATTTTGTGTTCTAAAGAAACATTTAAAACCAAAGAAGTTCTTATAAAGAATGAAACTCAATGAACAACCTATATTTACTGCTTAGTAGCAGTCTCCTAGATCAATGACGTAAAACATTCTATATGAAGTGTTCCACTTAGTTCCTTGAATGAGGAAGATTTGGTTTCATTTGACCCACATCCACAACTAAGGTGACCTTGGGGATTTTGGTAGGATTTCTAAATTTTGTCCAGACTATCCTGTAAACAGCTACACAATCTTCAATGTGCACAGCGTGCTGTTATCTACACACAAGATCTTCTGATGGGTCTACTTAGTGTCAATCCACCTACTTGAAACCAAAGGAGCAAGCTTTACTTGAAAAACCTGTGACCTTTTAGTTGAGAGACAGACACCTTTTCTTTACAACACCATGTCCCTTTATGTTTATCAATCTTAAAGCTGCTACTTACCTGTAAGAGCCATATCCACACAGTTGCCTGTACTGTGCATAGGGGTCATTGGTATTCTGATTATCAGTTGGCCTATTGGGGATGCCTACAGCTCCTCCTTGCTCTCCACTGCGAAATGAACATTCCTGATTCTTAGTCAAGAGAGGATCTCTCATGTACTTGTCCAGACCAACATATACCATTTGTTCATAGGTGCGGCTGTGAAACGTTTCAAAGTAATGATAAGAACCAGTACAATCACGTCTATCCAATATCATCATAATTATGTTACACTTGGGGGGGGGGGTATTCTTTTTAAAGGGGAGGGGGTGTGGTGGATGATTGCTGAAGAAGGAGCTAAATCTAACATAGAAACAAATTTTAAAATGTCAAACCATACCCTTAAAATGAAGATAAAACAATTTAAAATAAAAGAAAAATAGATTCTCATCAAACTTACAAGAAATGATACAAAATAAGCTAATTTCTTTCCATATTATTGTGATGCATATTTCATCTTGATGAATTCATTCTTCTTACACAATCTCAACAGATCAAATCTTAATCTCCATTCCGAATGCATTAATTATTGCAGGTGTATTGCATTTTCATGTCATTCAATTGTAAAAAAAAATGTAATGTACTCGGTAATAACATTCCCATAACTAACATCAGACTTCCTACAAAGACTGTATATTTGAAGATATATTTTAGGGATGGGATAGCCGAGTGGTCAAAGGCATTGCACTGTGACCAAGAGGTACTGGTTTCGAGCCCCACTGAGGTACTTCGTATTTTCCTTGAGCAAGAAAATTTACCCTATTTGCTCCCTTGGACAACATGGATGACTCACTTCTGTTGCATCCAGCATAAGCCTCATGATTGTCTATATTCCTTTCTCTAAAGAAATTGGAATGTAAGGCATGACACCTTTCAGTGCCCGCCAGACAGCATTAATTTCTTAAAATTTCATTTGGAGATTATTCTGACATTTCTTTAAAGATTTCACACATTGCCACTAGTATCAGACTGTATTGTCCTTGGGAAAGCAGAGAGGCTAAAATTTTTACCATTATGTTATAACACTTTTAATCTTTGATATCGGCAATAAAGTTTAAAATGCCTTATGAGCAAGCATAAAAATAACATCCTCTCTGTCAGGAAGAACACATTTAGTGTGCAACCCCAAAAGGCAGCTATGCTACACTATGTATTATGTAAAAATTAAAGTCTTAGGTGGCTTTTAAAGGTGACACTGATGACCTCGCCATCGAGCTGTCTAACGTGAGGTCTTAGGATCGAATCTCCCAAAGCTAGGCCCAATGTTGTGTTCTTTAGAAAAGACATTGACACACATTCACCAAAGACCTGGATGGAAATGTGGAAATGCACCAGTAACAACATTAAGTGCCTTCAAGGCCATTACGGCCTTTAGAGCCGGAGCTTTTCCCGGTTTCTATAGCATGAAGCGGAACAAGTAATAATAATCACCTCCTGGAGAGCACGCTAGTCTGGTGCAGGTTTTTACTCTCAATTTAGTGCTTGTACCTATTTGCACCTGGGCCAAGAGGGGAAAATGCATGTTAAGTGTTTTCCCAAGGAACACAACCTCGGACCTAGCTTTGCTGGAATTTCATAATACCCAGTTTCAGCGTAACCACTCAGCCACCGACACCACATACGAGCACCAGGCGGGGAATAAAACCTGTGACAGACTACCATTCTGTCAAGGAAGCCCTGCATTATCATTTGTTTTGCTTCACACTAAAGGAACCGGGACTTGCTCCAGCTCTATGGGCCATAACGGCCTGGAAGGAAACCCCCCCTTCATCTTAAATCACAAAGATACCAGTATAACTATTCATCTGCTTACATAAGCCTGTCCTCACAGAATATTGTGTAGACTATATCTCGAGTTGGGATACCTGATGAAATAAAAGAAAACAGAAAAACGAAATGTAAATTCATGTCCATAGATGGGATAACCAAAGAAAATAGAAACTATGGAGAAAAAACGACAAGCACAGTTTAAAATATTATCTATTCACCATTTCATAGTTCTAGATTTATTAATAAAAAATAAACCCCACCAGACTCCCATTTAATACAATGATATGAGTAATTGCTAATGTCTTCTTTATTTCTCTAGAGTCATTAAAAAACTGCACACTCACACACAAACACGAACAAAAACTTGTCAAAACTAATAACGTTGTGCCAGATGATACTTAATTTTTCTGATATTTGAAGTTAACATAAAACTGTTATCTGTACAAAATGACAAAATTGTCTTCAAAGTGAGTGGTTTAAAGGCATTGCAGTAAAATAACTATACATCTTTCGCACTATTGTAAAGGTTTTAATGCAACATGGAATCCATTTCATTGATTTCTTTCTCTGTCATGCTATGGGATGGTTGGTGCCAGAATTTGCAAAGAAATTTGTGACTTTTATGAGAAGTTTATAAACCAGATGAATCTATACATTTTTTGTTCATACTGGCATTGAATTGGTTGGCACCTTACCAAAGACAGCATCTATGTGATGAACAAATCCATTAGTTACACCAATGTCAGGTTTGATAACTCTAGCTCGGACATAACCACCTTCTACCCAAGTATCTGAAATGAAAAAACAATTAAAGAACTCAAGCATCCCTTTGTACGACAATAAATAAATAAGTTTTTTCATAAAAATATCAATCCTATTCTTTATAGTAGAGTATTAACATGAAAACACCAAGTCAGGATTTATGAACATATGACAATGGGTTAACACATTAAAATTTCAGATATAGTGAAAAGAAAACTTATAAACAAGCACTTTAATGATTTGTTTGTTTGTTTGATTGATTGAATTTACCCCATCCCCATTATGCAGTGATTTCAGGCTGAACGATTCATACAAGAACAAACAAAAAAACGAACTCAAAACATTTCAGTTATTTTTGTAATGAAATCATGTTTAGAAACGTATAAATCTAAAGAGTAAATAAAAATTTGTAATGAAATCATGTTCAGAAACTTATCAATCTAAATAATAAAGGAAAACAAACAAAAAACGGAAATCAATATCTCCCAACCCAAAACCATGTATTTGGGATCCTGTGTATCCCCTTAAAACGTTATGGATTGTTATCCAAGACATTAACAAGTAACAAATCCTCCTGAAGTTCCCTCAATACATTTTGTGACCATTTCCACCTCCATGAAATCTGCTAATGAGGATCAGAATTCAGGGCAGTAAAAAATCCACACATCACACCTTTCAATGGGCTATATAGTCAAAAACAGTTCAACAAACAAAAGAGGCTTACCATTTCCTTCACTATAAACCTTTACTTTCCTCCCGTTATGGCGGGTTTCCATTTCCAATGCAGAGCGATAGCCCCTATCCTGGCTGGTGAGGGCATAGGGGGGTGGAAGACACCAACATACTTAGTTCTAGAACCTGGGGGGGGAGGGGGAAACAACAAATTAATCACAACTTCAGTTCAACTCTTTTTTTCTTTCTCAGGAAAATCTCCTAGAGCTATGAGTTCAAATGCATCTCAACACAAATGGGGTTTAAGGTTGATTTTTTTGCCACTTCTTCAATTCCAAAGATGCACCCAAAAAGGTTTATATTCACAATGAGCTCTAAGATTTCAACTCCTCCAAACAAAATTCTTAAAGAAATTCTTTTGTAATTTTCTTACCCACATTTCATTTCCCTTCCCTACATGTTGTATTTCAATTGAAAAAAAAACCAAAACCTATAGCTCTCAATTCAATAAATGTGCAAAATAATAAATGGTACATTCTTTCACCTCTCCATAATGACGATTGACTCTAATTTATCAAGAAACGTATTTAATTGAGCGGACTGTTAGCTCTGTTATGAGAACATCTTCACAATGTTCTTCACTGTTCATGGTCAGCTTCTCTGCTCATCTATGCCATCAAATGAGGACCACACTCACACAAATCAGAATCTGTTGTTAAAACACAAATGCTACCAAAAATGTTTTGTAGAGTAATATGAAATAGAAATGAAAGACCTAACAAGTTGAAAACGGGACCCATCAGGCCTTTCATTTCAGTTTTATATTACTCTTCACTCGTCGATCGACCTACAGCAGTATTCTTCCTTTTCATCTTTCAAAACTTTTGTTGTTGGTGTGCCATGTACAAAAGCCAGGATCCAAATGAGTGTATGCCTAAACGGTTCATTCGGACATGACTGCAAACAATACTGATTATATGGATACTTATCTGTGAGGAATGTGTCAACCATTGCGTTCAGTCAGTAGCAATGATGGTCTTATGTAGATCACTGGACTCAAGACAGAGAATATGTGGGTTCAATTCCATATTTTGCAAAGTGGGATTGCATGTCCTTGGGAAGGGCACTTGTATGGCTTTTAATCATTCACTGCAAGTATGTGAATGGGTACCAGCTTTGCTGGAAGACAAGTCCCTAGTAGACTCCATTTAGGAGGAGATTATGAATGACTTGTACTTTACAAAAACCTAGAAAAACTCCAGTTCTAGGAACCTCAAAGCCTTAAGGGAACTACTTATCATCTTCTTGTAGTTTTACAAGGAATAAAATCAGGCTAAGTTCACCTACCCGATTGATGAGACTCTGGTTTCTCTTAAAATCAGGATACACATTGACTATAGCCTGCATGGCATTATTGGATGGAGCAAATACTGTTACACCAGAAGAGGCTGTCATTGCATTCTGAATGTCTTTGCGGCCGGCTTTTACGAAACTTTCAAAATTGCTGAGGAATGGAGAAAGTACACAGAATATAGCATAATTGCCACAAAAAGAAATGTTTTTAAAAATCCAGCAAAAGCAGTTGAAGATAAACAAACACAGGGCAAAGAAAATTCTATATCATCATTCAAAATCACGCTTACTCAATCATATAAATGTTATGAGGATGACTGCAATTGACTTACTGGAAGTGATTCGTGATTCTCAACCTTTTAACAATGTGATAAAATGAGACTTATAACTATTGACCTTGCTTTTTCTCTCTCAATCACACAATAAATTATACAATATCAGACACCTACAAATGCACTGCAATGAGCACATACACTAAGATAAAGCTTGACACTGAAGAGAAAGGGAAATAATACTAACCCAGCTGTAATCAATAATCTATAACAAAGGTACCTGGTCATGCATCTAAAATCATCACCCTTTGATTTAGTTATTTAGAATAATTACCAGCAAATCATCATTTTCTTAGCCATCTTTTGGGCATTAAATAGAAAGACAGTTATTATCTGAACAAAATATGGAAATACAATCACATCTCTCTTTCTCAAAGTGCATAATGAAAAACTTGTTATAATTGAGTTTACCTATATGGAAAGAGAGAGTGTGTTTTTGGTATATGTTGAATGAGAGTGTGTGTGTGTGTGTGAGAGAGAGAGAGAGAGAGAGAGAGAGAGAGAGAGAGAGAGAGAGAGAGAGAGAGAGAGAGAGAGAGAGAGAGAGAGAGAGGGAGAGAGAGAGAGAGAGAGGGAGAGAGAGGAGAGAGAGAGAGAGAGAGACAGAGACAGACAGACAGACAGAGAGAGAGAGAGAGAGAGAGAGACAGACAGACAGAGAGACAGAGAGAGAGAGAGAGAGAGAGAGAGAGAGAGAGAGAGAGAGAGAGAGAGAGAGAGAGAGAGAGAGAGAGAGAGAGAGAGAGAGAGAGAGAGAGAGAGAGAGAGAGAGAGAGAGAGAGAGAGAAAGAGGGATAAAGATAGACACGCAGAGAAATGAATTAATGGATGGTCAAAAGAAGATGTCAGCCTGCCCATTAGTATGGATGGCAAAACACAGTGAGCAGTGTACAGTAACATTCCTCGAAAGCCATTATGACCCATAGAGCCAGAGCATATCCCGGTTTTCTGTAGCATGAAGTGGAACAGATAATAATAACCACCTACTGGACAGAATGCTAGCTTGACACAGGTTTTACTTCCAAGGTAGAGCTTGTACCCATTTCCACCTTGATCAAGTGGGAAAAATGAGTATTAAGTGTCTCTCTAGGGAACACAATGTTGAACCTAGCTTTGCTAAGATTAAAAAACTGGTCTCATGATTCGAAGTCCGACAGCCTAACCACTCGGCCACCAACGTCACTCACAGTGAACTACTTATGGTAACATTTTTTCCTCATGCCAAATCATGGACTCATGACATATCAAAAGGGTCAAATCACTATTTTCCTTTAGGGCCAACACCATGTTACAAATCATCACAGCAAAAGCGATGCACAAAAAGGCTTTTAGCTTCATTAAAAAAATTCCAGGAGCAGATCAAGTTTATCCAGAAATGATTAAAAACCAAGGGAGGGAGGCAGACAAACCACTACATACAATATGTCAACAAGCATGGAAGTCCAAACAGGTGCCAGACGACTGGAATATGGGAATGGTAGAACCAATTCACAAGAAAGGATCAACTATGGAATGCTCAAACTATAGAGGGATATCACTACTTAGCGTACCAGGAAAAGTGTATGCCAGGATTCTGGAAATGAGCTTAAGGAAAAGAGTAGAGGATCAGATTGAAGAACGCCAGAGCGGATTTAGACCAGGAAGAAGTGTACAAGATCACATATTTACAATTAGACAAATATTCATTGAGAGAAACATTGACTTGCACCTGTGTTTTATTGACTTAGAAAAGGCATTTGACACTGTGAGGAGGGACGAACTATGGCATTCCTTAAAAGAGCACAACGAAGAGCAAAATTTAAAAGAAGCCATTAAATGTTTTTATAATAAACCAACATGTGCAGTGAGTAGCTGGAAATGTATCTGAAAAAATTTGATGTAGATATAGGAGTAAGACAGGGTTATATCCTAAGTCCTCTTTTGTTTATCACATTTATGGATTCGGTCACAAAGGCAACCTCAAAAATGAAGAAAATGAATGAAGGTATGTGGAAGCTCAAACCAGTAAATGTATCAATGCTTTCATTTGCTGATGATTTAATTCTATTTGGAAAATCAGAAAGGGACCTCCAGTCAAATATCAACATAATGAATAATGAATTAAATAAAAGAGGAATGAGAGTAAATGCAAAGAAAACCAAAATAATGCTAGTAACTAGGGAATCTTAAATTAAGCAGGGAGAATTTAGAACAAGGTCAAAGCTACAATTACCTAGGAGTAATGATTAACTCAGAGGGAAAACTAAGAGAAGAAATCAGCCAGAGAATCAAAAAGGCAAGTGCAATATATAACCATCTAGGAAAGGTATTTGTAGGTAAACAAGAACTGTCAACAAAAACTAAAATGGCAGTATACAACACAGTTTATTGTCCTACTCTCCTCTATGGCAGTTAAACCTGAACCCTAGACAGTAGGGAATACAGTAGAATGCAGGCAGTTGAAATGAAATATCTAAGAAGAGAAGTAGGGAAAACTAAAAGAGACAAAATCAGAAACACAACAATAAGAGATCAAACCAAAGCAGATAGCATAAAAACTAAGAGAGAAATGAATCAACTGAGATGGTTTGGGTATGTTAACAGAATGAATGACAATAGAATAGCTAAATCAGTATACAGCGCTAAAACTCAAGGTAAAAGACCAAAAGGCAGACCTCGGAAAAAGTGGGAAGAAGATATAAAAGAGACATGAACGCAAAGAAATTTAACTTTCACGGAAACAGAAAATGTCAGGACAGGGCAGCCTGGC
This sequence comes from Doris montereyensis, assembly GCA_037039925.1. Lineage (NCBI taxonomy): Eukaryota > Metazoa > Mollusca > Gastropoda > Nudibranchia > Dorididae > Doris > Doris montereyensis. The sequence continues at coordinate 104,040 of JAXRKP010000556.1, forward strand.
GAACGATCATTTCGGGCATCTAAAACCCATACAACGGAAGGTAGAATGAGAGCTGATAAAGAAAGAAATGTATCCATGATGACCACTTCAAAATTTGATAAAAGCCCAAGAGAAGAAAAGATTTATTTGTAATATTCAATTTATATCACGATGGAAAAATAGCAACGGCTGACGAAAGGAAAAGAAGCACAGCTATGATAATAGTAAAACATGTTACAGTCAATTTCTTAACCTGGCGAAACTTTTGTTTGAAAATAAATTTTAAAAAATAAAAGCAGTAATAAAAAAAAATAAAATAGAAGGAAACTCACTGGGAGCTAAAGACAGAGAATCATCAGAAGAAGAGAACCCCCGTCGATCAAGTGTTTCTGCCCTTAACTTCCGTACACTCTAAGAGGGCCGGGACCGCACCTAGGTCATAACGGCTAGGTGCTCCTCTGTCTTTTGTTTTGTGTTAGTTTTTTTGGGTCGTGGTCTGGTTTCGATCCACGGCCGGTCACCCATCCAAGAACTGACCACGATCGTTATTGCTTGACTATTCTAGTTGGTCATTGCTTTTTGTCACGCTGCCATTCGTACATCCATACATAGCTGTCATTTTTATCTTATATGAAGCAAGCTCTCATGTCTTCTTGATCAGATTCAGCTGGAGCTCGTTTCCGCCAGCTGCTTGAGGGCTCTAGTGCATTTTCCCTGTAATTGAGAGCTGTTTTAGGAGGGAATAAGTCGATATTCCTACAAACCCTCTCTCGTTAACTTCTACTGCCAGTACTCTAGGCAAAATTCAACTTTCTGGAGGTCATTGGCCAGGTCGCAGTACTTTGCAGATTTGTACTGGTGAGCTTGGTCGATTCTGTTCTCATTAAGACACTGTCAGCTCAATCATGATAATTTGGTGTGTGGAGTTTGACTGGAGTACTATATCAGGTCTCATTCCACTCATATTCCAGTATGACACACACACACACAAAGACAGCATGGATGCCAGTGGTCCAAGCTCAAAAATCCTGCAACAGTCTGACATAATTTCCTAAAATCCCGCAGGTCCCGTATTAGCACAGGTGGATGAAATAGCAAGACAAAGGATAATCCGTGCGGCTCAAAACACAAAGAGTAATGAATTTCAAATCCGCCACGGGCTGTTTTTGTCTTTGTTCAATCGAATCGGCATCGAAAAGGCCTAAAAAAAAGACTCGTATTAGTATCGATATCAAGAACGGAAGTGAAAGCAACCTCTTAACTCTGTTTCCCGGGTCACATCGATACCAAATGAACTAATTTTAACCTTTGTCATCATACCCGAAGGCGCCCGATGATGGCTGCCAGCCGGTGCATTTTTTTAAAAAGCAAATTTGTTGGCATGACTTCGAAGTCGATTTGCCGGCAAGATCTGTCACATAATTTTCATTTGTCAATGCCAGCGAACTGGCAGTGTTGTCACACACAAAATGACTAACTTCGTCACTTGATCGATGCTGATCTCCTCTAAAGCTGTTTTGTAGACAAATCCCAAAACTCTGTCTATCTGGTGGATCACCCCATTTAGAACAGTCGTATTTGCAGGGAACACGCGGCGGTAACAGTTCCACCTCCTCGAATACTTCCAGTAACATAAACTGTAGAAATAAAAAAAAAAAATATCTACACAAGCTATAAACACACACTCTCTCTTTCTATTTGGCTTCCACTAGTAATAATTCATCATAACAAATACTCTTACTTTGAAAGAACAGAGCAGCTACCGTTTCAGGTTGCGATCTCTAGCCATTTATAATTAAACAAGCATGTTACAGCCTGAGTGATACCAAGTACAATTAATACATTGGGTGAATATTCGGTATAGAGCTCACACAGGTAGGTGTAACTTTTTAATAATAAAACCTATTCAAAATGGTGACCTAGGTGAAATAACATTCTACTCAAAGACGGGAAACAATGAAATTTTCAATAATTAAATGTCACTGCTTTGAGAAGAATTCCTCATTTGAAAATGATTTTGATATCATTTAGAACCTACATGCAAAATATGGTTACTTTTAGTGACTGGCAACAGTCTTTAACGAACAAAGAACAGAATTATATATAAAGATCTAAGTTTGATATTCAAAATGTCACGAAAATATCGTTAGATTCAAATTATAGATATCCTCTTTTGTACTGAAAAACCGTGTTATTTAAACGAGTTACAGTAATATCGGTCTAGAACATATCACCTAAGATCACAATCTGCCTACCGGCATACTATCTCAGAAGGAAAAAAAATGTTCTATATAAATTGGCCCCTTAACACATACAGAACCGGCTATCAACATGATATTTGACAGACACTTCACTACTCAAAGCTGTCAAGACGGATGAGTTTTTACCATTGATTTCAAATATGAACCATTTCAATTAAACCAGATATGTAGATGATCAAGCCAAGCTTGTGAGCTGCAATAAGTAGGTGCTAATAGCGAACTCTCTTTCCACCTGCCAGATGGCAAGATGCCAATTTCGTCCACCTAGGCCATTGTCTAGCATAGGTCATCAACACGCTGAATCTTACTGTACTTGCCAGGCAGCACGTCGTCACAATGCACAATGTTTTGTGTAGGCAAAAATAAAGGTCTAAATTCATCATTCCATATCAACGTATGTTATGAACACAATTGAGGTTAATCATTTTCAATCAATTCAAAGGAGTGTGTTCAACCAATATGGCGTTGGTGAATGAGGAACTTTCATTGATATGTTGTTTGATTGTCAGGTAGAAATGGATGACTATTGACTACATTTATTTTTATCATAAATCCTTACTGGGTGTGGATGGATAGTGAACCAAATAACGTGTGTGCATAGTTAAAGTCAAATCTGTTAAAAACTGAAAAAGCCGTAGTAAATTGAAGTTGCTAATATTTTCGCAGGGAAAATCCAAGATGACAACATTTCCATGGCATCCATATGATAAACACATTTTTCAGCTAATTTAGACATGCTGAGCTCAATGGCTGTGGTTAAAATTGTATATTTTAAAGTCTATGCTCAGGATCCTCCTTAATATGCAACTTGTTTGAACGCAAGAAAATTATATTAGTCTTTAAGAGAATAAATTAAATTGCATGAAAGCATGTTAGGGATAGACCATTAAACATTCACTCAGAAGTTGATAGACTTGGTGGGATAACCCATTTAACTAGGGATGGACCATTCATTGTACTTACCAGCACCGATTTTACTCTGATTAAAACCTTTAGAAAATCGGTCGACCGTCGACAGGGTTTTGAACCCATAATCTTTGGGTTGAGAGACTGACACCTCCCCCTGGACTACTGAATCCCCTGACCATTTAATACCTTATATAAACTGAAATGCTCACCTGCTTCCTTGTTGAAATTTTTCCTGAATTGAACATAGCCAGATTCCATCTGTGTCGGGAAACCTTCATTGTGGTTGACAAGGTGTGTGTAAATGACTTGTTTTGGAATGATGTGCAACGCAATAATCTAGAAGAGGAGAGACATGGTGTAAAACAATAAATGTCCTCAGAAAAGAATGTGATCAAAGTTTGCCAGGGTCAGTTTTTGCAGCCAGCCACCAAGAGTTTGTCATAAATTTGAATGTAGACAAGATATAAGCCTTAGAGCCACTCAGGGACAAATACAATTAAATAAAGACATAAAAATCCTATACACCGTGCAGTGTCGAATCGGCGACCTCTGTCTTTGTATTTGCACACATCACCTCACATGGCAACCCAAAACCATCCCTCTTAGCTGGCCGGAGAGGATGCTCACCAATTGCTTGGTCACCAATTTAGGTCTTTGTCTTCACCTTTTGAATTTTGTATATTTTTCCAGCTTTTGTCTCAAGGGAAAAGTTTTTCATTTCTATGAAGCCATTTGATTTCTTGAAAGTATGATCACTGATAGATTTAAATCTATGCACGGCAAAAAGATATTTTAGTTCAAATTCGTGATGGACATATGTGCACCGCATACTGTAAATGTGTTTTTACGCAAATGCCACAGACAACTGAATACATTGCATACCAGTGAAGAGAAAGAGAGAAAGAGATTGCCACAGTATCAGAAGCGCAGAACTCTTCTCAAAATTAAAATAGAACCCCATTTTAAACAGGCCTCTTCCATATAGTTTGAATAAAGTGGCAAGAGCAGAAATCGAAGATTCTTATAAGCCCTGTTGTAAACAAGCTCCCTTTGTAATCAGGACCACTGTAGGTGAGCTTCACTGTAAAATGGATCACATACATAAAAACCCATCATGGATTTACACTAATCGCATGCTAGCTTCTTTGATTTCTGAAAAAAGATTTTGCCAAAGTAGATCAGAAAGGATTACTCATAAAACTCAATAGCGAAAATGGTCTCTCCTTGACAGGATTAAATCTTCTTTTTTCTAAGGACAAACACGAAACGTTATTGTTGAAAGTGCTCAATCAAATCCCAAAAAAGTACTTTCAAGTATCCACTACATGAGCAGGAGAGAAAGCAGGAAATGTAATGCTTGAACCAGAAATAGAAAACATGGACAAAATTTGAAGAAAGCAAAGCTGCACTGACTTTCGTAAAGGGTTACCCTATTGTAAGTTTCTTTTTGTATGTTTCAATGACATTTAGACCCTCCACTATATGCAACAATTTCAGGCTGAAAAACGGGTTACAGCAAGTTAAAAATAAAGCGAAAGGAAAAAAGGACCTATCCGCTGAACCCACCCATCCCTATTGTAACAATTCTCACCACTGATCCTAGCAAATGGCGATAAGCGCGACTTGTCCCTGTTCATCAGGGTGTTAATGCTACATAAAGCCTACAAGTTTGAAAAAAAAATCTATTTTAAATTTGAATCCCATAAATTTCTCAATCAGCAACACTCATCTCACACCATCCCGTTCTCACCCACAAGGTAAACAAGTGAAAAATAAATGGCTGAGAGAGAGAGAGAGAGAGAGAGAGAGAGAGAGAGAGAGAGAGAGAGAGAGAGAGAGAGAGAGAGAGAGAGAGAGAGAGAGAGAGAGAGAGAGAGAGAGAGAGAGAGAGAGAGAGAGAGAGAGAGAGAGAGAGAGAGAGAGAGAGAGAGAGAGAGAAGAGAGAGAGAGAGAGAGAGAGAGAGAGAGAGAAGTGGATAAAGAGAAAAAGATAAGTGAAAAAGAATGGTATATCGCAAAAAAAATTACCTCAAGCAATAGTGCTGGATTCTCTCTCAACTCTGAGAGTTTTTGTGTAGGAATGTGACTGACAGCCTCGTCTGAAGGAATAAAGAATGTGACTTGGTCTTCTTGCAGAGGAAGATCTATTTGATTGGTGTAAGTAAATTCATTACCAGTGGTTGCAGCATCCTCAAGCTTCTGCATAAGTTCTGTATAAAACTTGTACCTTTGCCTGTGAAAGTCAAAATACGGATTCATGCTTCTGGAAATGCGGTTGAAGAGTTGTAGACCTATATTAATGTAATATACAATTCGTCTTCCTCTTTTTCTTCAACTTTCATAAACATAATTTATCTCAGTGATAGAGGCAATTTTGGTGCAAAAAAACAACCCTGATATAAGAAAACACTCGATAAATTTTACTCTTACATTGACAAAACAATTCAGGCATGATAAAAAAAACCAATAGAGACAAGAAAAGTTTTTTTAAATACATCTTGGTAGTGAGCAAGCTATCACAGAGAAACTGGGATATGCAATGACCTATAAGCCACTATATCTAATAACTGCTGGCAGCTTCTTCCACAAACAGGACAGTGTAACCACACTACTTTAAGTGCAATTCTCATCTTGCCTTTTTATAATCATGTATAGCATCATCATCATTAGCATACAACTACCCCTAATTTCATCATTATCACCATCAATGTAATTTATAACAGAATGCCAGAATTTCAAATATTTTTTATTGCCAAATCAACCCTCAAAACCACTTACTTTAATAACATTGAATTAGGTCATTTGAGAAATCAATTAGGTATTAGGATTTCATGTGTTATCAGAAATCTTCAGCAAAGCCTTTGGACCACCAATGACTCCATTCCATTCCAAAAGCAGATGCAATATAATGGGTCAAAGTATGCGCACTTGTAATACAGTCGACTCCAATTTTGTGCAACTCGGTTAATCACAACTGCCATTTAATTACAATTTTTTGTAAGAAACGGAATTAATCCTATATAAAAGTCACTGCTTAATCGCAATTCACTTCGGATAAACACTTCGTCGCAACCTCTCCTGATTTCATACTCTTCTAAACGATGATCTACCTTGTTATTACCCAACAACTGAAATGATACAATTTCCTTACACTGATTGTGGGTCTAGCAGAGATTGAAAGATACAATTGGCCTTGTATAGAGCCATCTCAGACAGCCCCAACAAGCAAAAACTGGATAGGGTGACGAATCTCAGACGATTTATCCATGGGAATACCCTTATTGGCTTTTTGCCATTACTGGAGAGGATTGAAAATCTAGTTCTCAAACAATTGGTAGTTTCCCGGAAACAAATACGGCTTGATTCATTCTTTTAGTAGAGAACTTAGAGCATCTCAGCAATATTTTTTATTTTAACAATGTTGTGGTGGGCATTTTTACCACAAATCAAACAAATCTCGTGTTTATTGCACTAAGGAGGCAGCAGTTAATTCCCTTCACATTGATACCATAACAAAGGCTCAGTATCGGTTCTTTCGTTTTATGCAATTTATTTTAGAAATGATACTGGCCTAACCTTCAACACATCGGTGCCATAAATCTAAAGTATAACAAGTTAGTGCTCACTCTAATCGCCACAAAGCATTTTATCAAAAAAATGTGTTTTTGAGGAATTATTGTCAACATTAGCTAAGATCGGCCGAATATTACGGGAAACATTCTGCGCATCTGTTTTAAGAAAAATGTCATCCGGACATGAGTATAAGGGACCTGGAGCAGTTGAAATAGGCTCAAAATGAAGTATTTGATAGCCTCTCAAAATTGAAAAAAAAACAGAAATCAAAAACAAACAAACAAAAACAGATTTTTTTAAAAAAAGTAAAAATTACTTTGTAATGAGGGCATAGTTATCTACACAACAAAATATAGAAAATATAATGCAACAAACACACCTAGTCATCATGTAGTGAATCGACACTAAATTACTGGGCCCATGGCGAAACCCCGGTTAATCGCAATTTTGGATAATCACAACAATTTTGACCCTCCCGTCGTGTTGCAATCAAGTAGAGTCAACTGTATATCTAACTCTTAACACTTTGTTTTATCTATGAATAAGGAAACTCAATGATAAGTCAAATTTTCATCTCGTCGTTATTTGGCAGTCATAGTTTTCTGCCCGGAGGTTTTGTGTGGACAGGCATAGATAAATATATACTTGTCAATAGATAGACAGACAGACAGACTGAAAGACAACATGCAAGTAAAATTTTAATTTTGAAAATACTGAAGAAGAATACTGATACTTACTTGTTATTTACAGGATCATGACCAGTAATGTAACCAAGCATCCTTGACTTAGCAGGCAATGGTAGAACACGATCTATTATATGGATAACATGTAGTCCGGCTTGTATGTTTGCACGGGTAACCATGGCTCCATTACAAAAATAGCGTGTGGGTCCTACTCGACCACTGGCTGTGTTCTGAAAGGGTAAAGAGAATGTTACAGTAATTTATTGGTAATGCTTGTTTTGTTGGGTTTTTTTCATTGTAGCTGAAATGTAGTGTTGTGAGCTTGTAATCATGGTGACACTAGTTCAAGCCCCATGACTGGCACAGAAGGATTTTTTCACAACGTTGTACTCTTAGAAAAGGTACTCTACTTTCTTCATTTGCCTCAGGTGTGAATGAGTACCAAGCTATACGTGGAGAGAGATATCTTGTCAGATCGTTGGTGCGAAAAGTCTAACAGGCTTGTGTAATGTATGCTCCCTCAGGAGTTGAGAAGGACTTTGAATGAAATGGCCTGCTGGGGGTAAATGATGTACAATCGGTAAGCCTGCAGCTGTGCGGGGATACGGACTATGATTCCATCTTTATCTTTGTTGTTGTCTTCTTCTTCTCAAAGGGCATGAGACGTTTGATCTCAGAGAGACCCCTTGAAATGGTGACACAGTCGCTTAAGGCCTCATTTGGCTTCGGGGTCAGGGCATCCCATAGTTACAGTGGATAAAGAGAGGCCCACCTTTCAATGCCGAAGCTCGCTTAGCTACCATTCAGGGGCAGGCTTACTATTGGTTATAAAGGGGTTTCTGGGTTACCCAGCTATTGTTGGTCTGAACTCCCAGGAGTATGACCTTGTTTTGGTAGGCAGGGGAAGCAAATGCCCAAAGAGCACTTGAACACCTCCAACTTATGTCCCTGGTTAGATACCATTGTCCCTACCAGGAGGACCAGCAGGCTTTTTACAAATCATTAATTTCGGGGATGATTGAAAACATATCAAATGATGCAAATGAAGGTTGTTGTCGATATCTGTAACTCTTTTTCCTTATTTATACAAGCCAATGGAAGCTTCTTTCAAGACCATTGTATATCCTGATGGTTGTTTCAAAGTCTTGTCAAGAAAACAAACAGTTTGAGAGTTTTATCACAGCAGTGTAAACTTTTTTTTTGATGGTAGTTGATTCTCGTGTTTATGTTAATCAAATAAATTTTCATTCCACATAAGCGGTCCCATACTATAATTCCATGAATTTTTTGCACATATGTATAGTATTGAAGTGGTCACATATGAGCATTATCTTTAAGAATACCACTTATAATAAAAGCATGACCTGAATGAGAAGACATTCCACCCCTGGGCATAATAATGTGTAATAATGCTTTATAAAATAGTGCAGTGTCTTTATTTTCATGTAGCAGACCCCAACTGGAGAAAAGGACAATTAAATTATACATGAGCCGGCTTTTTTTTTCTAAGTAATGTAGGTTACATATTAGCATAAATAATAAACCTTAAGTTTTATTTAAAAAACATATGGCGAAAAGAAAATGTGAAGATGTTTCAATCATAAATGAAATCCTGAAAAGAAACAAATATTGATTTCTTTGATAAAATTCATTTCTATCTTTCAAATATTCTTTCAATGAATGATACTACAACCAGTGCACAACACTTTAAGTTGATATTTGAGAAATATACATATACAAACATATAATTTTTTTCTTTATTACAAAGCCATATTTTTCAAGTATGTAAGTTTCATGATGAATACTCACCCCTTCTCGAAGTTTTCTCTGGTTAAGGAAAAGCTTAACCCCCAACTTGGACCGGGTCCTCTGAGGTAACGATGCACTAAAAGACGTTGTAGTCAAAGCTTCACTCACTGCAAAAGGAACAGAAAAGAGAACAAACAAATCAAAGCCAGGTCTGGAAGTGGAAATGACTAGGCTCCCATTTGCTCGCCGTGACAAGGTGAACTCGCTTTTAATTACATGTACACATGTAATTAAATCAAAAGCATGCATAGGGGTTTTGTTTTTTCAACCATAGGAAATAAACATGAACTTAACTATTTGGAGTGTAAATTCCTCCAGTCACACATATATCACCAGTATAAAATAGCCCTTTTCCTTATGAGTGTGTGTTAAAAAAGTAACCTGACATAAAAACACGTGTGTCTGTAAAATAACTCATACATTCAAGTATCATAATAAGAAAACAGCTTTAAAAACATGGTGTCTTTGCATTATTAACTGATTCCGTCCATTTGACTGCTCCTTGCACATGATGGAGTGATGTTATGAGATTTTATTAAAATGAAAAACATAATTTGAAAAATCCAGGCCCTACGCGATTTTGTGCAACATCAATAATATACTCTTATTTGCAAAAATAAATATATCCCACGCACGTTACGGATCTCATCTACATCTAAATGAAAGTACACAATGACTTGACATAGTATGTTCAATACAATTCAATACACATTTCGATACATTTAAACACTTGACCTGATGTTAAATTTTCACATCAGGAAGAAAGAAAACAAAAATTTCTTACAGGTAAAAGTCTCTATGTAGTCTACTTTATTATTCAGGCTTCCTTCTGCATCAGTGTTTGCATCAAAATTGAGAACTTTTCCATACAAGCGATAAGTTGTGTCATTAAAGGCAAACAGTGTAAGACGTTGCGCACTTTTTATATCTCCTTTCCAATCCTGCTCCTTGAATTATTGATTTGAACTGAAAAAGAAAAAGATATTAGCGTTATAAACTTAATGTAACAAAATGTACTGATTTGGCATGAATACAATGTTGATCAGCAAAATTTTCATTCAAATGTTGAGATTATAATGGAAGACAGCGAGTTTGTCTCAAAATGAGAGAAATCTTGGAAGATAAAAAAAATATTATTCAGAGATCACAATTGTATTGTATAATGGAAACTGCTGCCTTGCACCAAATAATTTCAAAATGACACAACCCGGTGAAAAAAAGTTTACAATTAAAAAGTTTGTTGAGTGCAAAGAAATAATGACATCAACAATATCAACATACAACTGCATAAACTAACAAAGAAAACAAATATAACATCATATTTGAAAAGAATCATAACTAAAAACAAATCGATCTGAAAAAATGTAATTATAATAAACTCAAAACACGTAATTCACTTCTAGAAGCTAATTCCACTTCAAACAGCACTCCATGATTCATAATAAGATATCAAAGAGCTACATGAAACATCTAGAATCTAGATCTAAACATGATGTTTTAAGTGTCTTTGATAAAACAATATTTCATGTGATACTTTATTTTCATTTTCTAAACATCTCATTAATATAACAATATCAACAAAGAGATCAAGATATGATAATATTGGTCTCACTGACACAAAATACAACAGAAAATCCCCTTGACACAAGTTTACGTAATTATTAATAGAATCTAGATCTATCTATCTATCTATCTATCTATCTATATATATATATATATATAGATCTATACATATATTTAATAAATGCCACTCGCCATATTAAACTAAAATTTCATTCACTTTTTTTTACTAAAAGCTAAGGGTTGGTCAAATGTTGTGTAACATTAAGATTTAAACTTAATGTCGGAATGTACATAATAGTTTAATAACAGTGCCTTGGAATTTAAAAAAATCAATAACATGGCGGCACTTCCAACATTATGATTATAAAATAGAAATATGCCCACAACATACGTGACTACAGCCAAGTTTATCTAAAGAATCAAAAGCGTTGTCAGACACAGAAATGGACTGCCCTTTGCAGGGCGTTGATATAAGAATGATGACAACTGGAATCAAAGCCAGATGACTTGGAAACGACGCCATGACTTGCTTTTAGTTGATATCCCTGTCATTCGAGATCCTTTCTTTTTCTATGCTTAGTTCCTGATTTCAATTTTACCTGGGTGTTTCACGAGACTGATTTGGTTTGACGACGCTTCCTGTTTTGTCACATGACCTGTCGCTCAGGTGTAAAGGAAGAGGCGAGGCGAGCTTACTATAGGCCAGTCACCCGAAATTAGGTCAACGAATGTTTTGGTCCTATGGTCTCGTCTCGATTTACACGTGGCTGACAAGACGTGAAGCGACAGACAGTGCACGGCCCACAAAAAATAGCCGTAGTCTAGTCAGCATCGTATTATGCTTTACTAATACGAAGGAGCCACAGTGGAGTGAAGTCAAAGGCGAAATATGACAATAAGTGACAACTCACTAATAAAGACAGAGCAAACACGTGACGTTTCGGGTATAACCCTTCGTCAGACAACAAACGAGAAATATTTAGAATCTAGATCTAAGTAATACCTCCGGCATCACACAATGTGATGTCAGGATAAAAACATAAAGGAGAAAGAAAGAAAGAAAAAGACAGTGATGTTAAGAAACGTAGCAGTGGAGGGGGGTGTGAAAAAGAGCGAGAGTGGAAGGTTCAGATCTAGAATGAAATAAAAATATGAAAATAAGTAAGTAATAAAAGGTGAGAAGGAGATAGAGAGAATGAGAGAAATAGAGAGAGAGAGAGAGAGAGAGAGAGAGAGAGAGAGAGAGAGAGAGAGAGAGAGAGAGAGAGAGAGAGAGAGAGAGAGAGAGAGAGAGAGAGAGTGAGAGAGAGAGAGAAAAGAAAGAAAACAGGCAGGGGAGAAAGAAAGGGAGAGAGAGACGTGTGAGTATGGGAAACAAGAATAAAAAAAATAGGATAAATGTAAGACTAGATCTATATCTCACTGGGTCTAGAAAGAAGAAATGATAGGATAAATGTAAGATTAGATCTATATCTCACTGGGTCTAGAATGAAGAAATGATAGATAATGAATGAAAGCAAGTATAAATCAAGACAAAAATTTACACTGAAGGTGCGAAATGTATATAAATTACAAATTTATCGATGTAATAAGGGTGGAGAGTAAACAACTTATCTGAAATTTCAAAAAATGCCAGTTAGGACTAGCTGATGCCATCCAAGGAATCAAAATCTCAAATTATTTTCCTTGGTGATAACATAAGGTCTATTCCGTAATGGTAAGAAACTGTGCGCCAAGATGCTTCCGGTAAATGGTGAACGTAAAAAAGAAATAAAAATACAAAATAAAATTAGTAAAAAATGTAGATGCCTACCATTGAGTATGCTTACATTCTATACTTATACTTGCTTTCATTCATTATCTATCATTTCTTCATTCTAGACCCAGTGAGATATAGATCTAATCTTACATTTATCCTATCATTTCTTCTTTCTAGACCCAGTGAGATATAGATCTAGTCTTACATTTATCCTATTTTTTGTTCTACTGTCTCCCATACTCACTCTCTCTCTCTCTCTTCTTCTCTCTCTCTCTCTCTCTCTCCTATGGTAGCATACTCAATGGTAGGCATCTACATTTTTTACTAATTTTATTTTGTATTTTTATTTCTTTTACGTTCACCATTTGGAAGCATCTTGCACAGTTTCTTACCCTGTTATCACCAAGGAAAAATAATTTGAGATTTTGATTCCTTGGATGGCATCCAACTAGTCTGGCACTTTGAAATTTCAGATAAGTTGTTTACTCTCTCGATAAATTTGTAATTTATATACATTTCTCAGTGTAAATTTTTGTCTTGATTTATACTCATTCATTATCTATCATTTCTTCATTCTAGACCCAGTGAGATATAGATCTAATCTTCATCAGCCAGTCCTCTCTTTCTATCATTTCTTCTTTCTCACCCTGAGATATCTCTAGTCTTACATTTATCTATTTTTTGTTCTTGTTTCCCTATCTCACGTCTCTCTCTCTCTTTCTTTCTCCCTCTGTTTTCTGTTCTTTCTCTCTCTCACTCTCTCTCTCTCTCTCTCTCTCTCTCTCTCTCTCTCTCTCTCTCTCTCTCTCTCTCTCTCTCTCTCTCTCTCTCTCTCTCTCTCTCTCTCTCTCTCTCTCATTTCTCTCTCTCTCTCTCTATTTCTCTCATTCTCTCTATCTCCTTCTCACCTTTTATTACTTACTTATTTTCATATTTTTATTTCATTCTAGATCTGAACCTTCCACTCTCGCTCTTTTTTCACACCCCCCTCCACTGCTACGTTTCTTAACATCACTGTCTTTTTCTTTCTTTCTTTCTCCTTTATGTTTTTATCCTGACATCACATTGTGTGATGCCGGAGGTATTACTTAGATCTAGATTCTAAATATTTCTCGTTTGTTGTCTGACGAAGGGTTATGCCGAAACGTCACGTGTTTGCTCTGTCTTTATTAGTGAGTTGTCACTTATTGTCATATTTCGCATTATGCTTTACTACTAATTTACTCAAATATGAGTGAGAGTTGGAGCGCTGTGCGACTAGTGGCACTCCTATAAAACTGATCCCCCCTTTCGCACAGTCCCATAAACAGCATAATAGCTACGAACACGCGGCATTCCAAGGCATAGTTAAATATAGAAGGGATTTTCCAGTCATTCTCAACAACAAAAACTAAATATAGAATTATTTCATAATTCCATATCACTAAGTAAAGTTACAGGTCCCACTAGCGAAAAAATAAAAATGGCGGATGTTCTTACTTACTTCTCGATTCGCGAAGATTTTCTTGTAAAATATAGCAGATAAGGACGTATCGTCTCAAAAATAGGTAGGGAAGCGAAGGGAAAGGATAACTGTGTATGTGCGATACGTGGTGGCGGGGGAAAACAGCGTAATTTCGGTAACAATTGACGCGAAAGCACGAAGTGTGCGAGAGATGGGCGTGTGCGAGTACTGGCGACTTGACTCTAGATCTAGCAGTAGCTGCAAGCATCATTTAATTTCAAGTCAAATCATGAAATCGCTCTTTTCTTTATTCCCAGTTATCTAGAGTTCATCCAGATTAAACTTTAATAGGCTGTTGCTCCTATTAAAATGGGTAGGAAGTGTTGTGTAGTAGGTTGCACTACTGGTTACAGAACTAACCAATCCAAAGAGAAATTTGCCATTTACGGTTTTCCAAATGACAATGAAAAATGCTGTGAAGGGTTAGCTTGCCTTCCCAATAAACTTGCCATTGAAAATATCACTGGTAACATGGGAGTATGTACAATTCACTGGCCAGTTGATGTCCCCATGCTTCGGCTTCCTGAAAGTCGGTTTGAAGTACCTGCAATTCCATCAACAGTTTTTTCTCAACATTCCGCCCTCGTGCACCCCCACTCCAGTGAGCAGCACGACTCCACGGGGTACAAAGAAATCAACTGTGGAATCCAGAACTGTTGACATTGATGAAATAACTGAATTTCTGAGACGTGATTCATTGTGTGCAGACAATTTTGACAAATTGTTTCAAGAGCGGCTTGCCAAAAAGGCTTTGTTACTTCTTATACTAACACTTGTGTGTTTTTCAGTGAAGGTCGGACTGGGCCAGTGCCTAACTTCTGTGTTTATTTTTCCATTGATGAGGATTGTGAACATTTTACTTTGCGATACGAAGCCTATAAAAATGTTCTTCGTGTTTACCATAATTTCCTCAAAACATTGCAGACGTGGAGTCAATTTGATGAAATTGTTAGGCTTGTTTCAACTGCTCATGATTGTGAAAACGACAAAGTTAACTTCATCAACCGCAACATTTCATTATTAAATGCCCCCAAAAACAATCGTGTTTACACTCACAGTTATCTTCTTCTTGCCTTTACGTGGTTGAACGTGGTTAGTAAGCTCGCCTCAGGAAGAGGCCATCGCTCTTTTCTGCCCGCAGTTGGCCTACTCAACTGTATCTCCTCATGGGAATACAGTGGTCTACAAATGTCTCTTCTTTAACCGTTCAGAAGATGTTGGTTTTCCTACTTAAATTAAATTCTTCCTCAACTTTTATTTGAAATTGATGTTATAAATTCTATTTTTAAAATCCACAGTGGTAATTTAGTTCCTGTATTAATTTTGTTCTGTTTTGTGTTTGTTCCGTTGTTGTTTGAGTTATTGTTGGGTTTGTTTTTGTTTTATGTTTTTTGTGCGAGTTGTCAAGAGATTGGGTTCTTTTCTTTTACAACAACATGTTGAAAGTATTGAAAATGATGTCCTAGTGAAATAAGTTAGGGTTAAGAATTCAGACATAGAATGTTTTTCAAGAACGTGAACGAATCCATTTGACGACAAGCAATGTCCATAATTTACTTCGGATAATCGCAACCCGGGCGATATCTTGCCTCAGACATTTGGTCGTTTTTTGTTGAGGTTTTTGTTTGTTTGTTTGTTTGTTGGTTTCTTTTTCTTTTTTTTTTTTTTTTTTTGGGGGGGGTGTTATTTCACACTTGCTAAACCATGATCGTGTGTCTACGTTGCTATTACATAACAACTGTAACGATACAATAGCCTTGCACTCATTGTGGGTCTGGCAGACATAAAAAGGCACAATCTGCATTGCATAGTAGAGACGATTTAGACAGCTGGACAGCGTATAACTGTACGAGTATCATAGGCAATACATAAGTGCACATGAATTTCCCAGTCAATACGCCAAGTGGGCAGCCAACGACCAACCATTCAGATCATAGGGAATGACGTCACTTATCACACGCTGTATACGTTGTTGTTTACTACACAACTACTCAACACAAACAATGAACTGAACTTATATATTATCATATCTATCATATCATATCTTTTCAGAGGCTATATAGGTCATTTGACCTTTAAATGCCCCATACATCTCAAAATAATCATGGAGTTTTAAAAATGATTGAACATATAGTAATCAATAAGAACAATGCACATTCATTCATCACACAAATATTTTAAATTATAGAGCTCCATATCAATGGCATTATTAAAAGAATTAATACTGTTTGCATTTTTTTTTGAACAGTAAATTATTCCAAAATTTTACTGTTCGTATAATGAAAAAATATGTCTCACAGAAGTAGAACTTCCTGTAATTTAAATCTGAAATTTATCTCCCCGAGTAAAATTCGCATGAGAATAGTTGAAAAATGTTTTATAATCAGTGGTATCTATGTTATGAACAATATTATACAATTGGATAAGATTCCACCCTCCGTTTTCTTCTGTATTTTAATGAGGCGAGTAGAAAAATTTCGATCTTACATCATATGACATCACCATGTTCCAATTGTCTCGATAATCTTGTCGTTCATCTTTGTACTTTTTCTAAAAGAATTGATTGCCGTTTAAATAAAGGACGCGCTTCTTCATTTCAAATATTCCAGTATAGGTCAAATAACAGTTTTATAAAGGTAAGAAACATGTTTACATTCCATATATGAATTTTTTCATCATTCTAACTGGTGATAATAGAAATCTGTATACCTGCTTTAGATATCATTTTGTAAGTAAGAAAAAAATAAATCATAAAAACTTATAATATAAATAATTTTAATCAGTACATCTGCCTTAATAATGCATTCAGGAATATGTTCATCAAAATTCAAGTCTTATCAAGTTTGCTTTGCTAATTTGTAGTATCTGTTTGAAGGCATACCTTTGACACAGATGTGAATGTTCATGACGGTGGAACAGAGGCAACTTATAAATAGGCATACCTAGTCGTCAAGTATTGAATCTATGTGATATTTTGTCAGAACCAAAACGCAAGCTTGTTCTTGGCAAACACTACCGATGGTGGATCTCGCGTCTAATCGTGTTATGGAGTATCAGAAACTCCGGAATTCGGTTAGAATTGTACATAATTATACAACAGTCAACACCCGGGCAATAGAAGTAAGCAGAGGCTTGCACCTGTACGGGGACTAGGTAGCCCCGCTCTTAATGACTCAACTGCTGCCTTGCAGGTGGGTATTGGTTGTCCAAAGGCTAAAGGGAATCAACTGAAACAGAAAATCACAACCTGCTGCCTTGCAGGTGGCTCTTGGATGACCAAAGGCTAAGGGAGTTAACCCTGACAGAGAATCACAGTAAGGCCCATTAGGAGGTCTCAAAGTGGCAGCCCCATCATCTACCTAGAATACAGTGGGCTAATCACATGCTTGCCAAATCCATTTGATTCAGAGAAACAAAGATGCTATATCCAGATGGAAGTTAAAAGAACTGACACTGGAAACGAACTAGGAATGTAATCTTTTTAGCATGGAATGTTAGGGCAATAAAAGGGGAAAAAGAGTTAGAATTAACTGAATAAACGGAAAGAATTCCTATGTATATATTTTGGCCATCACAGAAAAAAGAAAAGTAGTAGCAGTATAGTAGCAGTAGTAGTAGTAGTAGTAGTAGTAGTAGTAGTAGTAGTAGTAGTAGTAGTAGTAGTAGTAGTAGTAGTAGTAGTAGTAGTAGTAGTAGTAGTAGTAGTAGTAGTAGTAGTAGTAGTAGTAGTAGTAGTAGTAGTAGTAGTAGTAGTAGTAGTAGTAGTAGTAGTAGTAGTAGTAGTAGTAGTAGTAGTAGTAGTAGTAGTAGAGTAGTAAGTAGTAGTAGTAGTAGTAGTAGTAGTAGTAGTAGTAGTAGTAGTAGTAGTAGTAGTAGTAGTAGTAGTAGTAGTAGTAGTAGTAGTAGTAGTAGTAGTAGTAGTAGTAGTAGTAGTAGTAGTAGTAGTAGTAGTAGTAGTAGTAGTAGTAGTAGTAGTAGTAGTAGTAGTAGTAGTAGTAGTAGTAGTAGTAGTAGTAGTAGTAGTAGTAGTAGTAGTAGTAGTAGTAGTAGTAGTAGTAGTAGTAGTAGTAGTAGTAGTAGTAGTAGTAGATTATTATCATGACGAATGACAAAGGTTTTTGCTGCTGACTAATGTCATTTCATGAAATGTTTCAATGTGACTAAGGTCATTTCATGAAATGTCTCATTGTGACTAAGGTCATTTCATGAAATGTCTCAACGTGACTAATGTTATTTCATGAAATGTCTCAATGTGACTAATGTCATTTCATGAAATGTTTCAATGTGACTAATGTCATTTCATGAAATGTCTCATTATGACTAAGGTCATTTCATGAAATGTCTCAATGTGACTAAGGTCATTTCATGAAATCTCTCAATGTGACTAAGGTCATTTCATGAAATGTCTCAATGGTGACTAATGTCATTTCATGAAATGTCTCAATGTGACTAATGTCATTTTATGAACTGTCTCAATGTGACTAAGGTCATTTCATGAAATGTCTCAATGTGACTAAGATCATTTCATGAAATGTCTCAATGTGACTAAGATCAGTTCATGAAATGTCTCAACGTGACTAAGGTCATTTCATGAAATGTCTCATTGTGACTAAAGTCATTTCACGAAATGTCTCAATGTGACTAAGGTCATTCATGAAATGTCTCAATGTGACAAACAAGGTCATTTCATGAAATGTCTCAATGTAACTAAGGTCAATTCATGAAATGTCTCAATGTGACTAAAGTCATTTCATGAAATGTCTCAATGTGACTAAGATCATTTCATGAAATGTCTCAATGTGACTAAGGTCATTTCATGAAATGTCTCAATGTAACTAAGGTCAATTCATGAAATGTCTCAATGTGACTCAAGGTTATTTCATGAAATGTCTCAATGTGACTAATGTCATTTCATGAAATGTCTCAACGTGACTAAGATCATTTCATGAAATGTCTTTCTTTAATTCAAGTAGACAGACTAAGATCAGTTCATGAAATGTCTCCATTATGTGACTAAGGTCATTTCATGAAATGTCTCACGCTGTGAATCA
Organism: Doris montereyensis; assembly: GCA_037039925.1. Taxonomy (NCBI): domain Eukaryota; kingdom Metazoa; phylum Mollusca; class Gastropoda; order Nudibranchia; family Dorididae; genus Doris; species Doris montereyensis. Next base: position 123,131 of record JAXRKP010000556.1, read on the forward strand.
AGATCATTTCAATGAAATGTCTCGAATGAAAATGTCTTTGATTGATTAATGTCTCAATGTTTTGACTGTTGGGTTATTTTCATGAAATGTCTCAATGTGATCAACTAATGTCATTTCATGAAATGTCTCAATGTGACTAAGATCATTTCATGAAATGTCTCAATGTGACTAAGATCATTTCATGAAATGTCTCAATGTGACTAAGGTCTTTGTCTCCCCCTCCCTTTCTATGAAATGTCTCAATGTGAAAAGGGTCATTTCATGAAATGTCTCAATGTGACTAATGTCATTTCATGAAATGTCTCAATGTGACTAAGGTCATTTCATGAAATTTCTCAATGTGGAAGGTCATTTTAGATGTCAATTGACTCTTTCATGAAATGTTTCCTCTTTATTCGATGAGATCAATGTGACTAAAGTCAATCTTTAAACAATCAATTCAATGAGATGTATTTCAATGTGACTAAGGTCATTTCATGAAATGTCTCAATGTGACTAATAATAGTTCATGAAATGTCTCAATATAACTAATGTCATTTCATGGAATTTCACAATGTGACTAATGTCATTTCATGAAATGTCTCAATGTGACTAATATCAGTTCATGAAATGTCTCAATGTGACTAAGGTCTTTTTTATGAAATGTCTAAATGTGAAAAGGGACATTTCATGAAATGCCTCAATGTGACTAATGTCATTTCATGAAATTTCTCAATGTGACTAAGGTCATTTCATTACATTTCTCAATGTGACTAAGGTCATTTTATGAAGCCTGTCAATGTGACTAATGTCATTTCATGAAACATATTTTATCTCAATGTGACTGAGATCATTTTATGAAATGTTTCAATGTGACTAAGGTCATTTTATGAAATGTTTCAATGTGATCATTTCAACTAAAATGTCTCAATGTGACTAAGGTCAATTTATGAAATCTCTCAATGTGACTAAGGTCATTTCATGAAACCTCTCACTGTGACCTAAGGTCATTTTTTGAAATGTTTCAATGGGACTAAGTTCATTTCATAAAATGTCTGAAATGATACTGCGAGGCTAAGGTCATTTTATACAAAGTCTGAATGGGACTAGAGTCATTATATATAATGTATCAATGTATTTAAGGTCATTTCATGAAGTGTTTCAATGCGACCAAGATCATTTCATAAATGTATCAATGTGACTTATGTCATTTCATGAAATGTCTCAATGTGACTTAGGTCATTTTATGAAATGTCTCAATGTGACTGACTAAGGTCATTTCATGAAATGTCTCAATTTGACTGATATCACTTCATAGTACATAAAATGTGTCAATGTCACTAAAATCAGTTCGTACCCTGTCTGCATGTGACTGAGGTCAGTTGTAGTAGAATGATATTATGAGGCAATAATATGACTAGAGTCGTTTTGTATCATGCCTCAATGTGACTGGGGTCATTTCATGTTACGTCTTAATGTGACATCAATATTATGTTACCTCTGAGACTGACTACTTTAGTTTTGCCTCGAGGCCCAACGATTGACTGTCTGATTGCGAGGTGTAAAACGAGTGCGTACATGTGGGTGCGCACGCGTGTGTAGTGTGTGTGTGTGCGTGTGTGTGCATGCGTCTGCGTGTGTTTGTGGGTGGGTTTGTGTGTATATTTGCCTATTCACTTGTTCTATGAATATATATTTTTTAATTTGTTGAAGATATATTATTGTGTCAGTGTTGGGCTGGGTGATATAAAAAATTGTTTTAAAAGGAGTGGTGGCTTAGTAGAGTGAGGTGAGTGTGCAGTTTGATTGTCTGATTAGTTACACATGGCATTAGTCTTGAGTTGCTGATCTCAGATGGTTGAGGCCCCGGAGTTCGAATTGCGCCACAGATAAGAATGACATTCTAGTACCTACTTGATTGTAATGATAAATCCGTCTCTTAATGATTTATCTTGGTAGAGTGTCGTAACTTGATTCAGTAAATCACGATTATCAGATTATGTTTGATTTGTGAGATGCACCATTGTATAAAAATAAGAATAATAAAAGATAATAATAATAAAAATAATAATAATAATAATAATAATAATAATAAATAATAGCTTGGAATAATCAGTCGATATAAATCACGTAACCATCCTTGTAAATCTAAACGTCTCTTAATGATTTTCAGATATTACCTACTTGGATTGTAATGATAAATCCGTCAATCTTAATGATTTTCAGAGTAATAATCGTATCTACTTGGATTGTATTGATAAATCCGTCTCTTAATGATTTTCCAGATAAATACCTACTTGGATTGTAATGATAAATCCGTCTCTTAATGATTTTCAGATCGTATCTACTTGGATTGTAATGGTAAATCCGTCTCTTAATGATTTTCAGATAGTACCTACTTGGATTTGCTAATGATAAATCCGTCTCTTAATGATTTTCAGATTGTATCTACTACTTTGTCGCCCCCCCTTTCCTTCTTAAAAATAAGAACAGAAAAGAGATAATAAAAGAGGAGAGTAACCAAGGACAAAACAAACGAAAAAACAGCATAACAAAAAGACAAAGATAGCAGGTAAAATCATAAAATGTTAGCTACTTAAAAATCAACATTAGAATCACAATCACCATCCATTTTGTAAACTCTAAACAGAATTAATCCCATAGTCATGATGACATGTGACATCGGTGGCCGAGTGATTAGCTAACCAAACTTGGGATCATGAGGTCCCAGCTAAGGTTCGAATCCCTATCTGCGCAAACCTATCTCCAACGATTGTGGTCCTTGGGAAAGATAGTCATCACGCATTTTCCCATCTCGACTGAAGTGTAAAAAAATTGGTTCTAGGACTTGTTTAGGAGTAATAACTAACGTCAGAGTAGTTTGTGTCCTGTCTAGGAGGTAAATATAAACACCTGTTTTACTTGGTGCTACAGACACCGGGATAAGCTACGGTTTTATGGGGCGTAATGACCTTGAGGCTTATCCCCCCCCGGGGAACATAAAAATATACACATGAATAGCAAATGTTATAGTGGTATGATGATACATGTAGGCAAATAATAATAAAAAAAAATAATACTATCAATAATGATAATATAAAATAAAATAATAATAATAATAATATATAATGATGATGTAATATTGATGATGATGATGATGATGATGATGATGATGATGATGATGATAATGATAATAATAATAAAAAATAATAATAATCATAGTTGTAATAATAGCAAATGATCATCATAATCATCATCATCATTCATCATCATCATCATGGATGTCACTTCATCAAACTCAAACTTGGCCCGACTGCCTCCTCCTCTCCTCATCATAGAAAATCTTCTTCTTTTTTCTCATTGTTCGTCTTGCCTGCTTGATTGAACAGAAACGTTGTCCTCACAATTGACTAATGTCATTTCATGAAATTCTATATTCTCTAGTCGTCTAGTGATAGAGAAAATTTATGTGTGTGTCTCCAATTATTTTGATTAACAACAGCAATGGTCTGTTTGCAATATCGATTTCGTTCATGAAATCATTTCAGAAATGATTGTGACAATGCTGCAAATGTCTCAATGTGAGACGGTCAGAGAGAGAGAGAGAGAGAGAGAAATGTCTCAATGTAACTAGTCAATTCATGAAATGTCTCAATGTGAGAAAGTCAGAGAGATGTCTCAATGTGACTAAGAGAGAGAGAGAGAGAGAGTCAGAGAGAGACTCAATGTAACTAAGTCAGAGAGAAAGTCTCAAGAGAGAGAGAGATGAAAGTCTCAAGACTAATGTCATTTCAGAGAGAGAGACTAAGATCAGATGAGAGTCTCAATGAGAGAGAGATTTCAGAAAGAGAGAGAGAGAGAGAGAGAGGAGGGAGAGAGGGAGGGGAGGATGAGGAGTGGAGGTTATTTCAGAAAGTCTCAATGAGACTAAGAGAGAGAGAAATGAGAGAGAGAGAGAGATCATTTCATGAAATGTCTCAATGTGACTGAGTCATTTCATGAAATGTCTCCAATAAAGAGAGAGAGAATGTCTCAATGTGACTAAGGTCATTTCATGAAATGTCTCAATGTGACTAATGAGAGAGAGAAATGTCTCGATGTGACTAAGACCAGTTCATGAAATGTCTCAATGTGACTAAGATCAGTTCATGAAATGTCTCAATGTGACTTCAGTTCATGAGATGTCTTCATTTCATGAAATGTCTCAAGAGACTAAGATAGTTCATGAAATGTCTGGAGAGACTATGTAATTTCGAATTTGGTGACTAATGTCGAAATGTCCAATGTAACTAATATCAGTTCATGAAATGTCTCAATGTGACTAAGGAGAGAGAGAGAAAGTCTAAATGTGAAAGGGTTACTTGGAAATGCCCTCAATGTGACTAATGTCATTTCATGAAATTCCAATGTGACTAAGGTCCATTTCTCAGTCAAGTTGACTAATGTCAACACTCTCAATGTGACTGAGATCATTTTAGAAGAGTTCAATGTGACTAAGGTCAGAGATGAAATGTTTCAATGTGACTGAGAAAAAAATGTCTCAATGTGACTAAGGTCAATTTATGAAATCTCTCAATGTGACTAAGGTCATTTCCTTGAAACCTCTCACTGTGACTAAGGTCATTTATGAAATGTTTCAAGAGGACTAAGTTCATTTCATAAAATGTCTGAGATGTGCCCTAGAGGTCAAAGAGAGAGTCTGAATGGGACTAGAGTCATTAAACATAATGTACAAAGTAGCAGGTCATTTCATCAAGTTTTTGCTCAATCTCATTTCATAAAATGTATTATTGGTGGCTTGGTGTCATTTCAGATTGTCTCAATGTGACTTAGGTTGAATGAAACCCCTCAATGTGATGACTAACTCATTCATGGGGAAAAACCCATTTTAACACTGCATTTATTCTTCAATAAAATGTGTCAAGCTTGGAGAGTAAAAACCTGCGTCAGACTAGCGTCTTGGCCAGGAGGTGATTATTGTTATTACTGTTGCGCTTAACACTATTGAAACCGGGATACGCTCTCCGGATCTATGGGCCGTAAGGGCCTAGGGGAATTTCACTTCATTTTTATAGTGTACGTCAGGCCCAACGATTGACTTAGCTGATTTTCGTGTGACATTGATGTGATATTCAGTGTCCAGAGATATATATCTTACACTTGATCACGAGATCCTTGAGACTCTTCACACGATGCTGATCTCAGATGGATACATTGATAATAATATATTAACATAACGATATTATTTACTTGGATTGTAATAATCTGTTCTTATTTTCTTGTCCACAGATAAGAACACTTCATTGCCTCATCAGATAGTACCTACTTCTAAAATGTTGACATTTTCGAAACGAGGCTGTCAGCAAACCTACTACTACCGCTTTTGACTATTTTCAAAGATAGAATATTATTTCTATGACAATCGTCGTTGTAAACTCTAAAAAAACAAAATTAATTCAGGATTTCGTTTGAACTATACGGGTTTCATTTATCTGTAAGAAAGAGTTGATACCCATTGACACATAAGCGAATATAACGTTAATCTTTCTTATAATATCATCTCCCAGTGAGCAGATGGGGGATACAGACATCATGCGTTGACAGAATACGAATAAACGATTCACAGCAAAATTAGATCTATATCTCCACTAAATTTAAGAGATTACATTATTTGAAAATACTACTACTAATAAAAATAATAAAACATATTCAATACATGAGAATTATGAACCAAATCCGCTCATATTCTTAGCTTATTGTCTCATTTGCGATCGTGAATTTGATTTAAGACTTCAACAACTTTTAATCTCACTACATCACCATGGCCCAAAGGTTTATTAACGCGGCCAAGGACTACTTTGTTGACCCTTTGCGGGAAGCGACCATAAGGAAGGACCTGAACACTCCAGATGAAGACGGAATGACAGCAACGATGTGGGCTTAAACTACTGCTCACAACGGAAATCTAGAGGCTTTGAGGCTTATCGTTGGACATTGGGAGTGAGATATATATCTTACACTTGAAATAATTAGCAGCATTACTAATACTATATTATAGTAGCAAATTGGATGTTATATACTACTACTACTACTTCTAAAATGTTATTTCGAAACGTACTGTCAACCAAACCACTAATGTTATAGAATATTATTTCTAGCAGTATTGGATGTTATAGTAGCAACATTGAATGTTATAGTAGCACTACTACTATTGGATGTTATAGTAGCAGTATTGGATGTTACATTTAGAGATTACTTTATTTGAAAGTAGAACAAAAAAAGTATTCAATAATGTTATAGTAGCTTATTGTCTCATTTGGATGTTATAGTACTACCATGGCCCAAAGGTTTATTGAATGTTATTCCACAAGTAGCATTACCTACTATTGAATGTTACTAGTAGTATTGATGCTTATTGAATGGTACGATGGAAATAATTACTACTACTATGTTATACTAGTATGGATGTTATAGTACCAGTATTGAATGTTATGTAGCAGTATTGGATGTTATACTACAACATTGAATGTTATACTACTACTATTACTGTTATAGTAGCAGTATTGGAATGTTATAGTAGCTAGTATTGGATGTTATAGTACAGCATTGACTGTTATAGTAGCTACACTACTATTATACTACCAGTATTGGATGTTATAGTAGCAGTATTGAATGGAATACTACTTTGTACATGGTTATAGTAGCAGTATTGGATTATGGATTATCGATGGATGAATGGATACTATGGATTGATGGATGGATGGATTCATTGAGGGGTGGATTGATGGATGGAGTGATGGACTGGATGGATGGATGGATGGATGGATATGTTGATAAATGGTCAGAATGAAAACAAAAAGCGAACTACTACTTGTGTAGAAAAAGACAACA
>JAXRKP010000556.1:135000-165000 GCA_037039925.1 Doris montereyensis
AGAGAGTTCGACACTTAGCTTTAATATAACAAAATTAAAGTTTCCTAGATCGACACAAAGGTACACCAAACAGGAAGTAACAACTAACATGATAATATCTAACTGACATTTAACAACCTGAAATAGAATTAATGAGATTATAACATAACATAGATTATTTGGATGAATTCCTCCTGATAAAAAAACTTGTTTTTAATGATGTGATACATTGGTGACTGCTGATACTGAAGATTAACATCAGGAAAAGAACATTGATATTGTGTTGTATGACATGATATTGATATGATATTGATAACTGAAGTAGAGGATAAATAGGGGATTAAAAATGTCCATGGCATCATGTTACAGACACACTGTATAATAACACAGATTACATGGAATAGTACTGAAATCCCATTAGGAACAATGCCCTAAAAAGCAGAATGAAATAGACATGGAAATCTCTGGGTACCAGTTGAATCAAACCCGTGACTTCCACGTCGGCACCCATCCACTGATATTGATAAAAGTGAGCGCACTACCAACCAAGGTAAATACATTGTACTTGCTGTACCAAGATTCGTGTTTCTGAGAGAGAGATCTCTGAGAGAGAGAGAGAGAGAGAGAGACCCATCCAGAGAGAGGAAGAGAGAGAGAGAGAGAGAGAGAGAGAGAGAGAGAGAGAGAGAGAGAGAGAGAGAGAGAGAGAGAGAGAGAGAGAGAGAGAGGCAGACAGATAGACAGACAGATAAATAGGGCAGGCAACTTCAAATATATATTGATGGATAGATAGATGTATTGATAGATGTGTAAATGGATAGATTCATAAAAAAAATATAAGTTAAATATAGAGGTAGATAGATGCACAGGTTCTTTGAAGAGTGCTTTAAATGCTGCCAAGAAAGAAGGAAAGCAATATCTTTTGTAACATTGGAATCAAGCTTGGGCGATTACAATACGAGTCTTTTAAAAACACCATGGTGTACTCTCTGTGCCTTCAGTCTTGTTGACAGTTTAACTGCGAGAAACGGAGGGGGCGTCTGGCCTGACACACCTGTCCTTCGATTGTCTCTCGGTCTGTTTGTTTGCCTCTCTGTTCGCCAAACATTTTCGATGACCTGGTCCACAAATCAGACACGGATAATGAGATGGTTGAGGTCGATTGAAACTTTGGTGCGCAAACAAAATTCAGCCAAACGACGAATACAAGAATGTAGTGACATGTCCGGTTAAGTGTGAAGGAAACTCTAAGGGAACGAGATTAGCCAAATACACGAAGGAGATTGATTTTATTCAGTACGTGTGGAATTCAATGGTAATCAACGATATTACGTATCGTGTCATACCGGCAACCAGGTGCGCAAATGGTACAATTAGCTGGATTTAATGTAATGCTTCGGTAGTAGATGAATGAGTGGGTTCTGGGTTGCTTTTTTTCGTTGTTGTTGTTGTTGTTCTTGGTGTTGTTGTTAATCAATAAGCTGCATTGTATTCAAGGTATCATGTGTGATAAAAAGACATAGATCTACTACATAAAAAAAATTATTTTAAATTTGAGACGAGAGAAGTTGAACGGAGAAATGAACCAGAGAGCGACAGAAGTTATATACTAGTATTATGTACCGCCATGAAAACTATTGTATTACTCAGCCGTTGTTCTTGCTTTTTTATTGTCTTCTTTAATTATTATTTTTTCTCTGAGTTTAGATAATACAGAGGTCCCTTCAATTTATCTTACAGTTACCGTAAGACATTTAGAGCCGAGCAAGATGGCAAAATGTTAGAATTGGCATTATGATGTTCCAACATTATTAATTGAAATCAATGCAGTAGTTCGATTAAGATGTTTTAAATGAGCACTAGGTCTTGCTGGTGGCAAAGACGATATTTAGTTCATCGAAGAGTCATCGAAGTTGGAGACTTAGTGTACAATACTTTTACTTGAAAAAGATAATGAGAATGTGTTGAGTGACGAGCGGTAGCTCATCTTAACATTATGTTTCAATAACGTTTTGGGTTGTCTGGCATCAGAAGCATTACCTCATACGACATGTATTAAGTATAATAATACTAAGATGACTGGTCTTTGCATTGAAATAATAAGTTATTTTTTTCCCCTTCCCAAGTCTACCAGGTGTTAATCATGTAACACAAGCTATTCAATACGTATATATATATATATATATATATATATATATATATATATATATATATATATATATATATATATATATATATATATATATATATATATATATATATATATATTGTCATATTCAACAAATATCATGAGTAAAAAGCTCCAGGTACCGTGTCCACTTCTATAAGGTCTTGGGGCTTGATCTTGCCGACAGAGGATTTCTCAGAAAGACGTAGTTTTATCGAGAAAAATATCGAGCTATTATTTCATATTATTATTTGAAGATCAGACACCCTAAAATCGAAAATTTCAGATTTTTTAAACGCTGTATCGTCACAAAACATATTTATTTAAGGGGTTACTCTGTTATGCCATTTGTTGACTCAACTATTGATTTTCAATGGCTCTGGTGAAGATCAACCAATCGCTGGACGGAAATTCTGCTCATTTTTTTTCTCTGTGAGGTTACTGTTGCTACGTCAAACGTTCATATCTAACTTCCTTCTTCCACCCTCACAACACGCCCATCCTCTCTTCTTATTTAATACTAACTCTACCCAACCGACTCACTAATAAGGGAGTGAATAGAACGTAATAATATATGAAGAATTTTACATTATGTAATTTTTTCCTCCCTTTAATGCTAACGAGAGAGGTTGTGTGAACATGTGTCAGTTGATTATTTTGTAGTTCTCCATTCCAAAGCTTACAACAATTCCTTTCTAATTCTAACGGATCATGTTAAGGCTACACTAATACATGGATACCTAGATCTAGCTCCAGACCGTTGTGGTAACAGACGGAACACAAGTCTCAAGATATGTCGCGTCACGAATTTATCAAACGATTAACAAGTCAGTTAGTCGCTTGCTTTGAATGCTCCGAAAGTTTGGACGTGTGTTTCAAGGGAACTTTTAAACACACCTGACGCCCGCGACTTTTCTTATCTCTTATTATTCTGTAGTAGATCTAGACAACACACATTGACACGGCCCCATTGGAGGTTAAATGCATTAAAAATACTGACGTTAGATAGAGATAGCCTAGTACTGAAAAGACCCTGGATTTTTGATCGTCGCAAACTCAAATGACACTCTTTTTTCTTTCTTTCTTATTTCTCCTTCTGCTATCGCACTTGAATTTTTTGTGAATTTCTTTTGATAAAATACACTGTATAATATACGACTAGAAGTTCCTTTAGATGTCGAAAAATACAGGTTCATTTAATAAGTATTCTTATTTTGTACTCTGCATTGTTTCGTATTACTACTGCAAAGAAGCACATACAAAAAGCTCCTTAAAGAACGATGGTAAGCATAATTTATCATCATATAGCTTTGCACATAATGTACTCAATCATCTGGATACATATTTACTTTTTATCACATAATTCACAGAAGTTCCTGTCCTTGATATTTTTTATACCCTGATTATCATCTCATAAACTACAAGGTACGCGTATGTACTTAACCCTTGACATTGTTTTACCTACCTACTTATGTCCGTTCATTATGTATACAAGAGCATAATGATATAGTAACTTATACTGTAGAGTTGCACTAAACGCCTTGGGTCGTTGAGTGTTAAAACTTTAATTGAATGTCAGCTTGACATGACGTATACAATATAGGTCTTATGATGCATGCATCGAGCCTATGGGCGTACAGACACACATCCCTTCAACTAAAACACTCCTACAAATAATACATAGCAATAAGGGTGCATCTGCTGCCTGAATCGTGAGCTCAATGTTCATTTTTACACCAACCTAAAGCAAAATAAAAAATAAAACAGGATTTTCAAAAATACAATTGACTTATATTGGCTTTTAAGAATCTCTTCTTCTTATCTATGTGTTTACCAGATTTCATGACATGGCTGTGTTTACTCTTGTCTGAAAAATAGACTCGAGATAAGGTTTAATATTATTATTCTGGGTAAACATTCAGACCCAACATGATTATTATTCTTTTCCACCACTCGGTCTCTTTTGTCTCATTAGCTTTCCGGAGGAAAATAAAAGTTAAATTCCAATTATATACACATATAAATAGTGTCACCTTTGACATTTCCAATATGAGTTTCTAGTACTAGGTATAGTAGTTTGAATTTTTTAGTGTGTGAACGACTCGTATTAGCCTACATGTAGTCGATATTGCTTGACAAATAAAGATTTCAATACTCGATAGTGTGACTAAAGTAAGATTTTATATTCTTTTGAAGTGCTTGTGTTTAAGCTATAATATTGTCTCATTCAGATCAAATCATGTTCATTGTCTTTGCTATTATATGTAACAGTGGCCATTATGCATTCATGACTATTCTCGCCATAGTTTCATAAAGGAGAACAAGTCTCTGTCTTATAATATCCTTCTTGTCTTTCCCGTGTTTCTCACCGTGCAAGTGGTTATCAGCTTTTAGTATGGTTCCATATAAACCGTTGACAAAAGCTTTTAGAGAATGCCTAAGCACCTATAAAACATACAGCAAGGAGCCCATGCAGTAAAAAAAGTAGTAAAATTGGGACTTATATTATAAATCTAGGCATGTTAAATGTGTGCAAAGCGTTTAGGTAAATATCGACTCTGCGTCTTTTCGTTTCATTTCTCTGGCAGTATGCATGTCTTTGTATAGAATAGATTGAAACAGCTTACTTTACCCTTTACTTCATGAAGCCCTAGCATTAAATTTGAAAGAAATTAAATCAATAGTTATTTTCTCCCAACATTTTGTCACTCGACCATCTGCGACACAAACGTTTTGCTAACACAATTGCGCATTTTAGTGTAATCGAAATAGAGTTAATCCTCACTTTTTTTTTTAAATAAAGGGTTGTGCACACTCAGATTTGCATACACGCATACACACACACACACACCCACACGAGAGAGAGAGAGAGAGAGAGAGAGAGAGAGAGAGAGAGAGAGAGAGAGAGAGAGAGAGAGAGAGAGAGAGAGAGAGAGAGAGAGAGGGAGAGAGAGGGAGAGGGATGGAGGGAGAAGGAGGGGAGGGAGAGCGAGACAGAGAGAGAGGGGGAAGGAAGGAGGAGGAAGGGAGGGAGGGAGCGAGAGAGAGAGGGAGGAAGGGAGGGAGGGCAGGAGAGAGGGGGAGGGAGGGAGACAGAGAAAGAGAGACAGACAATATATATATATATATATATATATATATATATATATATATATATATATATATATATATATATATATATATACAGAGAGAGAGAGAGAGAGAGAGAGAGAGAGAGAGAGAGAGAGAGAGAGAGAGAGAGAGAGAGAGAGAGAGAGAGAGAGAGAGAGGAGAGAGAGAGAGAGAGAGACAGAAGGAAGGGAGGGAGACAGACAGAGAGACAGACAGACAGACAGACAGACAGACAGACAGACAGAGAGAGAGGGAAGGAGAGCATTTTTTTTACCTGTATAATGTGCCTTCCATCGGTTCTAGTTTTGAGGTAGGCCTACAAGCCGGTGTATTCAACAGAAGTTATAACATGTCCATAACGTAACGAAATATCTTCTGTAACCAAATAACGATAGTATCTTGTATTACCGCATTAAAACAGTTCGCTCACACCCTTGGTTAAGTTTGATGTTGGTACCAAGTTACAATCTGAAATGACTTTGTTAGAGCAGGTCTGTAACACAAAACTCTTGAAAAACTCGTCATCAGGCTTGGAATTGAAAATGGCTTGACAAAAAATAAAATAGCCAACAACAACAAAAAACAAAAAACACAAAGATCAAAAAACCTGCCATAAAAAAAAATGAAATAAAATAATAAAATTTAAATCCTTCGATGAGAAACGGGCAAGCCCCCCCCCCCACCCCACCCTCTCCCCCACCGTCACTCAAAAAAAAGAATAACCCAACAAAACAAAAACACCCAAAACAAAGCAAAATTAAAACAAAACCGACCATACCCCAGCTCCTGCCAAACTTAAACACAGATTAGGCCTATTATGTTGCTCCGCCTTCCCCCCCCTTCTGCCCCTTGCTTTCATTTGATATCACAACACTGTCAGTCCTATTCATCGATTTTAATGACACAAAGCCCATCGAGAGGTCTGTTTACACAATGAGCAATCAGCTGAATCATTAAAAGGCTGCGATGAAAGATCGGCAAGATTCGATTACATTTACATGTTTAAAATACAATCAAATAATAATATTAAGAAAGTGTAAGTTTCATACTGTCCTGATATTTGTCTCGTGTTTTATCTAACCACATGTTCACTTTTGTTTCACAAGTGTATTGAACTTCTGTCAATTCTTTTTGCTGTTGTTGTAGTTGCTGGCATTGTCGATTAAAAAAAGAAAAGAAAGATTAATACATGTCCATAGAGATCTACGAATAGCCTAATGCTTTATTATGCATTCAAGCCCAGGGGTCCCCAAAGCTCAGCTTCAAAGGGATCAGAGACCGCAACCTCAGAAGGAAACAAGAAAGACTAAAAAACCAAAAGCAGCTCCCCCCCCCCCCCCACTGCCTCCCCCACCCCATTTTTACAAAAATCCCGTGAAAAACACAAGTAAAAATATTTTTTTAATTCAGAAAAAAGAAAGGGGAAAACCAAAAAAACGAAAACAAAACAGAAACAGACGCCTACAATCACAACGATTATTACAGACATATTTAATCTTGTTTGCAATCTGAAAGAATAGGTGTCATGAGAAATGTCACGCCAACGTTAAACCAAGAAAGTAAGGTACAAAAGGCGTTGTAGCTGAACCGAAGTGTTGTGAGCTTGCAATCACGACGACACTGACTCAGAGACTGGAGGAGGTGGGGTTTTTTTTTCAAATCGTGGACGTTTAGGAAAGGTACCTCACTTTACTTTTCTCACTTGACTCAGGTGTGAATGAGTACTCATCTATTGGTAGAGAAAGATAATATCACAGTGTTGGAACAAAGCGCTTAACAAGCTTGTGTACTTTATGCTCCCTAGGAGTTGAGAAGGACTTGGAATAAAGTTGCCTGCTCGGGGTAAATGATGTGCCGTCAGTGAGCCTGTGCTTGTGGGGATACGGGCTAGATCTATCTTTGTCTTTATCTTTACAAAAGCAGTATCCAAGTAAAGTTTTGACAGCGCATTTTTTTGCACATTATTACAGGTAGCATTCGGGCTGCGTGTGTGTGTGTGTGTGTGTGTGGGGGGGGGGGCAAGGTTGAAGGGAGGTGTGAACTAAAAACAAAAAGTAGACGGGGGGGGTGCTGTATTTGTATGGGAGATAATAGATCCAACTGTATGTGTATAGGAGATAATAGTCAGGAGGCAAGGTAGTGGGTTCGAGCCCCATCTGTTGGAACATTTTTTCGAGCACAATCCAACTCCCCCCCCCCCCCCCCTCCGGTCCAGGTAGGTGGATCGACACCTAGTCTCATCAGAGACGGACATAAAAAGGAGGTCCCTTGTGCAGATCACAACGCTCTGTGCACTTTAAAGATCCCCTGGCTGTTTACAGGGCAATCCGAGCAAAATTAAAAATCCCACTAAAAACCCTGAGATCACCTTAGTTGTGGATGGGGGTAAAGGAAATCAAATAAAAATTCCGGCTGTGTTACAGGGAACTAATCTTTGTCTAGGTTCCGTTGAAGATGATGAGACTGAGACGTGGAGGGATGATGTGATTGCTGATAACGAATTATTGACGATTGTCCTTTTTCTGATAGCCAGTGTTTCGTTTGTATCTCATAATCAAGTGCTGTGGCAAGTACCAACTTGAAGATAACGTTAGTTTAAAGGAAGATCTATGTACACTCTTATCACAATTTTAAATGCAATGAAACGAAAATAAATTGTATTTTCTTACGCTTTTGACCTTCATCTTACGTAAATCTCACAGTTTAAAAAGACGTTGATGTTAGTTTTACCTGATACACACACACACACACACACACACACACATATACACATAGACTTACACAAAATGTATGTATCTATACTTTGGTGGTGTTGTCTTGCAAACGTACCTTAAAGGAGATTAATACTATGAGTCATGAGCTAATGTTTTAGACAAGTGTTCATCATGCACGGCTTGAATTTAAAGAAGTTGCATGTTTATATATATATATATATATATATATATATATATATATATATATATATATATATATATATATATATATATATATATATATATATATATATATGTATAATTACGCACATACATACATACACACACACACACACACACACACACACGTACATTTTTTGTTGTTGAAGGGAGGTGTGAACTAAAAACAAAAAGTAGACGGGGGGGGGGGGGGGCGAGGGGGTGCTGTATGTATATATGAGATAATAGATCCAATTGTATGTGTATGGAAGATAATAGATTTAACTGTATGTATATGAGAGATAATAGATTCAACTGTATGTGTATGAGAGATAATAGATTCAACTGTATGTGTATGAGAGATAATAGATTCAACTGTATGTGTAGGAGATAATACATTCAAACTGTGTATGCGAGATAATAAATTCAACTGTATGTGTATGGGATATAATACATTCAACTGTATGTGTATGGGATATAATAGATTCAACTGTATGTGTATGGGATATAATACATTCAACTGTATGTGTATGGGATATAATAGATTCAACTGTATGTGTATGGGAGGTAATAGATTCAACTGTACGTGTATGGGATGTAATATATTCAAGTGTACGTGTTTGGGAGATAATAGATTCAACTGTATGTGTATGGGATATAATAGATTCAACTGTATGTGTATGGGATATAATAGATTCAACTGTATGCGTATGGGATATAATAGATTCAACTGTATGTGTATGGGATATAATAGATTCAACTGTATGTGTATGGGATATAATAGATTCAACTGTATGTGTATGGGAGATAATAGATTCAAATGTACAAATGTACGTGTGTGGGAGATAATAGATTCAAATGTACGTGTATGGGAGGTAATAGATTTAAAGGTGTGTGTATTAGAGATAATAGATGTGATTGTATGTGTATAGGAGCTAATAAATTCAACTGTATGTGTTTGGGAGATAATAGATTCAAATGTATGTGTTTAGGAGATAATAGATTCAATTGTACATGTATGGGAGGTGATAGATTTAAATGTATGTGTATTGGAGATAATAGATTTAACTGTATGTGTATAGGAGCTAATAGATTCAACTGTATGTGTATGGGATATAATAGTTTCAACTGTATGTGTATGGGAGATAATAGATTCAACTGTATGTGCATGGGAGATAATAAATTCAAACGTATGTGTATGGGATATAATAAATTCAGCTGTATGTCTATGGGAGGTAAATAGATTCAAAGACGAATCTCCTCACTAGATTGAAGCAATGGTGTTTAAAGCCGTAAAGTTCACTACGCAGTATGTCTAATTGATTTAGCACCAATTCATCTCGCTAGCCAATGTGTGTGAGTGTGGGTGTGCTCTACCACCAGAGAGAGAGAGAGAGAGAGAGAGAGAGAGAGAGAGAGAGAGAGAGAGAGAGAGAGAGAGAGACAGACAGAGAGAGAGAGACAGACAGAGACAGATACAGGTACAGAGAGAGAGAGGTAGGTAGGTAGGTAGGTGGGTTTCATTCACCTGTTACTCTTGGATATGCCTGCCAGTACG
Organism: Doris montereyensis; assembly: GCA_037039925.1. Taxonomy (NCBI): domain Eukaryota; kingdom Metazoa; phylum Mollusca; class Gastropoda; order Nudibranchia; family Dorididae; genus Doris; species Doris montereyensis. The sequence goes on from JAXRKP010000556.1 coordinate 144,728, forward strand.
CTAATAAATAATTTGGTGTCGTTCTGCTCCGTCCCTAGTGTCGACAGTTGGGTGTCTCAGGTTGTATTAAAAGTCAGGAAAAGCTTTGTTTCTCTATCTTCCTGTCTCTCTTTTGTTTTGTTTTAATTTTTGTTTGTTTTTACCAATGCATTGACTTAAGACACTGTTTTGATCTTGTTGGCTTGGGCATAAATGGCATTCCGGTTTTTTTTGTTGTTCTCAATTTGCAATCACACATTTGTAACTGCTCAAGTTAAGGTCATTCAGACTTATGAACAAATAAATAAATAAGGAAAAAGTACTCCTAGCAAATTGACATTAAAGGAGATTAATGCCATGGGCTAATGTTGTAGACAAATTTTGATCACGCTTGGCATTAATTTAAAGAAGTTGACTGTTTAAAATTATTACTTTCCAGAGGCGATGTAAATAGAACCGACCACCATGGCATGACATGCCTCCATCATGCAGCCCTCCGTGGCCACATGGATGTGGTCAGTTATCTGGTCAACTGGGGATGTAACATCTATGCCCTGGACAATGAAACACATTCTGCTATGGACATGGCACATATGAATGAGCGTACTGGAATTGTAAGGTAAGTGTCGATATGTTTTGGTGGTTTTGTTGTTTTGCTTATTTCTTTGTTGTGATTTTTTTCTGTGAGTTATTGTTGTTGTTTATCACTGATTATTTAGTTTTGTTGGCGATAACATAATCAATGCTTATAATCATCATTTAAGTTTATCAGACTCAATTTCTTCACTATTTAAAAAAATACTGCTCGAGCTTTTGATCCATCATTTCTGTTTTGAGATACAAATATTTGTGGCGAATGTAGGAACATTAATATTTACATTTTAAAATCAAATCCCCTTTGTTTTCCTTATCAGTTATGAAATATATTATTTACTGCAATTGTAACATCGAACAATTCAAGTAGAAATGTTCTTAGAAGCGTGCTACAATAATATAACAGACAACAAAATCTTGATTACACTTGCATCAATTTATTACAGATTTCTGGACGGTGAATTAGCCCAGAAGGAGAGGAAAAATCCCCGCCAGGCATCAAAGCTAAAGGAAGAGGCCATGAGAGTAGCTGAGTTAAACAGAAAAAAGTTTGAGAAAATGGTTGAACATGCCAACAAAAAAGCCGAGAAAGAGCATCGAAAGTTTCAGCAAGCTAATAATAACTATGAGAATGGTGACAAATCAAAAAAATCTTTCTTCAAATCACTGACACTTCGCAAGAAGAGTAATAACACATACTCGGAAACGGTGCCGGAAGCCAAACACTGTCTCGGTATTCAGACATGACCGGCTTCACAAACGCCCGTAACAATAAAGGTGTGGCGAAGAAAATTCAGATGAAGAAATCTGATACCAGCAATGGAACACAAAAGTCAGCCTTCAAAGTCAGTGAAGTTGATGACAGTGGAAATAGAACTGTGACATCCCTGGGAACAAGTCATGGCTATTTTGGCTCCATGTCTGAAGTCATGTATGTAAACAGTACGGAACAAGGTGCTGATGGTCAGCCAAGTAGCAGAAGACCCGTGTTTGATGTCTTCCAGAAAAAGTCAAACTTGACAACAGACTCTAAGTACGTGCTCATGCTCTATTAAGTGCTCATAGTATTTTCCTCAGTTGCTAAATTATATTATTTTATTTCTCATATTATATTCCTTCATAACTCATAGTAAAAGTAAAGTAAGTCCCATATTCAAAGTTGAGCGTAGGGGAATCAGGAGTAGAGTCATGCTTTCTCTAGGCATACGTCATAGTGTGGTAGTTTGCTGTTGATTTCCATGCCGCCTTCACTTTCGCCGAGCCTGAATAGACCCTAGCTACTAATTTCACTGCTGGGTCGACAGCAGGGTCAGAAAATGTGCCCAGACTGGGAATTGAACTTGTGTCTTCTACGTGATACACGGACGCTCTACCGACTAAGCTACCTTCACCTCATTGCTTATATTACATTTCTCATTAACGCATTAGTGATAATGATAATAATGATAATAATGGTGATTAATAATTGTTTAGTGCCTAATCTCATTTAAAAGAAAGCTCTAGACGCTATATGTCGAGATTTTTAAAAAAGGGTTCAAGCATTGGTAAGTTCCATTCAATGGATGCAAAATTATAATATGAAGCAATTGAAAGAGAAATAAACATGATAGATAAAAGATTGATGTCTACATTTAAGAAAATTATTTATTATTATACATGGACATATGATAATAATAATAATAAATTATACTATTCAACTCTGCTTTTGGCATTACTATCACTTGAACAAACTCTGCTGTGTCTCTTTCTTTTTTCTCCTAGAACCAGAAGTGAACCTAATCTTATGAACACCAGCCTTTATGATGACGATGAAGAAGAAGACAATCAGGCTGGAATGTTCAACAGGCCTCAGTTTGGACAGCTAGCATTTTTCTCCAAACGGCCCTTTATGAACACGCTTCAGTCTTTCGATGATACTACAGCTGGTGATGGAGATATGAAGGAGTATGAAGACTCCCTGGACTCTCATGGGTCAATCCAAAATGGAAGTGACCCCAGAAACTCATCCTCTCCTTGGGATCAGGAGGACTTAGATGGTTTGGATGATGATGAAAGCCATGGAACCCAGAAAGAATTTTCTGCAGTTGAAACATTTTTGTGGGCTTCTGGTTTGGCCAGTTACCTTCATATTTTTTCACAAGAAGATATCGATTTTGAACTTCTGGTAAAGATGTCCGACAATGACCTCAAGGAGCTTGGGTTACCGTTTGGTCCCCGCAAGAAACTGGAAGAGGCCTTGAAGAGGAGGAAAAATGTATTGGCCTCAGCCAAAATAATGACTGATTCTTTCTTATAATTTTCTTTTTCATATGCACGGTTAAGGGATCAGTGTTGAAAAGTTGGTCATCTGTAAATAACAAATACAAGGTCTTAAAATTTTACATCATCTTCAGGACAAGCATTCAGTCATAGATTAGATGAGAATGATAGTTCAGCTTAATCAGTATTTTTTTCTATGCGAGTCTGAATTCTGCTGAGTCTAAGTTTTCAGTTCTTGATATTTAGCCTCTTTTATTGTTTTCTTTTCTTTTATCTCTTATTGATAGTTTTTTTTCACATCTTGTATTTTTAATTTCACTGTTTTTGTTTTTTTCTCCTTTCGTCACTATCTTTAACAAAACATACCTGATTCCTCCAAACATTACGATAACATTTCTTCTAATAATAAGCCTGATTGTTTCATATGAATTATCTTCAAAATAAACTTAATCTTTCTTGTGATTTTTACAACATTATGTTTTTATTTAATTCTTTTAATCTAAGCATTCTTTGATCAATAGCTGTACTTGATTTATATTACGCTTCTAATCAATCTGTTTCACCAGAACCAATGATCTGAATATAAAAATAACAAGAAGCTAAAAAAGCTTGTCTTTACCTACAGTTGTTTTATGTTGCTCACATTTTAGTTGCTTTGGTATACGGCTTAAACCATGTAAGTTAGTTTCATCTCACTCACTATAAAAGCCTTCATCCTTCTTTGAATTATAATATTATTATGATTAATCTGTAACTTTAAAATTTACTTCCACTTTGTTCTATCTAATTGAAGTCTTGTTATAGTTTCATTGTTTTGCATGTATAAGAGGCGTTGCAACTGAACCGTAGTGTTGTGAGCTGGTAATCACAACACTGGTTCAAGCCCCACGGCTGGTACAGGCGGGTTTTTTTTCACAACGTTGTACTCTTAGGAAAGGTACTTCACTCTACTTTCCTCCCTTGACTCAGGTGTGAATGAGTACCCAGCTATAGTTTGAGAAAGATGGCGTCAAAGCGTTAATACGAAAAAGCCTAACAGGCTTATGTACTGTATGCTCCCCAGAGAGTTGAAAAGGACTTTGAATGAAATAACCTACTGGGGGATACATGATGTATAGTCGGTGAGCCTGCAGTTGTGCGGGGATACAGACCCTAAATCCATCTTTATCTTTTTATAGATGATCATCCGCTATTACATTCAAATATATAAATGTTGTTTTTAGAACCAGAAAATATTTAGCCCTATAGCATATGAAGAAGATAACAATGCATGAATCTTTGTGGTTTTACAAATTTATATTTCTTATATTGACATTATTATATTCATAGCTCTTCATTACTGTGACATCGGTGGCTGAGTGGTTAGGTTGCCTGACTCAGGATCATGAGTGAGGTCCTGGGTTCGAATCCTAACAAAGCTAGATCCTACGTTTTGTTCCTTGGGAAAAAACACGCATTTAACACGCATTTTCAGTTGGGCACAAGCACTAACTTGGGAGTATTAACCTGCATCAGACTAGCGTGCTGTCCAGCAGGTGATAATAATCATGTGCTCTACTTCATGCTACAGACACTGGGATAAGCTCCGTCTTCATGGGCCACAATGATCGTGAAGGAATATTACTTACTTACTTTACTTACTTCATCAGTGGACAGCCCTCCGAAAAGTAATGTCATACCAATGAATATTTATGTATTTTCCTTATTGTGCTTATGATGTCCTTGTTGTCATTACCATTAATATTGCCTCTTATATTACCTTTAACGCTTGACAGAGTAACGACTGTGATCAATGTTTAGATAACTTGGTAAAGCATTCATCATAATTTATATTCTCCATCATCATTGTTTGATTATCATTGTATCATCATCATTGCATCATCATTATCGTGATTGTCATCGTCATCATCATCATCATCATCATCATCATCATCATCATATTGTAATCAGCATCATTCTTTTTCTATCATCTATATTTTAATAAGCGGCACTATAATATCATTGATGTTGCTGTCATCCGTGATTGTAGTCATCATTTAAAATCCTGCCCTTTATCCCAGAAAAAAAAAACTAACATATTATTTTACTCTCAAATAGACAGAGGTAAAACCAATCAATCTTGCTGTTGTTGTTGTTCTTCTTCTTCTTCTTCTTCTTCTTCATCTTCTTCTTCTTTTTCCTTATAGTAGTAATCTCCGTTAATGAAGAACCCATCTACATTTCACACATTCGTGGTTTAACTTTGCTACACAACACTACTATCTAACAGTTACATAACTTAATATAGATAATTCAAAAGTCACAAATAATATTAGTGCAATGACATCAACTATCCAAATTAGTTTGGTGCATGAAATCAGTTTAGTTCATTAAAAGATCAGCATGACAAATCGACCAACCAACCAATCAATCAATCAATCAACTAATCATTTAATAATTTTCTTAAATTGATGAAAGCGTAGAGCTCCTATTTTGTACTTCTGACTATACTCTCAATGTTAAAATCCTTTTAACAATTAATATGGTTTTTGCATGTTAAAACCTTTGAGATCACTGAATTTGCTAAATATACATTTGAATGAGCAAAACACGACAATTACAATATGATTCTGGACATAATCATCTTTATTAAAATCATTACCCCAAAATCAGAGTTCAGCAGTGGCCATCGAAATTGTCTCATAATTTACAGAGTTTAACCTGTACTGCTGAAATTGTCTTTGACGCAGAGTTAAACTTGAGGTCAACCCTTATCATTAAAATTGCCCCAGAGTAAAAGGCCTAGCCACTGGTCGTGTCACTTTTAAGCGATCGCCTCAAAGTTTTATTGTGATTTTACCACTGGAGTTGCCTCTAAGTTAGAGTTCAATCATTACTAGAGAGCTTGATTCAAAATCAGAGTTACATTTGACCATAGAAGTTACCGCAAAGTCAAAGTTTAAGCGTACTATAAAAATTGCCTTAAAGAGTTCAAGCATTTCTCTTTAAGTTGCCACAAATTCAAAGTTTAATTATATCTATAGACGTTGCCTCAAAGTCAGAGATAGACTTTACTGTTGAAGTTGCCTTAAAGTCAGAGTTAGACTAATTATTGAAGTTGCTTCAAAATCAGAGTTCAATCATTGCTATAGAAGTTGCCTCTTGAAAACTTTACCATTATAGTTGCCTTAAAGTCAGAGTTGTGCTTTATTGTTGAAATTGCCTCATAGTCAACATTCCGATTATTTTTATAGAAATTGCCTAATAGTTAGATAGTATGTGCTACATGTATATTCTTGACGTTTCCTCAAAGTAGAGATTTGATCTTTGTTATTGAAGTTGCCTCGAGAAACTCGAAGTTATATTCCAACCGTTACCATTACACTTTCTTGAAAATCAGAGTTCAATCTTTATTGTTTAAGCTACCTCATTATTCAAGCTTACAGCATTTTGAGGTTTAAGTCTTTGGAAAATCTTGTTCTTTCCTGATGTTTTCAATCATTAAATTGTTTGATTGCCATTTATTTATGTCTTTAAGTCTTTGAAAATCTTGTTCTTTCTACCTGATGTTTTCAATCATTAATTTTATTCGTTTGATTGCCATCTTCATCTCTCTTCTCTCTCTAAAATTCTCTCTCTCTCTCTCTCTCTCTCTCTCTCTCTCTCTCTCTCTCTCTCTCTCTCTCTCTCTCCCTCTGTCTTCATCCCTCTCTCTCTCCCTCTCTCCCTCCCTCCCTCCCTCCCTTCCCTCTCTCTCTCTCTCTCTCTTTCTCTCTCTTGTTCTTCTCCTTGACTCTCTCTCTCTCTCTCTCTCTCTCTCTTTCCAATATTGATATTGTGTCTGTCTCTGTCTCTCTCTGTCTCTGTCTCTCTCTGTCTCTGTCTATCCCTCTCTCTCTCTCTCTCTCTCTCTCCCCCTCTCTCTCTCTCTCTCTCTCTCTCTTCTCCTCTCATCTCCCTCCTCTCTCTCTCTCTCTCTCTCTCTCTCTCTCTCTCTCTCTCTCTCTCTCTCTCCTCTCTCTCTCTCTCTCCCTCCCTCTCCTCTCTCTTCTCACTCTACTCTCGCTCTCTCTCTCTCTCTCTCTCTCTCAAGTATCAGTAATCTCTCTCTCTCTCTCTGTCTCTGCTTCTCTCTCTGTCTCTGTCTCTCTCTCTGTCTGTCTGTCTGTCTGTCTGTCTGTCTGTCTGTCTGTCTGTCTGTCTGTCTGTCTGTCTGTCTGTCTGACAATAAAATGTTATGTCTGGTTGAAACCAATATTCTCTCCCTGCCCCTCCTCCTTCCTTCCCTCTCTCTCTTTCTCTCTCTCTCTCTCTCTCTCTCTCTCTCTCTCTCTCTCTCTCTCTCTCTCTCTCTCTCTCTCCCTCTCTCTCTCTCTCTCTCTCTCTCTCTCTCTCTCTGCCCTCTCTCTCTTCTCTTCCTCTCTCTCTCTCTTCCTCTCTCTCTCTCTCTCTCTCTCTCTCTCCGTCTCTCTCTCTCTCCTCTCGATTTATCTCCCCCTCTCTCTCTCTCTCTCTCTCTCTCTCTCTCTCTCTCTCTCTCTCTCTCTCTCTCTCTCTCTCTCTCTCTCTCTCTCTCTCTCTCTCTCTCTCTCTCTCTCTCTCTCTCTCTCTCTTTTCTCTCTCTCTCTCTCTCTCTCTCTCTCTCTCTCTCTCTCTCTCTCTCTCTCTTTCTCCCTCTCTCTCTCTGTCAGTAATCCCTGATTTTTTGTTCTGTCTCCCAAAAATGTTTCTCTCTCTCTCTCTCTCTCTCTCTCTCTCTCTCTCTCTCTGACAATAATGTCAGTAATGAAATAAAAATGTTGAAACCGTTGCTTTATGACTGGATTTTTGTTCTGTCTCCCAAGTTCCTTTTTATTAAAACATTTTCCTTTCATTTGTGACAAAATAGATCCTTATATTCCTGCTTCAGTAATCCTTCAGAGATTATTTTGAATAAACTATATCATTTACTATAATATGTAAACGGATTCGCGGTTTTTAAAACATCGTTTGTTTTGTGTTTGCTTTGCTTTTGATTGGTTTATGTGGATTCAAACGAACCAATGTGTGTATTGTGTGTGTCTGTGTGTATGTGTGTGTATGTGTGTGTGTGAGCATGTTATGGGTTCAGTATAAGAATGATGAATGATGTTTTTCTACCGCCATTCATCCTTGTTTTCTTTGAAGATGAAGATAAATGTACAGTGCAATCTTTATCTTCCTGAACATTCTGTTTTCTTCTTTTGCTACAGATACAGTGTTAGTGCAGCTTTCTTCCTTAACTTATACTTATAGATATCTGAGTAAGAAGAATTGATTATTAGCATTTTGATTCGACATCAACTGATGGTTAATAATAATTGGAAATCGCATTGCTTCGTGGAGTTAAACATTGGAATCGGCTTAAATTATCACGTATGCCAATTCATACTGATTTATACTATAGGTATTTATATATGGTCACATTCCTGAACTGTGGCATCCGTGGCCGAGTGATTAGGTTGCTGGATTGGGGATCATGAGATCCCGAGTTTGAATCCTAGTCCTAGCAACGCTACGTCCGATGTGATCCTTGGGAAAGACACTTATCACGCAAATGGATACAAGCACTAACTTGGGAGTAAAAATCTGCGTAAGATTAGCGTCCTGGCCTGAGGTGATTATTATCACCTGTTTTGCTTCACGCTATTGAAACCAAGGATAATCTCCAGTGGCCTTGAAGGAACTTTTACAGTCTTGAACTGCTTCATGGAACACGTTATGGATGGATTTTTATGGATCGGTATTATAAAACAGAGAACTGAGTTCACACGAGAGACCATGTCGATGAAAATCATCTAGTAAAAGCTAGTAATCATAGTTTTGCTTGACGCATTCCATTCAAACAGGTAGTGATGAGTGTCGATGTGAAGAGGTCATAGTTTTCAATCCTTATAATGCGCAAGCATTCCCCAAACCCCCACCCCCACCCCCGCTCCACCCCCTTCCCACCCTAGTTTATTTCTTTAGGTTTCATTTGGTCTTGTTTCTGCAGGACATACCTATTATATCAAGTGTCTTTCCACATTTATCCAACAAGGTCTCTTACACTCATTGTTACCATCAACACTGAGACACTGAAATAACATCCCCATTGACATACGAAATTCACAACAAAGTAATGTGCCCAAAGCTGTGGAGGCAGGGGCAGTGGGGGTGGGGGTGTAAGTCTGAGAGATAAAGTAATTAGCGTATCAACGTTCACACCCATTCGATTGTTATTATTGTTTAAAATGTATCGTCGTGGTTAAGATGTCTCGTTTTAACGCTCATGCAAATTGTAATCTATGGACCATAATTGTACATAGATCTATATAATTTTCTCCTTGATTTTTGTCCTGCTTTTGTACCATACGTGACGCTTGATCTCTTCGACTTAGTAGTATCCAATATCTCAAGTGTAGACTATACTTTATTAGACAGCTATCACGGGTCGTTTACGACGTTTCGTAACGTCACTGGCCTGTCTCAGTCTAGAATGCGAGGAATGAAAGTACTCAAGATAACACTCATTCAAGATCCAACAGAAATACACTTTACTGATAAAATTTGACAATTGGTTTCACGCCTTCTATATGATTGACTTCACCATTGTTGCACTATCATTATCAATTTCAATCAAAGCAACCGTCATTTCTTTAACAGATCGAATCAAAGCAATAAAACAACGCCCCTCGCTGTCACAACGGTTATTTCACATTTTAATTAATCTTGTTTATCAATCACGCAGGTCTCTGTCTCCTTAAATATTTTTTTTACGAGATATAACTTTATATTAAGGGAAATAAAATAGCAAATAAATAAAAGGATCCAAAACAAATCTACACACACAAAAAAGAACTACCAAAATGATAGAGGTGACAAGAACGGGAGTTTAGGAACAGGACTTCTCATGGCTCTAACATTTGAAACAAGGTAGAAGAGTGCACATATTTATAAAGGTAAAGATGGAATTATGGCCCGTATCCCCGCATAAATGCAGGCTCGTCGACTGTACGTCATTTTTATCCTCAACAGGCCACTTTATTCAAAGTCCTTCTCAACTCCCTGAGAGCATACAGTACAGCAGCCTGTAAGGCGCTTCGTTCTAACATTCTAACAATATATCTCTATCTATTATAGCTGGGTAATCATTCGCACCTGGATCGAGTGAGAAGAGTAGATTGAAATACATGACCGACGTCGTAAAAAATAACATGGGTCAGCCAAGGTTTTCAACCAATATCGTCAAGAGATAAAAAACCAAATTTTGTTTTTCTCTTCGCTTGATCTAAAAATAAACCTGCAGAAGACAAATGAAAAATCGTAGGTCCCGTATACACAAAATGTACACGATAAAGACATGTTGGTAGTATGGATAAGGATACGTATGAGCAGACTTACAAAAGTGTACTCAAACCTTGCGATCATTGCATGGGAGGATGTAGATTAACAAATTATAAACAAATCAATGGACATACTCCGACATAAAGTACATACAACTCAAAATGCACGGTGTGTAATGTGCAACAGAAGGGACAAATAATTCACGAGTATACTAATTAACGGTGACAATCATGTCTTGTATACCGCCATCTTTTCACGGAATGTCAATGAAGCTAAACGGTAATGTCATCAGCACGAGTCACATGGTGGGGTGTGTATACATGTATTTCACCACGCGCACCTTTCACCACCACCACAGGTGATACATTCATTTATCATTGAAAGTCTTGAGATGATTGGGAAGTCCACATCTGATATCGTCAACATGTTTTATGTCGTTATTTCGTGTATTACTTAAATGAATCTCGAGAAAGACTGATCTCAATCTGCTGAGTGGGTGTGTCTCAGTTGCATCTCGGCAGATGGACATGTGGGAATGCATGTCTAGTTTCAGCCATCGTTCTCTGTCGCCCTCGCGCCCCCCCCCTCCTCCCTCTTCTTTCGCCGATCATTTCTTATGATATAAATTATTTCTAATTTGTTTTGATTTGATTTCCTGCACTTCGTTAGGTCAATGTTTGCCAATTTCAGAGGGTGGATATTGGTTCTAAGTTATCTTTCCGGTAGATTTGATTTATTCGATTCTTGTATTCTGCAACACTCAAAAGATCATTCTTTGACATCTAATTTTGAAGATTATAGCTTTTTGACACCTTCTGTATTCGGTAATTTTTAAAAACATATATTAGCTGTTGAAAACACGACATGAAAGATTGATTGGCCGTGCTGTTACGCTGTTCTTTTCTTTTTCTTCCAGTTTTGTAATTCTTCACAGATTTTAGCAAATCTTCTTTAATTCCTTATAACCGCCTTCTAGTTTTGATTTCAAACACTTACTATATCATATCATTTGACGCTTTCAATGTGCTCTATTTTAAGCTACGTGTATTTTCCTGTCTGCCTGTTGTAGATTGTATCTCTCATATAACACAATGGTACTAAGTCACACGTGAGCGGAATGACGAAATATGGCGTCGGGTTACTGTTATAAGTGTTATTAACTGTTAAGTGTCTTTCGTAAGGACACAACGGTGGGCCTAGTGAACCATGATTCGAACCCATGGTCTATCAGTCTCAAGTTCAACTGTCTACAATGTACATGTATCGCTAAACAATTCCACGCCGACGGTCACCACAAAGTGTTTAAAACTGATTTAGTAACAAGTCAATGGGTCATAAGTGACACAAATTTAGTTACAGCCTTTCACATCTAGGGCACGTTGTTGCCGTCGTTCTAGAAGACGTTCTTGTTATTTTTGCTTCTTCTGCTTTTTCTCCTTTTTCTCTTCTTCTTCTTGTTCTTTTTCTCATTTCCTCCTTTTCTATCTCCAACACTCTTGTTCAAATTCGAACTAACCAGGTATCGATAAGAAAGATACTGCCAAGGTACAAGAGAGCACAAGTTGCCTATCAATGACTTTCTTTTAGAACTGCTGTGTGTCGTGCGAGAAGTCAACAAAACCGTTTTCCAAGAATTCGCCCATTAGAGTGGTTAGCAACAAGTATGAGCTTGAATCAGGCTTTTAGAAGGGCCCTAAAGACGTCTGCCCATGGTTTTATTATCACTATCACTACTATCTGACGTAATTAATTTTGTATTGCACGGTGTGGTAATAATGTTAACATGTGTGTCTCTATTTATGTGTGTATGTACATGTATGCTTGTTTCTGTGTTTGTATTGCACGGTGTGGTAATAGTGTCTACATGTGTGTCTCTATTTATGTGTGTATGGGATGTGTGTACGTACATGTATGCTTGTTTCTGTGCCTATGCAACGTACACGATAACGTACAATGCATCCGGTTTTGTTGTACAAAGTATTTGTTGAATGTCAATGTCATCCAAATTTGATAAAATGCAAATTTTAAGTTTAAAAAAATCCTCCAAACATCTCCCAACAAATAATTTTGAATTAAATGTAAGGGGCTAGCCCTACTTAACTGTCTCTTGCATCTCATAACAAAGCCCAAAACAACACTTCACCATCCTTGGTCTTTTCTCAAAGTATGCCCGAACCACTCCTGTTTTTGTTTTGTTTAATGTCATCCTCAATGATACTATTAGTAACCGAGTAATAAATTTGGCTAGTCTTTCATATTACATTATTAACTCTTCCATGTTTTTTTTTTAATTCTCCAATTTCATTCATGTTTTTTTTTTTTTTTTTTTTTTCTCATTTTCTTTTTTTCTGTAGCCACGGTAATAATGTCAAAACCCTTTTATCAACAGCTAAAAAACTTTAACCCCTCTTCCAATCAAAGAAACAAAATGAAAATTATATAAGGACCAATTTCCCTAGAATCACCAGAAGCAAACATAAATCCCCCACCCCCACCCAAACAAACAAAAAACGTAAACAGAAACAAATAATGCAAACAAGCAGCACAAACTGAAGTGAAAAACACAACACATATCAACTGAAAACAATACAAGAGGAAATAACTATGATCAACAGTAAGAGTGACGCCTTTATTAAAATTCCCAGTCACTTATGTATGGCATTTTGGAAAACTACTTAATCTGACTTAATATACATCACAAAACTTGACAGAAATAGAGACACAAAACTTGCCAGAAATAGAGACACAAAACTTGTCAGAAATAGAAACACAAAACTTGACAAAATAGAAACACAAAACTTGACAGAAAAGAAACACAAAACTTGACAGAAATAGAAACACAAAACTTGACAGAAATAGAAACATAAAACTTGACAGAAATAGAGACACAAAATTTGATTGAAATAAAGACACAAAACAGAAAAGAAATAGAGATACAAGATTTAACATAATATTGACCAAGGACTTTCATATCAAATCAAAATCTTTGAGAAAGACAATGTGACATAAAGGAAAAAGAATCATATACCTGTCATGTTTAAATTGGAAATTTTATTATAAAATATGCAGACGTCAGATTTATCATAACCTTGACTAGTCTGAAAGCTAAAGATAAAAACGTAAATTGACTCTGACAGTTTAACACTGATATCAACACCAATCGAAATGTCTGGAAGTAGTTATATTACTATATAAAAGCTTTTAAGTCAGAAAAATGCATTTGGAAAATATCAGTGATGTAGTTTATACACTAGGAGCCATAGTCATGTTTCAACTTAGTTCAAGACAGCTAATATACATTTAAATACAAAATTAAATAACATATCCATAATAATAGCTGAAATAGGGTTGATTTTACAATCCAAATAAGATTGTATTGTGAATAGACTTAAACACACTATTAGTGCTCACAGCAATAAGTTAGGCACTACAAATGCTTATCATTTATCACTTTACGCCATTGCATAGATGAATATAGAAGAAACGGATGGCAATGAAATTTCAAGCAAGTGTTATTGATTAAAATCTTAATCAGTTTCATCTGTATGAGTGTAGTCAATTTTAATGCACTTCAATTTCATTCGCAAAATAGCTTACATGCTACATGCAAAGCCAGTGATTTTGCATTATTCTAATGAAGAATCATAGAATAAACTTGTTGAAGTACTTTAATCATTGATGTGCTGACCATCTTTACATAATGCTGGAATCTGTGTTCTTTTGTAATAATATGCTACATTGGTGTATGTGAAAACTAAAACATAAAATCTATTTCAAGTATGTTGAAAAGAATTTCCTTCATTTATTCATGCAAAACTTTAATAGTGCGAGTGTTTGAGTACAACAGAAAGAAAAGTATATGTTAAGTTCATAAAGGAGAAAAATAGGAGTGACAGACATAAATAACTTTGATTTTACAGCTTAGGAGGCAAATCTTGTAGTCATTCACAAAACGACATAGTGATCAAAAGTAGCATAACATAAACAATCATTGTTTTAAAATGCAGAATGTCTTTGAGAAGAAGACCTGTGCAGCTACAGCAGCACTGTAATATGGAATCATATAACAGATGAGACAAAATTTAGCTCTGTCAGGGTATTTCTCACTTTCAAATGCTGGATGGTACATTTTCTTATCTTCAGAACAAGATTTATATTAAAAGATCATGTTTTGCCCCTTTCCTCTGTTAAGAAACTGAAATTCAGAAAGACAGTATTACAACATGAACTTATTTACATTGATATAATAGAAGAACAAGGTACAAAGAAAAGCAGTAAACCAATCTACTGATAAAAATCCTAATTGAAATAAAAATCCCTAACTGAAATAAAATCCCTAATTGAAATAAAAATCCCTAATTGAAATTTTAACATCAAAAAAAAAAAAAATGCCTTTTGAATATTCTATCAAAAGCAGAGGCACATCTCAGTGACATACTAACATAGTTGAGCCTAATAGCGTATGGTCTTCATGTCTTTTTTAATCATAAAATAAATGTTTGCGTCAGTTTTGTTTCATATTCTAGCTTTGTTCAACAACTGTTTCTCTGCAAAATTAGCACTATTTGGGGAGGAACATTTTTAATGTTACATGACATTTGGACCATCAGAATTATTATGTACAGATTCAGGAAAGAAATATAAATAACATTCCTCATAATCATGAGTGATAAACTTTTTACACTTTTACAAGCTGATTATCATCAATAAAAACAGAAGAAAAGAAAAATACACTTTAATGTGCAGATCTACAATAAAAACAATCCAAGAGACAGTATATATATATATATATATATATATATATATATATATATATATATATATATATATATGTATATGTATATATATATATATATATATATAACATATAAGACACTCATGCCTGTATTATTAATGCTGATGGCATGATGGCAAGACAGTATGAAGTATCTATGTACAAGAAATATTCGATTTATGAAACATGTTTTTGAGCAAAGTTGTAAAAATGAAACAGGGAGAAAACAGACATGTACATGTACATATGATTCAGTTTTCCAGTTGGCTTCCTTCCCTGTATTTTCTTTCAGATACATAAGTATCCAGTTCAAATGAAAGATACAATGGTGTCAGCCCTAAGAACCTGCAGCCCAAGAACACGATCCGCCTAAGAACCCACTATTTCCATGCAACAGAATTTTTTTCCTTATATACGACTACCCCCTTAAGACCCCACTAGAATAGCCCACTTGCCTTAGAACTCGGTCTGATAGAGAGGTGAGAGTCATGAAAACAACAATCCACATTCGATTTAACGCTAACAATTGTCGATAACCTTTGATATCTTGCAAGTGAATCATAGAAAGGCAGGTGGAAAAGTCTATTGCATTAGTCCAGACACTTGTAGGAAATATTATAAACACGTCACAGGGGGCGTCCAGACGCCTACTGGCAGACATGAGAAAGCTAAGCCACCTGGCATACTGTTACCAAACATTACATTAAACACTGTAAGCTGAGAACAAACGATATATTATAAAGAAATTGGGATCTGGCCAAAATTTAAGGTCAACCAATAAAAAATACATGAAAAATGAAGCAAAATTATGAGGCATGTCAAAGTTCGCTTTAAACCTGAGAACCTGCTGTTTCTGTCTCCCTAGGTTCAGGTTCTTAAGGACACCACTGTATTAACAAAAGCAACAGAATATATACATACTAACAAAAAAATAGTTGTTTTGAAAAAGACAGGACATGAGAAAAATACTATAGCTATGTTGATAGAAGACGATGGAGATATGTAAAAAGCTGTACCAATGTTGACCAGTTGAATGGATGTGAAGATAAATGAATGTAATCACAGATGATGAGGCAAGTGAATATTTAGGAAGTAATACATACAGACGGGAATTATGTGTGTAGATATTATGAGCAAACAGTGCCATATTGTGTACATTAAGTACATGGAAAATCACAGATCGATGGCTTTGAGCTTCATTTACAACAATATATGAAAATCAAAAGGACTGTAAGAACTGTGGTACTGTTCCTTAGAATCTTCATAGTCGCCCAACTACTGATGTAGACAAGAAGAAATGCAAACATCAGTCAATCAGTTTTTACTTGAGAAGTGAGCCTAGTCTTGAAGGAACATTAAATTTCCCATAAGAAGATTCCTGCAAAAAAACAAAAACACATAAGAATTTGTTCAATGTATACAAAGCATTATGTATGACTTTATCGTAAAAAATGTTGAATTATTCAATAAATGTATAATCTTCAGTTCAATGGTAGATCTATACATCTTCTTTCTGCTTTACTGTCATGATAGCTGAAAGTGTTGTCTACAGTACCATTTAAAACTTCAATCACTATGTGAAAAGTAAGATATTTCAGAATCATAATCACTCTATAATTAATTCAGCTTCGTATCAGCCGGTTGAGCTGGAATTTAGAAATTTTAATGAAAAATCTTTAAGACAACAATGAGGATAGATTTCTTTATACTGCATAATTAATATATAGTATATATATCTTGCTTATTTTAAACGAAATACTATGCAAAAGATGATGCTTTTACTATTGAGATTGAATGCAAAATCTCTTTTCTAAATGCAGTGTTAAGACCTTGTTATTACAAAGTAGAAAACAATCGTACCAGGACAGGGTAATCATGGAGAACCATGCCGCCAGATCTGCCAAATCCATGCTCTGCCTCATTCATACGAATGTTCATGTCTGCTCTCTCCTTACCCCAGGTTCTAGCATTTTCTTGTAACTGTCATTTCAAAAAAGAATAAAAGTGTAATAAAATAGCAGCATAATAATTTTATGTACTTCACACAAAAGCTTATAAAACCTGTCACTCTGAGGATAATTTTGATTAAGAACTCACTGTAATTCACTCTTTGAAATTATTTTTCAATCAATATCAAGAATTAAACGTAGCATACATTATGTAAGGGAGAGAAAAAGAAAAGAAAAGAAAAATAATTTAAGAAGCATAAAAACAAGGGTAATCTCACACACAGAAAAAAATGAGTACATGGATAAGAAAACAGATGATAGAAAAGAAACAGAGGCAAAACAAAACTAAAACAAACAACCCCTCCCCGTCCAAAAGGTAATACCTCCCCCACCCCCATAACACATAATTATTAAAAAAAAAACACTAAATAAAAAATGTAACCACAACAGAAAACAACAACAGAAAACAAATAACAAAAGAAAAAAGAAAACACCAAACAAAAATCAACCTTCTAGTCAAAATATAAACTATAAATAATCATTACTATATTTGTGGTGGACTGAGCCAAATAGTTAAAAAGGCTCCATAAACCAAACTCACGAGACAATTGAAGTTAAAAACAAAATTTGAAATGTCTGACATCTTACGACATTAAAATAAATTCACTGTCATGCTAAATGTACAGTGTTTACCTGCTTTTCAAGTGACATTATTCTTCCTCAGCCCGTTCTAAGGCTTGATATAATTCCAATTTTTCCATGTCTTCACCTCCACCCAATCCTGCACGTGTCAATTGATCCTGTAATAAAACACAAGGGCAATAATTAACTTTAATGACTTCAAATGATAACACAACTTCATTATATTATATTATTTGATATTTGAAAAATTATCCTTCAAAAAAGCTTTTCAGACATAGGGAAATTTCTCATTTTAGAAATCAAACTGCAACAGATGCTTAAAACTAAACAGAAAAGAAGTCTAACCTTTAAGTCTTCGATTTGCTGACGCAAGCGTTTATTTTCATCTGACAAAGCTGCATTGGCCTCAGACATAGCACACCCTGAAATGCAATATTCAAAATAAATATGATACTGTTATATAACTAGCAACATTTATGGAGATAATTAGTTGGTGTAGCAATGAAACATAGGTCTACTTAATGATAAAAAAATATTTGCCATTAAAAAAAACATCAACATTTAAAGGTGAAGACAAACAGAGAGGTGATTGAACAAAGGACAAATGACAAAATCAATGGAGAAATGATTTGATACATTCACGTTATTTATCAAATATCAAAGAGATTATAAAGAGCAACATTTAAAAAAAACAATTTGGACAAATATGACAATATCTTGTAGGATAATAACTATTTTCATGAAGGGGCCAGAGGGATTCATTGACAACATATTACATCAAAAAATAAATGTAATAATAAATAAAAGGCTTATCTCATATCAGATCATGTTATGCTCTATGTGTTTGGGAGTTTTTTTTCTTATTCAAAAACAGGAGAGATATCCATTGTATACATTTCATGAACACAATTATACGAGTTTAGAAAAAGGAAAACAAAATTCAATTAGCTGGTACCTTTATCAGTCTTGTCTTTTAAGCCTTCGCAGGACACTTTCAAGTTTCTCAATGACTTTTTTCTTGTTTCTTGCATGTTTCTTCAAGTTTCCTGACTTTCATAACTTTATCTTGTAATCTCTGGAGAAGTTCTTGCTGTGAAGCATGAGCATGACTCATACGTAGGTAAGCTTTCTCTTTGTCATTTTTCTGTACGATTTTTTTTTTTTTATGGAAAAGAAAAGAAAGCAATAAAAAGAACGAGATTAAGTCAGGGAAAAGACGAAAAGATTAAATTCAAAGGTTTTCATTGTGGGTTGATTTTTGTTGTGCCTTATCACTGGCTGTTGTTTTGGACGTATAAGTTGCATTCAATAATAGTACAATGCGATATAAAGTAGATATATTTAGTCCATCAATATAAAAGATAAAAGATCATTCTTACCATCATCTGTAGAATTATTATGACTACCATCACCAGTTTCATTATCATCACTGCTCTTTTGAACATTATTCATTGCAATGACCATGTTTACACGTATAAGAAAAATGTGAATTCTGTGTTCTTATGTTATACATATTTTGATCTCATAATGCTTAAATGTGTGTAAGCTGTTTGTGTGTGAAGAATAATTTATTTATAATAAAAATGTGTTGTATTTCATATTATAATATTGAAGGTATTGTAACACCAAAACAATGTGTCCCTTTTGGACATTACATTTGTATCTGATCTCATCTTATAAATCCCTTTAAATTATTATTTTTCAAATGATTGAGGAAAACCAAATGGTCACAAATTTTCAAGAATATTTGCAATAAAGAAGTAGAATAAGAAACTGAATCAACATAAAGCAAGCTTGTAGTTCAGTAGAATTTCATAATTCACTGGATGGGAGCAATTCATACTTAACAGACACAAAACTATTGACATATTAGGACATATGCTTACTTTCCCTAATAAAAGCTTGTTAATTGTGACAAAGCCTTATTCAATTCAATCCCCTTTATTGATGCTTTAAAAAAGGAAATTATACTTGTGTTATCACAATTTCTGTTCGAAAAATAAAATAATACATGCATTTAAATTAAAAACAAATTTAACTTAAGTTAATCATTGAATGTATAGATTTTAGAGAAATATATAAAGATGCAAAGGTAAGTAAATAGATAGTGTGGTAAAACAATATACATAAAACAATTTAAAAAAATAAAAAATAAAATAATTATAGATAAATCAGTTTAGCTACACATTCATCAACTTATCATAAACCATTCATTCAACATCCCTTAATTTCCATTTCTTAAACATTGTGAGCAAATCGCCATTGTGCTTTCAAAGTAAGGCATGGTCAAACTTTCGCATGGCACTTGGAACAAAAAGATTTAAAATATCTCTCAGTGCGGGATTTTAAATGTATAAGTCAACCACTTCTACTACTTATTTTGGGTATGGGGAAAAGAGGATGGGTGTTGTCTCTAAGTATACTCCTGAGCTTGATCTTGCATTGATTCTCATACAGATCTTCAAAGTCCTCCGGCTCTACATCATTTATGAGTTTCCTACGTGTTTCAGTATCCTATTAAATTTCTTCTTTTCTCTATCTCTTGTATTCCCTCCCCATGCAGTTATACTGAAAATAATAATACTCTTTATGCAAGCTTGATAGAAAAGTCTTATTAGAGTGTTGTCAATTTGAAACTTATGAAGCTTCCTCATAAAATACATTCTTTTGTTTAGTTTTTAAAACTTTTTTTGATTGTTTATGCTATTCTAGCTTCTCATAAAAAAATATGTCAAGATATATATATATATATA